>SWBF01000006.1:0-525090 GCA_023848595.1 Aureobasidium sp. EXF-10727
CCACGTCGTCACCGACCGTAGTACTAATCTGCCGTTCAACTGCTTATGTATGGCAGAGCGGACGGGATGCCCAGTTTTCAGCTGACTGTGGCCGTATGTGCTTGTTTTGTGGTTGTTTAATTATATGAACCCAAGCTCATGAAGCCGCTGCTGACTCACAAGTCGCTGTCATGAGGTTGCTTTTCGTTCTCTTGCTTTCACGATCCATCGACCAACAGTGTTTCAAGTGATATACAAGGGATATAAATCTATCGCTGAATTCACCGTATTATCAATCTTTCCGTTGACGGCGACACAGCTCTCCAGATGCAATGGCATGAGGAAATTCAGAAGCAACATCCCTGATGGCGATCTAGGCAGCAGTCACGTCTGCGAGATGATGTAAATCCTCGAGGCACTACTCTTCCGCGGCTCACCACAAAACCTTACTATCAACTTCTGTCTTTCCTTGAGATAGCAATTTAGAAGTTCAGGCTTCAACCAAGCAGTAGAGAATGGTCCATCAGGTGTACTGTGCCATCTGTGGAGCACCAGTGCTCGCAAGCTCCAACATGTAAGCCCCTTCAAGCAATAGAGTATAACCCAAGATCGAGTTCAAGAATACTCACAAAGCTTGCAGAAGATGGCTTGAAGAAGCTACATTACTGACTTCTGCGCACGATACAGAGGATGGCATTGAATTAGACACATATCTGCCCCATCGCTTGTGCTCTTCATCACTAGACTACTACCTCGATCTCAAGCCGCCAAACCAATCTAGCAATAATCAGAGTGTGCTACGACTAACCGCCAAAACACAAGACGGCAGCGCGAGATTTATAATAGACTCTGGTGAAGAGGTGCTTGCCTACCATGTCCACTCTACCCTATCCAAGTCCCCTGGACCGCCTACAGGTGGCAGTGCTCTGTACATTCCGGTGCATAAACAGTGTATGCAGATTGCAGACCGATATATCGCTTGGAAATCTAGTCGTCAAGATCACACAGAACAGCGATCTGATTGCATTGATTCCATCCAGTCGCTGTGGAAAGCGCTGTATCTTCGTATCGATGCCGATCCCATACAGATAAATCTACTCAGCAGCGAGCCGCATGAGTTTTACGGGGGTAGAGCTTGCAGAGGCAAAGACTGGGATCCTGATGGTTGTACAAAGCATGGGATTGTACGTGTTCTTTTGCTTCCGATGTTAAGGTTTTGAGTATCGATGCTAATGACAAGAAAAGATGATGCAAGAAGATCCGATACAGATTCCCTATCTCACGGAATCGATCTTGCGGAACCTTACGCCATACTCTATCGCCATGGAGGACGGGATACTTCAAGGCTCTCGAGATGCAGAGATCAAAAGCAAAGATTCACACAATCCAGACGAACGCCACAGCACCTCGATCACCAACACATCCTTCCCATGGCTCTGGGATCTAGATCCCCATCTCCTCCACACCAAACATCAAGAAGGAAATTGGAACTGGAAACTTTTGGTACATCGGCTCTCGCAAACAAAACTCCATGAACCGGATGACGAAACACTGCGATTGCCACTCTCATTGCGGAACCGTCGTCGCATATGGCGGATCTTGGAGGAAGCTAGGGTGGGAGACGTCAAGGAGGAAAGGGTGAAGCGAGCGGCTGAGCAGGAGAGAAAGCGGGAGGTTGGGAAAAGTGGTTCGGATAAGGGTGTTAGGGATGTAAAAGCGACACTGGTGGGATGGAAGGGTGGGCCACCTGGATTTTGCTTTAAGCTTGAGGATGATCGAGCTCTAGAATAATGCTTTGAAGAATGTCGAAAAATGTATGCATACAGAGCTCGATGACGCATAAAAGGGTATTGAGAAATGGTGAATACCAACGGTCAAGTGGGTATTTATGCTCGCAGGTCAATCGGAATATCTGTCTACATCCCGAACAAAAAGCGACTACCACTCACACACGACGACAGGCATCTGTTTGACACCTCCAAAACTGCCACCGTCACATAACGTCCACTCGGTCCTGCCTTCTTGCATCCTACAACTGTGGCCCTGGCCTGAACACCACAGCGCACCAGCATTGCCCGTACCATCATTCTTGTACTCGCAATCGCCATCCGGCGTCGTGACGGCATAGGTACCGCCAGGAGCAGCCATAGGCACCACCGGCGCCCCATGGTCGTTGGAATCAAACGTCAAGGCTGGGGTCTGGTCTTTACATAATGAGCCCGTGCCGTAGGGCACAGAGTAGAATTGCCATTTCAGTTGGGAGCTTGACTGGCCGGCGCTCGAACCGATGGTTACAGTCCATTCGCGGAGGATGTTGAGGGCTTTTGTTGGGCCAGTGGAGTCTTCGTTGTCGTCGTCGCCGTCGTCTCTGAGTTCGTTGTGTTTGATGGTTCCATAAAATTTGTTGAAGTATAGGATCGATGCGTAAATGGCATAACTGTCCGCTACATTGTCAAGCATCATCAGTCAGGATCTTAGAAAAGTGAAAGCACTCTCGGTATGTGAAGGCAAACCGAGAGGGAGCTGGGGGTTTGGAACCCTTACCATTCCAAGCTGTTAATAGCGGCTTGTTTTTGGCTAGCCCCGCCACTCCATCGACACCATAAGCGCTCACGAACTTAACTTTGCCGTTCACCACGGTCCTATAGTCTTGATCTCGTATGCGTTCATCTGTAGCATTGCAATTTAGTCATGGAACCTTCTGAGCACATTCAAGATTAACATACTTGCACTTTCGCTGATGGAGTGAAGATGAGTGATTTCGTGTAGCAAAAGGGTTGCTTGACCAAGACGTTCTCTCGCCACACTCTGGTAGCTCGGGTTCTTGTCCAGTTTCTTTTTAAGCTGCGCGATAGTGTCACGGAGCCAGAACATCGAGCAGAGGACAACGGTGCCGTCCTTGAAGTCGGTTTTGCCGCCGGTGCTGAATGCGAACCCGCCTTTTCCGGAGTTTGTCTTGCAAGTAGCTTGTTTATCAGCTTCGCTTGTATAATCAACGTTACAAGCGATCCGGATCTTGTTATCGATGGAAGTCGAAGAACTCAATGCTTTGACGTTGCTGTAGATTTCTGGTAGTTCTTCAGGTCAGCACGTGAACCTTTTCCAGCATAAGAAGGGTAGAAGAAGAAAGTGGCAATACATACTGCGAATGAGTTTGATATCGTCGGTGCGGCTCTTGATATCATCTCCCCAGATGAACTTCTCGAGTGCTCCTGCCCTGCAGTTACCCCCACAGAGAATGTTCCACCAGCTCGCGTCCAGATTGAACTTGGAAGACGCCTCCACAAGGAGTTGAACATCTTGCCAGGCGGCTTCGATCATTTCTTCTTGCGCAGGCTTACAATTCACGAATCCGGTAAAGGGGAGGAGGTTTCTGTTCGTTCCAATGCCTTTGTTGGGAAGGTCCACACTAGCATCTCCTGGTACGTCGATGTCAGGAGTGTTGTCTTGGAAGTCGATACTCCAGACCATAGTACCACCAAAGCACAAGCTGTTGGCGAATTTCTTCTTGGCAGCAAATGTCTCTTCATCGTCGTAGCCGATCCACTGGTCGTCCCACGTTAACTCCTTCATCATGGAGCCAGCAAGATAGGTAGGGTGGATGTCCTTCTCCTTGGCTATCTTGTTGATTTCGGAAAGAGACAGGACGCCGGCTTGAGCAGTACACTCGCCGGGGTTACTTGGGCCGGCGAAAGAACATCCAAGAGAATTACACCTAGAGTCAGCCAAGGTGTAGCCACGGCCGTACATTGCCAGACCAAAGTTGATCTTCTTGGGATCCAAGCCATCGAACCACAGGGGAGCAGTGTTGTTGTTGATCTCGCGGATATCTGCTTGACCACGGACAATCTTACCAAGAGTGCGCACATCCGAGTCCCAGGAGCCGTGAAGATCTGCCAGAGTCTTAGCGTGGGTCCGAGTACATGTCATACAATGTCTTACCATAAGCCATGAAGCCGAGGAAGTCGACATTAGGTTCCATGGCCTTCGCATCGAACCATCGCAGATACCAGTAGTCAGGAGCCAGTGTCACACTGATACCAAAGCGACTGCCGTAGGCTGCGCGCATCTCTCGCACCAAGAGAGAAAGATTTCTGGTATCAGCAAGCTTTCTTCCACCTCGCTTGGGATCTCCAGGGTACTCCCAGTCAAGATCAACACCCTGGAAACCATATTCTCTATTTCAAGGAGCAATCAGCAACCATCACACTAAATCTTGAAGGGTGAGTTGGGAGATGGATGTTCTTACTTCATGTATGACTCAAGCGACGTGATAAACTTGGCACGGTTTGCTTTAGTCGAGACCATATCGCTCCTGCGCATGTGTCAACTCTCTGTTCATGACTCGTGAGATTTGGGTTTGACTCACCAGGTAGTATGCGTCGGCGTGTCCTCGTTACTGAAATCGAAGCCACCGATCGCAATCCAAGTCTGAAGTTTGCCATCAGAAGAGAGATCAGTGAATTCTCTCATTTGCTCAATATCGTCATCGTGAGCAGGTACAACACTAAAAGAGTTGGGATCGATAAAAGCGAAGGAGTAGAACAGATGAGTAAAGCCTTTGGTGTTGAGTTGAGACGGTGTTTTGGTGTCGCACTTGCGGTTGCGAACGTTCCAAGACTGGTAGTATCCCACGGTACGGCCACTCGAGCTTCCACTGTCTGCAGAGCACGAAGGAGGGGAAGCAATCGAACACGAACCATAACCGGCCTGGCACGGCAAGGTCTGGTGGAGCGGATCAGCGTTGTGACAGAAGACCTCTGTCGTCTATTGTTACACGTACGTTAGTGAAAATCTTGCTTGTATGCTTCTTTCCAACTTACACCGCACCAACCAGAGGAAGAACAGCAGAGGTTCATGCCGCACGGCATCTCAGCATCTTCACTGAACTCTCCGCACATGGCGGTGGCGTCGCACTGAGAGGTACATCCGTCGCCGCAGAACTCAGGGCCATAACCACATATACCTTTGCTTCCACAGCAGCTGGCATACATGTCAGAAGACTTGCCCGCGAAGATCCGGGATTGGAGTGTCCGTACCTTCCGTCGGGGCATGGGGCACTATCACAGTGCAGGGCGCCATCACGACGGTATAAAGCATTGAGGCTTGAGTTTTGATAGCTGTAGGCGGCGGTCGTATCGTTGAGAACAGATTCTTTGTTGACAATAGGAATTGCAGGGGCCTTTTCCGGGTTCTGATGGCCAACACCAAAGACGATCTTCTCGCGCCATGACAAGTCCACTGTAGGAAGATATTTGATTAGTTTGGAAGCACTTCAAAAGACTTCGGAGCTCTTACGAGAAACGTCTTGAGGATGCTCTGCGTTTGCATTGGCCAAAGCCGGCGAACACAGAAGGAGCAACCCAGCAATGAGCTTCGTCGGTAGCTGCATCTTGACAGATAATCAAAATCCGAACTGATCTTGTCTACTCAAGCAGACATTATCGACATGCTCCAACGGCTTTATAGTCAGGAACATCGTATCAACAGCACAGAAATTTCACCCGGCCCGCGGCATGAGCTCTCAGACTATGTTCTCCTCGTGTTGTTGGACATGAAGCAATCTAAGACCACTTGGCGAAGGAACTTCAGGCCACTTAGCGAAGCGATTTTCACGAGTTCGCTCAACCTCTTGCGAAAAGGATCGAAGTGTGTCGTTGAGCGACAGCCTTGATCCTTCTCGAGAAGGATTGAGTATATCGAATTACCTTCACTGTGCGCAGGTGACCTGACAATCTGTGCGTAACAAGAAGATTCTAGTCTCTGGCGTTATATTACTATTAGCACAGATCATGGCGGTCCAGCCTACCTATTCTCGGTTGATCTGCGAGATCATATGATTCTAGAAACACATGGTATACATAACAGCGATTCACCAAAAGAATCTTTCGCATTATTACCTGCGCCTTGCCCTTGTTTCCATTGTTGTCAATAGAGAACGGGCCTACTCAGTCCAAAGTTTGACTCGTGTTGAGATGTCAGATGCTATATCAACAGACGAATCGTCGTAGCATAGGCCTGTCTTCGCCAAGCAAGACATGGCTCGAGCGACAGGATAGTTTCTGCGCTCCAAGAATCTCGCGAAAGGATGCTTGGCTGTCTTGTCAGTACTTTCGATACAATATCGTGTTAATTCCGGTGGAGCATTGGGAGGTGGTCGACTCGAAATTTTGTTGATTCTTGGCGTAGGATTTGAGCTGCCAAGGTGCCTGACGGAGCTTCGTGACCGCGGTGTGGCACATTGCTGAGATGCCTATTCAAACCCTTGAATCATCTACCATGACATGCAGAAACGTCATCTCAATGATCTGAATCTTGCGGAGTCTTATGTCATTCTGTAGGTGTCAAACAGGTCAACAGTAATGCCTGAGAACATATCCGCAGGGTGTCGGAAGGGTCTGCTGATGGTGTTGACCACGACCCCGTGTTGTTCTTCGATCCTCATCAATCTCGATGAGCTGTGTCCACAGGATGGGCCATCCACCGGATGTTCCGACGCTCACTAGAAAGTGTGCCTTGTCAGGCCCAATCTATTAACCTCGACTCCCTTACCGAAGGCCTCGACTTCAATATTGCCAAACAGTGACTAAAGCTCAAGTCTGTCGTGTTGGCACTATGTCCATTAGCTTACGAAAAACCAACAGAAGGAATCTTTAAGGACCTCTAAGCGAGAGACTATGATTGTGGAGCTCAATCTCAGGGTCCGACCAAAGGTATAAGAGAAACCATGAGCCTTGACAGGGTTTGGCTTGACCACGATATCTCATGACCATGAAGCCAACCACATGTTTTCTCTGGTTGTTGCCAGCCCTTGCCATCGCTCAAGGCACTGCTACTGACACAGCACCGGCATGGACTACCGGTGTCGTGACCGAAGATGGAACCTGTGGTGTCGAAGTGGGTTGGGTATGTTCACCAACCTGGGGAGCTTGTTGCTCTAAAGACAACACTTGCGGACGAAGCAGCAAGTTCTGCGGCGATGGCTGGTAAGACCAGTCTAGGCATATAGCAGCAAGATTATTGTTACTGATGAAGTATCCAGTCAAGCCGCATTCGGAAACTGCAACGTCAAGGCTCCAGTCACTGTCTTGGGACCCGGTAGTGTGTCTCCAGACGGTTCTTGCGGCGGCACCAACGGATATATCTGCAAAGGCTCGACTCTCGGCGACTGCTGCTCTGCTCAAGGATGGTGTGGCTCGGATGCCGGCCATTGCAATGCTGGCTGTCAAACACCTTTCGGCACATGTAACGAAGGCTTCGAAAACGTGTCGGTAGATGGAAGCTGCGGTACTAATGGCAAGACTTGCAAGGGCTCCACCTTTGGCGACTGCTGCTCAGCCCAAAACTACTGTGGATCTCAGAGCCACTGCGATGCTGGCTGTCAAACGGCTTTTGGTACATGCTCCAGCGGGGCCGACTTGATCTCTACTGACGGCCATTGCGGTGCGAACGGAAAGACTTGCAAGGGCTCGGCTTTTGGTGACTGCTGTTCATCTCAAGGCTACTGTGGCTCGAAAAGCGCATTCTGTGATGCCGGCTGTCAGGCAGCATTCGGCAGCTGCTCCGACGCTGCTTCCACAATCTCGACAGACGGCCGCTGCGGTTCTGCCAATGGCAAGACCTGCGCGGGCTCCACGTTTGGCTCCTGCTGCTCTGCTCAAGGCTACTGTGGCGACAAGAAAGAATTCTGTTATGGTGGTTGTCAGACCGCGTTTGGCACCTGCGCACCCGGCTCCGACAAGATCTCCACCGACGGCGCTTGTCGCACAAACGGCAAGACATGCTACATGTCCTCATTTGGCGACTGTTGTTCGGCACAAGGCTTCTGTGGCAGCACGACCGCGTTCTGCGGCGCCGGATGCAAGGCCGATTCTGGAATCTGCGAGTTCCCAACCAATGCATCCGAGGATGGCAAGTGTGGACCCCAGAACGGTAAGTTGTGCTTGGGTTCCGGGTTTGGGGATTGTTGCTCTAGTTATGGTTCTTGTGGGTCTTCAAAAGACCACTGTGGTCAAGGATGGTGAGTTGTGATGCTCCTTGATGTTGGGTTTGTGAAGATGATGCTGACAGTTTGAATAGTCAAAAGGGTTACGGATCATGCAAATGAGACTGCTATGTATCGTCTCGTCAAGAACTAGTGGATCGGACAAGATTCTTCGACCTACAGTCCTTTCTCTCCATGTGTAGGAACAATAAATGGCACCAGGAGTAGTTAGGGGTCTTGAAATTGTCATTGACCCTACAGGTAAAATGTGAGAATGCAACAGAAGGTAGCCCATAGCACTCAAGCCCATGGTCTCGACCAGATCCAAACCATGCCCAAAACATTTCCGCATCCCATCCATTCTTCTTTGCAAACGTGTCAGTCTACAACTCGAACCAAACCAAAGACAAGCAAACTTACATCCACTGCACCAGAACGAACTAATCGGACCCCAACCGTCATAACGCCTGAAGTTTCTGCAGTTACTGACCGGACCGACGTTATCCTCATAGCGACCCTGACACCCAGGCTGATCAAAAAGAACACACCTTCCAGCACTCAAAAGTAAAGATTCAGGGATCAGAGAGCCAGAGGTACAACCGCCATGGTTGGCGCCGCCGTTGGTAAACTCGCGGCAGCCGGTGCCGGGCATGTCGCGATCAAAGGTCATGCAGTTGCCGAGGTTGGTGGCGCCGGTGATGACACGGTAGCGGGTGTTTTCGTTGGCATCGCAGTCGTAGACGCCGTCGTAGGCGACGACTGGATGAATGTTCGCGTTAGGAGACACTGGCGAGTTGGAGGCGGGCTGCTTCTTACCTTCCCAAGCCTGAGAAGTGGCACACAAGGTTGCCAGGATAAAGGCACCAACGGTAGAGAAATGCATCGTCAGGGCCGAGAGGATTGAGACTCGGGTGAAGAACACCAGATCTTTCGCATCTTCGTGTTGTACTAAATATCGCTGGCATCATCTGCGACTCTGCTGAGATGCAACGCAATATGACCACACCGGTCGTGTTATTGTCTGCACACAGAGATCAGAGACCCCGCTTTGAAGCGAGGGGCCTGGTCGCCAGACTATACCGATATTGCCTCACGAACTGGATGGTCCAGATGCGTTGGCACTGCAGTCTTGTAAATCAGTTCTCTCAGTATCATAACACGCTGGAGTTCGACGCCAAGGTTCGAATGTCCATCTAATGTTGCTGTTAGCCGCGATTGTTCCAAGCGAGAGAGACAATGTAGCCGAGAGTCACAATCGACCGTCTTCTTTGCCCAATGGAGTCGCACATTTTGAATGAGAAAGATGTTGGTGGAAGCTGCTACAGTATCCAGTCTTGCAGACACTCGGACAAGGTGCTTATTCGCTCTCCTATCAAGCGAAGGTGATCCTTCATTTCTCCACACAGGAACGGGTTCTGGACCCTTTCATCGCTGTTATTGCGGCATTTGCAGTTGATTCAAGATAGGAAGGTGTTATCCACACCTAAGCTGTAAGCTATATCGAGTAACCAGGTCTGAGAGAAAATGGTGCAGAAGAACATGCGACAGAGTGGTGCGGTTTAGATAAGCATGTTGTATTTGTGGCCATCCTATAGAGGCATAAGCTGTATGAAACGCGTTGGGGTTTGGGGCAGTTGTGTCTTACGATCGTGTTGCCATCCCACACGCTTCCGAAGATCGTTATAGTCCATCTCTCGATAATGTACTATCACAATACTCACACTATAGCTCTATCAGGAATTTTCAATCATTGATGTCACATACATTCGTTACGAATGACGTGTCAAGATGATGCTCAAGCGATATGATACAAAAAAACAACATCGTCATTTACATTGAGACATTACGATAAACAGCTATCTCGAGTAAAAACCACAGGTAGCGATAGTAAAGAAGCAAAAAGCAAAGCCAACTCATCAAGAATCAAGCTTTGCAAAGAAACATCACCTTCAAAGCATCGTCAGCCCATACAGAAATCCATCTACTGGAACCCGATCTGGGCAGCAGCATCTCCCAACAGAGGAAGGTAGTTATCATCACCAAGTCTCAGCGACCAGTAAACGCCACCAGTGACAGCGGCCTGAGGATGAATAAACACATTATCGAGGACAGCGCCCCAAGAGTTTTTGGCCGAGCACTTTAGGACTGAAGAGCCGCTGCACACAACGGGGATATATCCGTTGGCCTTGACCTTGTTGGCCGGGAAGAACATGACGGTGTATGCGAGGCCGGTGAGGTTTGGGAGGGGACTGTTGTAGACAGCCATGATGTATCCGTACTTCTTGTCCTTGAGGTATCCAGTGGAAGGGTCAAGCACGAATCCGGGAGTAATAGCTGAGCCGTGGCTGAAAGATGAGGAGGTGTAGTAGTTGATGTAGGCATTCGAGTAGCCTGAAGAGGAGGTGGAAGAGTCAAACTCGAGTTCTTGGCCATCAGCGCTGGTACCTGAGGAGGAGATGCGCAGTCTCAAGTCCGCGACAGGGATAGCGGAAGCTTGCGCAGTGGAAGAAGAAGCAAAAGAGCTGGTCGACGAGGGACTTGCAGTGATGATAGACACGATCGTGGTGATTGTGGTCGAAGTAGCAAGAGTGGTGGTCTCGTTGACGGTCACAGTCGAGGCGAGAGTGGCTTGGCTGACTTGCAGAGAACAAGCTGAAGAAATGACTGTAGCAGGATACTTGGTCAAGACAGAAGGTGTCGAGATATCACGCTTGGCGAGAGCCGCAGTAGAGCTTGCGGCGGCCTCAGAAGCGATGGACTCGATAGGGAGGTACCAGGTGACGTTCTTGTTGGAATCGTAAACGGCAGGAACGGCATTGGTCGAGTTGGTGGTCAGACCGGGGAAAGAATCAGAGTCGCCATCATCACGCTTGCGCATGGCAGGTGCAGTCGAGGTGGCATATGCGGTCGAGGTAGCCAAAGGTGAAACAGTGGTAGTCGACGTGATGGTCACGGCGGGGAGGGCAGAGTAAGTAAGGTAAGCAGAGCAGAAGGGCTGGAAGACCGAGCTAAGTTGGGCTGAGTCGGACTTCATCTCGCCAGAAGCCTGGTAGATGGCACCGGTCTTGTCACCCTTGGTAGGATCAATGCCTGAGGCTGACGTGCTGACGTAGCCATAACTGTACTCGACGATGAGCTTGCCACTATCGTTCATTAGTCTTCTAGCACGTTGTCCATATTCAAGAATACATACCTGCTGGTCGATGATCCAGTCGAGGTGGCGTACTTCGAGGGCCAAGCCTCGGTGTAGAGAGTACAGTACTGGCCTTGAGGGTGCTTGTTGTCGTTCAAGTTGAGAATGTAAGTGTTGAAGAAGTGACACTGCTTGGCGGGAGTTCCGTCGGCGGCAGAGGGGTTGTTGATAGCATACTGAGTCTGAGCATCGCAGGCTGCAGCACAGAGTCTGGCATCGAAAGGACCGTTGAAAATCTTGCTGGTGATGAAAGTGGAGTAGCCCTGAGCATCAAGAGGTGCGTCGATAGCATGTGTACCATAGTAGATGGCATCAGAGTAAGCAGCCGGTGCAGCCAGAGTGTTGTTGGTGTAACCGTTCGAACCGGCAATCAAAACCTGGAATTGGTTACGGTACTGTCTGTGTCTAAAGTCAGGAGGTCCGATTTTGCTCGATTTTAATGCTGCCTACCCGTAGTTGTTGGCGTTAGATTTAGAAACCGGACCTCCCCAGAAGACACCTGAATTGAGTCAGAGTTGCTAGAATAATCGCGGGCTCACGTGAGAGATACTCACACTTGATATATGTGACTGATGGGGGGTTCTCGCAACCAGATGCACCCGAGCCAGGATCCACTGATGGATCTCTCTCGAAGTACAAGTTGAAGGAAAGACATCCGTAAATAGCATCTAAGGGAAGATTGATCAGCGAGATCGTCGAACGATGATCTACAATGCTAGCTTACCGCACTTAGCAGCGCACTTGGCAGTGTCAAAAGTGCTGAGGGTGGTGAATCCAAGGTAGCCGTAAGCGCTGTATTATGGTCAATAATGTATAGAGACGAGGAGCTTGTTCCCACGACATACCTGTTGGAAGCATTGACATTGGTGAAGGTGTTGGTGTATCCGGTAGGGACCGGGGCGTTAGAAGCGATCGAGGCAAAGTCCGGGTTGGATGCAAAAGCAGCGGGAGTGTCAGGGGAGTAAGTAGGAGCTCCAGAGGCTCCAGGAGCCAGAGAAGTGCAAGCAGCTCCTCTCTTCTCGATTGCGGTGGCTGTCGCAGCAACGTCACTTGCAGTCGAGGTGGCAGGAGCAGTGGCCTGGGCAATTAGAGAGGTGAAATCGTAAGACACAACTTGAGCTGTAGCTCCGACAGCAGGATCATAAGCTACTGGCTCAGGAGCAGCGAGAACCATGTTGACATCAATCTCCTGAGGGCGAGCAGCAGGCATGGCCACCGCCAGGGCGGCGAAACCTTGGATAGCGAGTGTGAGACGCATCGTGTCGAAGACCTTCTGGATGCCAAAACGAATGATGCCGGAGGTTGTCAAATATTAGCTGTAGGGGTGTCGGCAGATTTTATGGTGTTCCGCTCTATACTCTCCCATCATGATCATTGACATACTTCGATCCCTGACTACAAAGCCCATACCAAGATCGTGGGATAAACTGTCATCAGTAAGGAGTCTAAGCATGGCATTAGCGAAGGTTGAGACATAGTTTTCTCGCTTTCGGAGAACCAAAAGACCACCAGCGTGCTCAACTCGCGTCATCGCATACTAACACATGTTCGCAATCTGGTGAGTGCGGTATCATGACTACCATCATCCAGTAGGATTTAACCGGTATAGATGGATCCAGCAACGCACGGCTCTTCTGCTTCCACGAACTATTGAACCTGTACACGCTAGGTATGCATGAGAGAACCTACATAGCGTGGTATACCACAGAGATGGCCTACAGTGCCGAGGCGAAGAAAACATGACTGACTCCAAGCCCAAGAATAGGGGGTCCGAGCAGCGGATGGCGCTGGTCTCCCGCAGCCATGTCGTCGGTATATCTTCCTAGCTCTTTCAACCATCTCGGCCGTAAGGAAATGGACTGCTGCGCGGAGGTTTCTGCCGATGTCTCTGGAGAGGTTTGGCATGCAAGGCTTCCAGCGATCATTGCTTGGTATCAAGAAGCTCACGTATCGGTATGGCGTTGACCACTCACTCCATGAGAGACACGAACGCCTAGGTGCTGCAGGAGAAGCCGATGCCTGCGCAAGAGGGTGGGGGAAGAAGCATCGTGCAACCCTCACATGCGGAACATCGGAGCGATCCACGGTGTTCGACGTCCGGCACTTGCAAAGAGTTCGGTCGATGCCAGCAGACAGGAAGCTAAGAGTCGGCATACCACGGCACAAACAGGGCTCTCGAGTGTGAGCAGAGAGTGACAGCGTGAGGTCGGATCTATCACGACTCACAAGTTGTGGTTGAATATGCCAACCTAGAAGCTAGCCGCAACGGCCGCGCAGGATCTTCGCTGCGGGAGATTTTCAACACTTGTGGCAGATAGCGTGACATGATAGGCGACATCATCAGCAGGACTTCCAGAAGAGATGTCCAGTGCAGCTACCCTCTTGCCATCAAAAGCTCTGGAGGCAGGTGCTTCTGGCCATCATTGCAGTCGTCGTTGATTTAAACGCATCTGTTGCACTTTGAAACGCTTTAAGGCCCAGAAGCGGACCCTCAGCAGTGAGACACTCGCAGTGTTTACCCTCACAAGAAAAAAAACCTTCACCAACAAGCAGTAAAGGTAAGCTTAAGTTGTGAATAAGGTTGCTGCTACCGAAAGCTACACGCAGAAGACGGCGACATGGTTCAGCGCCGGCGCCCGCGTTCCTACATAAGCGTCCCGTCATCCACGAGCATGATGAAAGTGGAAATTGTTGGCCAGTACGTGCGTATAAGGCAAGTGGATCACCTAGCGCTAACCAGACATTGACTGCGATGGCTATATGTGAGTCCAATAGTGGTATACCGTGGAAAGGCTCGCATGCCGATTGGTTTACCTGGAGTCAGCTCCATGGCTGACTTGGGCATGCAGCAGCTCCTGCTTTCGCCTATACCTTCACTTGAGGACTAGTCTTTCGGTTGCACGACTCGTTGGACCGCCATGCCGTCAACCACGAGTCGCAAGCCATACAGCATTTGACGTGAGAAACACAAGCAAGTGAAAAGAATGAATATATATGCCTATTCTAAACAACAATCAAAAAACACCATGGCTAATAACGTTCCCACATGCAAATCAAAAGACTCCCAAAAACACACCACGTAACAGATTCCAGCTTTTGTGTACACACGTCTATTCGTCGTCACTTTCCTCCTCACTCTCGCTGCTTTGGTCAACGGCCATGACATCGCCGTTTTCCTCGGCGTCTTCGTGAGCAGGGGCTGAAACTTGAAGCACAGGCATCATGACATCGAAGCCACCGGTGCCGATTCTTCCAATCTTGCCGACGACGATACGTCCAGAGGGACCGCTCAGATCGTCAAAGTCTTCTTCCATGACGGCGTCGCGAAGGAAACCGACAGTGGTCTCGAAACTCATCTTCATGAATGGCGAGGTGTTGCCCTTAATACCTTGACGAGAGAAGGCCTGGTAACCACCACCACGGGTCATGTAGTCGGCGATGAGGTTCAAGTGACGCTGATCAACACTAATACCGTGACCACCGAAGACGGCGGACACCTCGCGCACGATGGACGCACGACAAGCCTCAACACCGTACAGGCGAAGCATGGCGGCAATGTCGTTGGTGAAGAAACGGTTGGGATTCAAGACGCCCTGGTGGGTGCGCATGGCCATAAGGTTCTCACCCTCGGTCATAATCACATCAACATCAACTTCCTTGCCAGTACTGGGGTCCTTGAACTTGTCCGTCGTTAGCATACAACCGGCAAGACCTGGCACCGATTGAATGAGAGCATCGCGAGCGCAGTTCTCGACCAAATTGAGCATAAGAAGCTTGGCGGTCTCTGCAGCGTATTCGATGGTGAAGGAGCATGATGCTCCGGTCTTGTCGTCAAATTTGAAGGCAGACACATCGTTGGTGTACTTGTTACCCTTGATCCGCTCTTCACGCTCTTTTGAGTTGTAAGCAACCTTCTTGATGCTAGCTTCTGCATCCTCCATCTCGGAGTCGGAGTCGTCAGAAGTGTTGGGGCTGCCAACAAAGCCTTCATCCTCTTGATCTTCGGGTGTAGTTTCACGACGACCACGGGCGACAATGGCTTCCTCGTCATCATCAGGAGCATCGTAACCACCCTGTGTCTTGTTCGACTTGGCCTTGTCACGAGTGGCATCGTCGTCACCTTCATCGTCAGAATCATCATCTCCACCCTCGCGTTCGCCCTCGGGGCGACCGGACTCTTGTTCAATCGTGCCGGCGGACTCGCCGATCTCGGGCATGGCATCAGACTTCTTGAGTGTCTTCTGGTCACCCTTCTTCTTGAGTTCCTTGCGCACAACGGCCTGGAGTCTGGGCAAGAACTTGGTCTCGATGGTGCGGGCGACGTCTTCGACAGTGATGGCGTACTCCTTGGTGTACTCATCGGAGGGGAACAACTGTAAGCGGACTGTGTAGGACTTGGCCTGCTCGTAAGCAACACCTCTTCCAATCTTCTCAGTCACCGTAACTTTGTCAAGAACTTCAGCAAGACTGAGTCTGCTGATGCCCTTGGCAAACTGTTCGCTTTCCTCCTTAGGAATCTCGGGGTTGACGTGCAGGGTCATGGTAGGGGTAGCGATAGTAGCACTCGCAGTCATGACGATTTCACGCAGACGGGGGATACCAAGTGTGACGTTCTTTGCGGCGTGACCAGCCAAATGGAAGGTGTTGAGCGTCATCTGTGTCGAGGGTTCACCAACTGACTGACCAGCAACAACACCAACAGCCTCACCAGGTTCGACGATCGACTTGAGGTATCTAACATCAATGATGGCCTGGAGACTCTTCTTGGTCAAGCCGTGGACACCGTCAATGTTGCGCTTCTTGTCCTTGATGAGCTTGTCGGGGTTCTCGTCGATGTACTTCTTGGCGTCGCGCATGAGCTTCTCAGAAGTGCTACCGGCAAAGCGAGCAGGTGAGTAGATCGACAAGGCTGGGTCGCTGGCTCCAAGGTCGCCGGTCTTTCTGTACTTCTTCTCGGCATTCTTGTTGTATTCAGCGGCCTCGTTGCTCATGATACGACCGAACTCTGACTTGATGCCAAGGTTGTGGAACATGGACATGTGGTTCTCGGCAATGAATTTGAAGTCGGACAGATACTTGGCCTTGCCAATATCAAGGCCATCTTCACCGTAGATGAACTGAATGATAGAACCATCGGCATCGCGAACGGTGGTGTCGTACTCGGATTTCAGACCCTCCATACCCTTGATCAGACATCTCTGCAGATAACCGGATCTAGAAGTCTTGACAGCGGTATCGATCAGGCCTTCTCTTCCAGCCATGGCGTGGAAGTAGTATTCTTGAGGTCTTACACCAGTCAAGAAACGGTCAACGATGTAACCGCCAGCTCTGACACTTGTCTCAAATGGCTTGAAGCAAGGCAAAGTCTTACCACTGACCATGACAGGAACTCTGCGACCTTCCAAAACCTGTTGACCGAGGTTACAAGAAATCTGGTTGGCGTTGACACCGGAACCCTTGGCTCCAGAACCGGTCATGGCTTGCATTTGGTTCTTGGGGAAAGGCTTGACGAGACCAGCAGGCAAACAAGTGGAGGTAACGTCACCCGAAACCTTGGCAGTAGTCTGGTTCATCACGGTATCGAGACCAGCCTGCTTGCCATCCTCACGGAGAACAGCTTCGAGACGTCTGCGCAGCTCCGGATCGTTTGTGTCGGGACTTTCACTTTGCAGAGAGACGTACTTGGCAGCCACTCCAAGACCAGCGGCATGGGACTTGCTGAGTGCTTCTCTTCTCATGCTCTCACCCTCGGGCGTGAAGATCAGATCTTCAACACCGCAAGAGAATGCGCGCATGTGAAGCATTTTTGTCAGCAGACGACCAAGCACACTCATCAGCTTTCCAGCAATGGTGTGTCCATAGGTTTCGTAGATGGCGTTGACCACACCACCGCCGCTGGGGCCGATTTGTGACTTGTCCAAGATACCACACAGCAGCTCACCGTCCTTGAAGATGACAACCTGCTCTTCTGAGTTGGTACCCCAGTTCTTGGCAGCAGTAGAAGACTTTGAAGTCATAGTGAGACCTGGGAAGTCCTCGGGAGTCAGGTTCTTCAGAACAGAAGAGACGACCTGCTTACCAGTCCACATCGGACGAGGCTTTCTGATGGCAGGTGGCACAGTCTCGACACGTCCCGATGTGGTGTGGTTGTTCTCGGGTCTGAGACCGGCATAGAGCAGCTGATGGTAGTCCTCACGGCCGAAGAAAGTGTCGCGATTGGTCAACCAGACACCCATGGAGATGTGATCCTGGATCAGACCACGCAGAGGTTTACCGGCAGTTCCAGACAGATACTGGTGGTCGTTGTCGGCAATGCTGATGGCTTCTGATCTGGCAAGCTCGTTTTGAGGGAAATGCAAGTTCATCTCGTCACCATCGAAATCGGCGTTGTAGGTGTTGCAGTTGGCGTAGTGCATACGGAGAGTCTTTTCGCCAGGCAAGACGCGAGCTCTGTGACACATCATCGAAGGCTTGTGGAGAGTGGGCTGTCTGTTCATGATGACAATATCACCATTGTTCAGATGGCGGTGAACCTTTTTCGTCTTGACACCACTGACGTTGGTGCTTGAGGGAGCCTGAAGTTGGTTGGCCAAAGCAGTACGCTCCTCAGCATTCTTGATCTGCAGGTTGATGACTTGACCGTTCTCGTTCTCGATGGCGACGGCTCCAGGCCAGACATAGGGACCATTGATGACAGCTTGCCTGAGATCGTTGTAGTTGTGGTCGTTGACAGGCTCGGGGTATGTCAGCTTGAGGGCAAAGACTGGCGGAACACCGATCTCGTTGGTTTCAATGTTCGGGTCGGGAGAAATGACGGTACGAGCAGCAAAGTTGACACGCTTTCCCATCATGTTCTTTCTGAACAGACCCTCCTTCTTTTCCAGACGCTGTTTGATACCATCCTCATTTCTCTTTCCAGCGCCTCCTTGTACAGGGTTGCGATCACGGTCCAACAGAGAATTGACACCATCTTGAAGGCGGATCCAGGCATCCTGGAAGTCGGCGTAGTTCCTCGGACGTCTTGCGTATTCGTTCTGAATGGTACCGTTCAGCTCTTTGTGGATCTGAGTCATCTGGTCGCAAACGTTGATGATGTTTTTGTAGAGAGAGTTCTCCTGTGCTTCGGCGATTTCGTCGGCGCCAGTTCTGGCTTCGGGTCTGAATCTGTTGGGAGGGACGATCAAATCCTTGATAAAGAACATCTCGGCGCTGAGAGGAGCGCCTCTACGGCCCTTGGAACGAGGGGTGTAGATCATGCCCAAAACCTCTGCATCTTGCTCAAAGAGCTGAACAAGGTGAGCGTGTACTTGGCCTGCGTTCAAGTAGGTCTGCTTCTCGTCTTTGTCGGACTTGGAGCTGGTGGTCGCGGTCTCGGACTCCAGGGCGTTTCCTCCAGCAACCTCTTGCTCAATGTCGAGCATTGAAACGTCGTCTCCCTCTCCTTCCGACTCAGCAGGCGAATCCTCGAGGTCAGCAACAGCCTCGTCTTGAGCCAGACCCTGCTTCTTAGCTTGAGCCTCGCGCTTCTTCTTCATCAGAAGAAGAGGGTCTTGAGCCTTGAAACCAGCCTGAACCATGGCGATTCTGTCCTTCTCTGACAAAGGCTTTCTGAAAATCTTGACGAATCGGTCCTTTCTGTAGGTGGGCGAGATACCATTGCAGTTATTGCATTTCTTGCTCTTTGTGATGGAATAGAGGAACTCCTTGACGATGGCGCGTCTCTCGTTGGCAACGGCTTCAATCTTGGTGTCGGCCCAGTCGTTGCGCTTCTTGCTGAAGCCGGCTTGCTTGAGGGCGTTCTTGACAAAAGCGTTTCTGCGAGCAATGATGCCTTTGGTGTCCTCGTCCTGTTCGTCGTCCGAGTCGTCCTTGGTGGCTTTTGCTTTCGAGTCGGAGGTGGAGAGGGTGATTTCGTCGACATCGTAGCACTCCTTCAGCAGGCCGTACTTGACGAGGGTAAGCTTGCACACGAAGCGGTTGACTTCGGCACGGGACATCTTGAGCTTGTGGCAGTAGATACATTTTGCGCGAAGGAGGCGTAAGCATTGGTCCATGAAGGTAGGGTTGTAGACATGGACGGGAAGCTCGATGTGGCCGCAATGGCCAGGGCAGCCAAACTTCAGGTTACAGGTAGTACATCTACAGAGAGCGGGTTAGCTTAGCTGCTCAGCTCGAGGCATTTGCAGACAGCCAACTCACGAGTTGTCGCCGAAGTTTCCGAGAGCAGCATCGTACAGACCCCCGGGGACAGGGTTCAGAAGGGTATCGAATGTGGTAGGATTGGTGATGCGCTTGACGGACAAGGCGCGAATCTCGTCCGAGGGCAGGAAGGCGAACTCGACGCCGCCGATTTGCGACGACACGGGTTGTGAGATATTCATGTCGGCGATGTGGAGCTAGCAAGCAGCGGGTCACAGCTTGAAGCAACAAGTCGTCGTCGGCCGCAGAAGACGACGGTGGCTAGCAACAAAAAAGTTTCCCAAGCAGCAACTTTTCGATCCGGGGAAGGAACGTCGGCCCTGCAACGGCAAGTGCCGCCGTCTGAAGCTGCGCGCGCCGTCGCTCCTTCCTTGTCCATCGTCACTTCCAGACTCTGGCTCGGCGTCGACTTCCTTGGCGATTTCGAACTTCTGCCTGGAGTTTGTCGTCGTCCCGCTGTCTCTCTACTGCGCACTCCTTCAACATGTCGGAGAAGCGTCCTTTTCCCGGGGATATTCTGGACGATGGCCATGACTCTAAACGACCCCGATCGGCCCAGGCATCACCAGCGCCAGACAACGATGTCGAGCGCAAAAGGCGCGAAGTTGCCGAGCGCATCGCCGCCATGAAGGCTCGCATGTCAAACAAGGGAGGGCCTGCTGCGACTGCACCCGCTGCGACCTCTGCCGCCGCCGCTCCTCCGTCAACCTCGGCGAACGATATGCAAGCTCGTATTGCTGCCATGAAGGCCCGTCTACAAGGAAATGCTGCCCCAGCCTCGCCCTCTCCCGCACCTGCGCCTGCCTCTCCGTCTCCTGCACTCTCCTCTGAAGATGCCAAAAAAGCACAAATCCAGGCTCAACTCGCTGCCATCAAGGCCAAAATCGCACAAAGGCAGCCGCAACAACCTCAAACCGATATACCCACACGACCTGCCGCTCAATTTCAGTCTCCTGGCATCGCGCCTTCTCCTCCGGTTCGGGATGATGTCGCGGCACGTGCAAGAGGTGGTCTGAATGTTGGCCTGCATCCAAGTCTGTTGGGTGGTCCATCAAGGTCTGGCAACAACAAGAAGCAGAAGGACGAACCTGCAAAACATAACCCATACCTGGCTGGAGACGATCAGAGAGCTGCGTTGCAGAACGAGCCGTTCTACGACCCGTCGTTGCAAAAACAAAAGGATCGCAAGTCCAAGCAGTTGCTCTTCAATCAGAAGGGTAAGTTTATGGCACAAGCTGAGGCTTTGAGACAACAGGCGAGGATCGAGCAAATGGCCAAGGAAATGCAAGAACAAGCACGGAAACAAGCCATCGAAGAGGCCACCGAAAAGTCCTTCCTGGTGCCTGCCCCACCAGAGATTGAGTGGTGGGACGAAGGTCTTGTGACTGGAGGCAACTACGAGAACCTCGAAGCTCCAGACAAGATCAACATGGATGTAATCACAAGATACGTTCAGCATCCCGTCCTACTTTCCGCTCCGCAAGATGCCAATGTACCGGCGCCAAAGGCCATGTACCTGACCAAACAGGAGCAAAAGAAGGTTCGACGACAACGCCGCATGGCAGACCACAAAGAAGAGCAGGCAAAAATCAGACTTGGACTCAAAGCTCCCCCTCCACCAAAGGTCAAGAAATCAAACCTCATGCGTGTGTTGGGTAATGAAGCAGTCAAGGACCCCACTGCAGTCGAAGCTCGTGTCAACCGCGAGATTGCGCAGCGTGCAGAAGATCATGAGACTGCAAACGCCGAGAGACAATTGACAAAAGAGCAGCGTCTCGAGAAGCTGGCTGCTCAACAAGAAGCAGATGCCACTCTTGGTATGCGAGTACTCGTCTTCAAAATCGACAATCTAAGCTACGGAAAACACCGTTTCCAGATCAACAAGAATGCTGAGCAGCAAGCCTTGACAGGCATCACCATCTTCCACCCCAAAATGAATTTAGTAATCGTCGAAGGTGGTACCCACAGTATCAACGCATACAAGAAGCTCATGCTCAACCGCGTAAAATGGACCGAAAACGCCATGCCGCAAAGTGTGCGCGAGGGTAACTCGGAAGCCAATGCTGCATGGCTAAATGCTTTTGACGAGGATGGCAAGCTCAAGGACAATACGTTCAACAGGTGTCAGCTCGTCTTTGAGGGAGAAGAGAAACAGCGGTCCTTCAAGCGCTGGATGCCGTACAAGGCTTGCGAGACGGATGGTGAAGCCAAGGACGTGCTGGGCAGATACAAGATGGAGAACATGTGGACATTGGCACAATCTCCAGCATTCCAATAACTTACGATACACGACTACTCTGAAAGAAAAATACCACTTCAAAGCTGATTATACATGAAAGAGGAACTTCAATCCACTCGATGCGTATACGCAGGCAGCCCACCCTCACCCTCAACCACCTCCTCGCTCGCCCCTCCCCTCTGCGCCACCCTCCTCTCCAGCTCCCTCAACTCCCACTGCCTCCTACTGCCCCCCGTAGTATTCTCACTAGTCTCCTTGCCCTCTTGCCTCTGACTCGGCACCTCCCTCTGCAATACCCCGAGAACCCTCACCCCCTCCTCTGTTTTCCTCTTCCTCTCTTCCGCACTCTCCTCTGGCGCCGCTTCCTCCAACTCCCGCGCAAAATTGCCTTTTCTGGCTTCGAGGGTCTCCCATCTTGTGATTTCTTCTTCCCACCAGAAGAGCACGTTTACCAATAAACTCAGTTTATGTCGCGTTATGATGACGATCTTGTTTGCCAGGGTTGTGCCGTTGATATTGTTGGCATTCAAATGCTTGGTTTCTGGATCCAGAATCTTTTGGTTTGTCAGGGAACGGTGGATGGATTTTGCTGTGTGAGTGTCATCGCAGATGCCGGCGATGATGAGAAACTCAGGGGAAATGGCTAAGAGGTCTGGAGAAGAGAGTTGGTGGATGAAGAGGGTGTCTTTTGTCGCTTGGGAGAAGCTGTCGTCGTGGAAGGACCAGGCTTGGATGCTGTTGTTGTGGGTGGCTTTGTGGAAGACTTTGGCAAACATTTTTGTGGATAATTCAGAAGTGTTTGTTTTAAGAGTTCATGCAGGAAAAGGCTTGGTGAGCTTGTTTTATTATATAGTCAGTCTTGGGTGCTTGTTATAGAGTCTGCCTGATTTTTGTAGTTCAGAGTGGTATAGCATGTGCATTAATGGACACCTGCTATTGGTCAGATTTTGACTGGTTGCCGTTGGTTGCTATTTCCAACTCTTTGCTTTGAGTCCCCATGACGCACCTAGACGAAGGAATATGGACAAGGTAAGACAAGGCCTACCTGATACCAACAGCGTCTTCTCCATTGTCGTCGCCAATTCTCGCTTTACCCTCTCCAACGGTCTCATTCTTGACAAGTTACAGGATTGACGTTAGCAATACATGTAGAACACGCAGACTAAAGACAAATGATCGATGTTTCTGCGTCAAAATCTATACTTTGATAGATTGTAAGCTTGCGCTGATGTTGTTCGATCTGCCACTTGCCCTTTTGTCTGAACACTGACACTCTAGGATAACCAAACCACCAGATGTGTGAAAAGACAAGCGAACAGACCAAGCAACAGCAACAGGCCAGAACCTCAGCGCTTGGGGTAAAAAGAAAGCACCGTGTGCAGGGATTGAACCCGCGACCTCCCGACCCTCGAGTGCGATCATTAGAAACTTGGGCAAGGGAGTTTAGGGATTCATGACAGGATCGGGTGTGATAGCGCTTCACCGCCATGGCTTTGTCGTGCTCAGAAGAAACCTGAGATACCTTGGATACCATGTTGATTGCGTACAGCGACGAACGTGGTGGTGCGTGACAACTTGAGCCAGTTCGTGGAGCAAGCGGGAGCGTACTTTGGCCTTATTGGAGTGTCAGCCAGCCTGTAGGGATCGTCCGTTATTCGCGACAATAGAAGAGCTTGGCCGGGGAGTGACGGAATCTCTTTGTTCGGGCTAGATGATGTAGCAGGTAACCGTGGTCGAGATGTGTGGTATACGAGTGGAGCATAGCAGAGTTGAGGGACCGTGGCCCATTTTGGCAACAGCCAATTGTGCGTAATGGTTGTGCCGAGCTCGTCGTGATTTCAATATCGATGAGGCTCAATTTCCCAGCTCGACGAGAGCGTTATCCTCAATCCTCATCCAAAAACACAATCCCTTGCTCCTCAACCACCGAACCAGTCTCACCCTCTTCCTCCCCATTCTTCTTAACCGCAACATTAGCCTTGAATTTCTTCTCCTCTTTCTTGCCCTCTTCCGCACCATCACCCTTTGGCTGCGGACCAAGTTTACTCTTCTCCTTCCTCAGTCTAGCCTTTTCCCTCTTTAGCCGATTCTTCTCCGTCTTCTCTGCATCCTTCTTCTCTTGCTCTGCGCGCTTGACCGCAAACTCTGCATCCTTTTCTTCAGTCTCTTTTTCCTCGTCCATGGCGCGCAGCCGCTCGTACTCGCGTCGCCGGCTCGCTTTGTAGACGTGAAATTCGCCGCTGCCGGCGCCTGCGCTGGAGCCTTGGACATTGGCCACAATCTCGGGAGGTAGCAGAGTGGATTTTGAAGTTGCTGAGGTGGGCATGGGGATGGGTTTGTCTGGGTTGGCAAAGAGGGCTTCGAGGTGGGCGGATTGTTTGCTTCGCGGCGAGAGGGCGCGTTTTTTTGTCGCTTGGCCGCTGCGTGGGTCGCGGTGGACGGGAATGGACTCGGGTATGTTTTCTGACATTGTGGGTGGCTGGCTTTGTATGTGTAAGAGAGAACAACAGATGGACGGTGGTGGTGCGAGAAGTGTAAAGTCTGGGCGAGCAAAGTGAAGGAAGCTGTGACGTCGAATTCTTGAAATTCAAAGTGTGACCCTGCCCTGCACTCTAGAGCCTCAATCTATTCTTGTCATTTCCACCTTGATGTTCAGAGTACGGTCGACGTCACTATGTCACAAGGAATTCCATACAAACTACCTTTGATGCTCGATACTAATGTGGTTTAATGGGAATGCAACTACGCCTTAACAACCAAGAACCAGATTCGTGCAGCTCTTCAGGAATACAGATATCTATGTGGATAATGATCTCAACATAAGCAGTCCGGACGAGTTTACCAGAGAACCCAGCACCAGCCAACAGCTCGCACTTTTCTTCCGTGCCTGCTAGCAGGGCGACCATGTTGAAGCCATCTCCGATTGGGACGTGCCACATGAAGAAACCAGCAACGATAGCGACCAGAGTAATCAAGGGTTGTATGCCCAACACCAGATACAAGATCACGGCTTTTTGTAGTGCGGGTCTGGTGGATCTGATCTCGGCCGCGCGATCGTACAGCAAGCCATCAGTGATGTTGTCGTTCGGCTCAGGTGCGACTCTTTTGGCAAAGCTGTTGTTTCCCGTCCAGTGTGGGCTGCCCGGCCCTTCCATTGCCGCGAGGCGTGACCAATACATACTTGCCACGCTGGTCGCCATGGTGGGCAAGACCCATTTCGAATCGTTCCTGGCCTGATCGAAAGGGGCCAGGAACTCGTTGAGTGCGGGTAGAAAGTAAACATCGAGCGAGAATGCATTGCCAGTGCGGGTCAGCACCAACTCGGGTTGATCAAAATCAGTGATGAACGAGGGTCGATCTTCGGGCTGGCAACTGCCGCTGAGCAGTGTAAATCCTGCTCTCGTGACACGCCATCTCCCTGCACAATAGGATCTGTTGATGTTCCATAGCTGTGCTGTGGATATAAAGCTTTGCAGCGTTCTTCCCGGCTGTATAGAAACAAAACACCACTCCTGAGTTGTATTCTTGTCGGCGAAGTTGGGCTTCATCCCAATGTACCAATCATTGTACAGGTCTTGGAAAAACAACCATTTGTCCAGTCCGTATCCTGTCCAGAATTGCGAGCTCGGAGTCTCACTCCTGTGAGAATCCACAGAGCTATCCCTAGATGCAACTGTGGCAAGTACAGAAGCCGAAATATCGATGTGATCCCCGTCCTTGAGACTACTCTGTGCACTGGTGATCCATGCAGGCGGCGGAACATCCAGTAGTGCCGCTGCCGAATCATTCAGTAACAGGGTGTTGAAGCCATATGGTTGGGGCCAAGAATGTGGGAGGTCGACTTCGTCGTTCGGGTCGAGGAGCTGAGACGTGGTAGCATTTCGAGGAGCAGTCTGATTGGTGGACGCCATAAAAAAAGGCATTGTGATGTTGTACATCAGAATGGTGCCAGAGTCCCATCCGAGTGGTAGTAAGCCTGGTGGTGCGTAAAGGCCAAACGCGGTATCGTAGAGCGCGTCATTAGATTCGATGTTGACTACTGCTGAGCCATCCTTGAAAAGCTTGTACAGCACACTCAGACCAAGTGGCAAGGCTGTGAGTGACGCCAAGATCGTTCGCCATCGCCAGCTTGCTCTTGCTGCAAGTGGTTTGTTACGGAGTATGGCTTCGAAATTCTGGATAGCGGATTCTCCAACCAAGGCCTCGCACCGGAGGAACGCTGTTGGCAGAACTGTCATCATACAGATATTCATGACGCTGAGCAGTAAGCCAACAACGACAATCTGGTATTGGTATCGAAGATACCAGGCAACTCTGTCAACAGCGACCGTTGACACTGCTAGAGACAGTGATGCAATCGATACAACAAGAGCACCAATCTCAGTCTTGTTGATGACATGTGCGGAAGAAGCTTCTCCGAGAGCTCGCGATATCGTAGGAACTGGTTGTGGTGCAGTGTCCGTTGTTGTTGGCGATGTTGCCCTTGAATCCTGGCGTCTAGCATCAGATGGCAGTAGATGGTCGATGAGATCCTCGCTCAACGACTGCTCCGAAATGTCGCGCCCGAGAGGCTCAGATGTAGCCAGCAAAGGCAGCTCATATTCCCTCTGACTCTCAGATGCAGCCCCAGTATCTGGCATGACTTCCTTTGCAACCGGCTAAGTGCAAATGGCCCAGGCAACAGGGCTGTCACGCTCCGATTTGTTGAAGGAATTGTGATCGGGATCGTTGTCCGAAAATATGGTCTTTGTGGTAGTCGAGGAGTGTGTCTCGACGGTATATATATATTCAGGCGGAAGGTCGATGTCGAAGATTCGCCCTCTATCAATAGATAGTGATTGTGGCAGGGTATGGGCTATTATTGGGATGATTTTGTTCACATGTCGCTGGCTGCACAAGTTCTCCTTAGACTTGATTGGACCGGGTCAAGTCGAGATGATGTCGTTTTGCAGGACCACCGTGCAGAGTCTACACGTCTTACCTTGGTCTCTGCTACGAAAACATACTTGGGCTATGGTTGAGTGATTGCACATAACCTTATCCAAAGTCGTGGTCCATCCCAGCTCAAAGCCTGTAGCAAGCTCGCAGTAAGTAGGTAGAGTACAAGCTGTGAGCTGTCCAGAGGATCTAGCGATGTCTTGTGAGTTGTGCATATCGTTTCAGCCAGCCTTGTTTTTCGTGGCTTGACCAAGCCACGTCCCCGCCTCATGCATGAGGTACTCGTCTTGCAGAACCGCGGATGATATTCACAATCAAGGCAGATGAACACAGGTCGTGAAGCTTGACTTACATCGAATTGAATTGCTCAGCAGAATATAAGCTGGCTAACCTCCTGACGAACGCCCCCTAGGCAGTCAATTAGCCCCCCATACCTGTAAAACCAGACCCAAAAGACCACGCCTTCGTCCCTTCATTGTTGACCAACTTGCCTCCTCCCTTCCATGCATGAATAACGCCAATGACCACCCGCGAATATGAATATGAAATGTCCCCTTCCAAAATCTCAAAAACGAACGCTACGAGCTTCACCGACCTCACCTGGTCAACACCTGCTTCGACGACGCAAGCCCCAATCTTGGTCTTGCAACTCCCGTGCAAGCTGCATGCTCTGTTCTTCTTCCTCCTCAATGATGCTCTTCTCTCTGATGATATGCTCCGACTTCTTTGACCTTATCGTACCTGGGGTCGCCGATAGGCTATCTCGCTTACGCTTGCTGCTTCCAGGAGTCTTGAGCTCTGTGCTTTGTGCAGCCTGTGTCGGCGCCGGTGTCTTGCTAAGAGACCTTTGTACACGGCTGATAGGCTTTTCTGTGCTGACACTGAAAGAGTGACGCTCAATTCGAGGAGTCTGGGATTTCGTCAACGGTGGTGCCGGGGGCTGATAGAGTGGTATGCCAGCCAGACCTGTGGGTGCTACAGCGAGTGAGGCTGTCGACTGGTCGGGTGACGAATTGGCATCCGTGGTATGTGCCGAAGGAGACTCTATTTGTGGAGCGACAGCCTTCGAGGCTTGTTCTGTAGTGGCTACGGGGTATGGGCCGTTATCCAATGGTGCATTGTGGATTGGATCCTCTGTAGAAGTCTTCGATGTCACAGCAGTTCCGTTCTGCGAGTATAGTCCTGAGGCATCAGTGTTGTGAGGCTGCACAGGGCCACCTGACGAGCTCGGGCGATGTTCAATGTTGTTACCGTTAACAGGCTGATTAGCATGATCGAAGCCAGTCAGAATGTGACTGCTCGCATGGGCTTTGGCTAACAAAGGAGATGTCTCATCCCGATGTCCCATGTTCTGACTGGGGACAGAGCCTTGTTGCTTAAGTGCAGGATGAAGCAGGCTGTCACCATTGGCCTGAGGAACAGTGTAATCTCCGTCGTTAACGTATCTAGAGTCAAGGACTTCAGCTGCCAACTGCTCCAACGATTGTGCGTTGTAAGCTCCGCTCAAGTCAGACTGTTGATGATATGGACCACCATGAAGTATGACACTGCCGCCCGATGAGGTGGGGTCCGGATACATGTATGAAGCATGCTGCCAATGCGGGATGTTGGCCTCGGGAGCATACGAATACTGCTTGTACTGTTGAGGTGATGCCATGTTGGTTTGATAGCTGGGCTCCATTGAGAACGGCATCACAGGAGCGGCTTGTGAGGGTCGGGCTTGCTTTGACTTCTTGAGCGGACTTTCCATCTCTCCGCTGGTCCTCCTTTTCTTGGAGACAACTGAGCCTCGAGGAACTGGTGTTTGCTCAGCCTTGATGGGGTCAATCTTGCCATTCTCATCATGGATGCAACGACGCTGTATGAGTGTCAGTAACAGGATTGGCAGTGAGACAAGAGAAAAAAAAGAAAAAGAAAACACGAACCTTGCTCTTGCGGCAGTCTAGACATGCCTTGCTTCTTCCGCGCTTACTGTTCGGGTCTGCCAGCAATGCGTTTCCAGGGATAATAGCAGGACCAAGACTGTCTGTCGAGGTCATCTGCGCCATAGGAGCTATGCCCGCCATTTGGCCGATGTGTCCGTTCTGCAGACCCTGCAAACTTGGAGTGCTTTGTGTGTTTTGGATTGGTTGCATGTTTTGCTCAGTGGTCTGTGAGAACTGACCGAAAGGTGTGCTCGCAATAACTTGCTCAGGCATCTTGACAGGGCTCACAGTGCTAGCGGCGAAGAAGTCGCGAGAGTTTCTTCTCTGGAAATCATAAGGCAGGACATCTGCAGTCCCATCGATAGAGGGTGTCGATTGGAACATCACGGCTGGCTGGCCATATGGTGTGCTCGTAGTGACAAAATCCTTGTGCTTACACTTGATCCGGCGCTTTCGACATGCATCACATGCAACCCTCTTAGGGCCAAGTACTGATGTTTTTGGTGTGCTCGTGTGCTGGCTATTAGGACCAGGGGTAGTCTGTGTTTGAGATGCTGGCACAGAAGACATGGAAGGCTTGGGCGACGTGGCAGCGGCAGGCTCTGACTCTCTGGATGCATTCTGACGCGCGGACTGCCTCTCAGGAGCAATTCTGTAAGCCTCGAATGCTTCCTGTCTTTGCATTGCTTTCAATGCTCGAGCACCTAGCTTCTTCGGAGCAGCACTCTCCTTGTCTGGAAGATCGGCGTCAGGATGTGCCCAGGCTGGTGGATCCTCGTTACCACGTTTCCATGCTACCCAAAGAGCGAATGTTCTGGCCAGCTCGAGAGGTTCGCCGCGCGATTTTGGGATGGATCTCATCACCTTCTTGCGAGTATCTTCCGTCACGCCCTCGATACGGCCCAGTGCGATCATGACAGTTCGGAAGATGAAGTTAATCAAGTCTGGCAGTCCGTCCAACTCAGCCTGAGAATAGTACCGGCAGTTATAGTATGCACTTCCGGGAGCGCAGTTCGAAAGTTGCCCGTGCTGACCGAACTCTTCCCAGACTGGTCGTTCGCGAACGAATTTTGCGCCGTTGTAAAAAACTTGAGCAACTTCAGCAGGCAAAGGGTCTGTCTCGAGATACTTGATAACAGTGTACCACATGACCTTCTGGAAGTGTGGGTATCTAAACTTCTGAGGTGTCTTGATGGCCTTCTCGATGTCAACAATGCGGAACTGAGTCGAGTAGTGCATACGAGTTAGGAAATTGCCTCCGATGACCAGACTGTTCTCCGGCGTCCACACAGCGTGGATCCAGCCCGAGGGGATCAGCATGGTGTCTCCCGCAGACAGATCAACTCGGTAACACTCTTTCGTCGCATCTGGCAACCAGGTGAAATTTTGCTCGTGCGAATTGTTCCAATCCTCGTATTTCTTGAGGTGACCAGGCTTCGGTGGGATGAAGAAGAAAGTCTTCTTGCCACGCAGAATATGGTAGTACACTGACGAGCCGCCAAAATCAATGTGGAAGTCTGTGAAGCTGTCGGCAACAGACATGAGACAATAGAACTGTACCTTTGGGTAGTTGCCCTTGAAGGTTTCCTCATCTGGCCAGACCGAATCTTGGAGATCGATGTCTCTCACCACTTTTGGTCTTCTCAGAAGTCTTCCGAGTTTGGTAGAGGAAACCTCCAGACTGATAACGTTACGGACAGCTTTCTCGCCATCAGCTTCGTAATAGTCTGCCCACTTTGACAGATTCCATTTGCCCTCAGTGCCTTGAGTCTTGACATCGATCACTTCAAGTGGTTCGTGTGGGCCCACAAGCTCGGCAACGTGTCTGACAGTCAGGTCCCGAGGCACAACCATGTCGAGTCGGTCTTGTCCATCATTAGGCACGGTCTCGTATTCGAAATCCCGCAGAAGAGCATCTTCTTCGTCTGTGCCAGCGAAAGCAAATTCTGTCGCAGTCTCTTCGTTGTCGCCAGATGAAACAGGAAGTTTGGGGTTGTACTCAGCAGGTATAACAACCGGCTCTGAGAACGAAGAGCAGGTCTCGAAGAACTCGCGAGTGACGAGTTCGGGGCGCATGCGAGGAAACATCTCTTGGTCAAAGGTGAAAGAACCATCCTTGATCGGCTGAATGTAGTGGTGTTCGTGATTGTCATCAGACGTCTTGAGAATGCCTTGGTTTAAACCAGCGTAGTCAACGGCTGCATGAGCACGACTTGACTTTCGCACGAATGTCGTTGGGCCATGCTTGGGCTCACAGGCTTTGCAGAAGAATTTACTAACATCCCTGACATCACGCTCATTCTTGAAACCAGCACAATCGAAGTGGAACCACAACTGGCAGCCATTGCAGCTTATCCACTGGTCCAGCTCGCCGTGGTTGGATTCTCGAGTCAATGCGCAACTAGCGCATACTGTCTCCTGGACTTCCTTGGAAGGCTTGCGTGGTGCTGCTGCCGCCGCTACTGATTTCGTGATTGACTGCAAGATCTCGTAGCGTAAATTTGGAGGAACTGTTGCACCTCGAGCATCTCCCGAGCGAGATTGTGGTTGCTCGTGATCCACCAACGACAGGTCCGAGTCCGATTTGCGCCTAGGTCTCTTCTCTTCCGCGCTGGAGTCACTGCTGTCGGCAGCCGATTTTACAGTGGAAGCTCGTGATCTACGAGCTGAAGATCGAGGCTTGGTGGTAGTCGAGTTCTTGTTCCGCGGGCCACGAGGTTTGCCCTTGGGCCATCCACGACGCGGTCTCGCTGCCGGTGCGTCTATGAGTTGCTGTTGTTCCACTGAAGTAGTAGGTAGTTCAATGGTATCTTGTGTGGGTAGCGGCAGTTGCACAGCAGTCTGCTCAGATGTCCTTCGCTCTTCTTCTGGTGGAGTGTGCGTCTGTTGTGGTGCGCGGGCCCTCGGTGGCTCTGTCACAGTCGCGACGGGCAACTGATGATTCTCCGCACCCTGACTGATCTCTTTGTCTGTGTCCATACTCTTTTCATCTTCATTCGTATCCTGAGGTGAGGGGAGGGATGCCGAGGCATGTTCCGAGGTTCCGGACGGGACAGCGACCGCAGCGATGGGCTCTGGTATGGAGACATGAGTAGCGTGAGCCGGTATTGGAGCATAGGGATATGCTTGAGGTGGAGGTGCCTGAGGTCCGGTGTAGAAGTTTGTGTGGTTTGCTGGAGGTCCGAAGGGAGCATGACGCCGAGGCGTAGCGGGAGGTGGGGGCTGAGAAGCAACGCGACCCGCAAAGTTCAAGAGTAGTTCGGCGTCCTCTAGCGAGGTAACTAGTGTGGTGTTGGTGGATTGACGGCGTTGGCGATCAGTGTTGTAGGCCAAAGGAGGAACACCCTGGTGGGGGAAGTGGTGACTCGATGAAGGGCGAGCGGGGAAAGAGTAGGCTTGTGGACCAGGGCCCGCGTCGGAGCGAGCGCGTTTTGTACCGCGAATAGGCCCGGGAGTGACAAAGTTGTCGGCAGCAGGCTGCACGGATGGCGCGGCCGGAGGAAGCTGCGGACTAGTCAAGAGGGCAACATCAGCCAAAGCCTCGATGGATGGAGGCGAGCGCTTGTGTCCACGGGGTTTGTCTGCTCGTTGCGGTGCGGTCGGCGGAGAGATGTGGGTCGAGGACGAAGGCTGGGTCAAGGCGGAATAGTTGAAAGTTGGCTCAACGGGACGTGGAGGAGTGAGCGGCTCCCATTCAGGTGATTCCGGGGTATGAGAGCGCGCATAGGGATCATTCGGGAGCGTGGGCGGCTTGAAGGTGGAGCGCAATCGAGGCGCAACAGGTGTGACTGAGTCCATGTCTTGTCGTGGGCGCAAACGGAGCCGGTCGGTCGAGTCGAGGTTCGAGTGTTGGACGTGACGACTCGCGCATGTACCAGCTTGAGAACTAGAGAGCGGCGAGTTGGGGTCTCATTTGGATGGCACGCGATCAAGCAGGCAAAGAGTAAGCAAAGTTTGAATAGGCGACTCGAGATGGTGGATGATGATTGCCCTGGGTTGCGCAGAAGAAGGCAGTCGCGATCGGTGGTGGACGCGGGGTCGTCTGCTACTTCGTACTTCGGCGGATGCACTTCGCGGAGCACGGCGAATGACTCGACACCCTTGCGCTTTCCTCTTGAACAATTGAGCCAGGTGGTTTATTCTGAAGCTTCAGCTGGATCAGACACGGCAATCACCAAAGACAAAGAAGTGCTCCAGTGCTCGCATTGCGCAGCATTCCTCATCCATTGTCCGTCGGCGAAGGACGGAACTAGCCGGCCGCCGATCGCGACTTCCTTGGCGTTGCGCCGGTACATCCAGCAAACCGACTGCCAGCATCTCAAGACTATCTCCCTCGGCCTGTTTAGCCTGCGTCACTTACACCATCTACCTGTATCCAAGCTATGAGTCGCGGCGGTAAACTTGCTCCCGAAGTGAACCGGTAAGCATTTAGTCGCACGCCATTGCCCACGAGACCATCCACCTAACCATGCCACAGCGCGCTTTTCGTCAAGAACCTCAACTACAACGTCAGCCCCGACGACCTCTTTGAGCTCTTTGGCAAATTTGGCCCCGTCCGGTGAGCATTGCTCTTTCTGCTGGACTCCGCGCAACATTGCGCTAACGAGCTATCAGTCAAATCCGTCAGGGCATCGCCAACAACACAAAGGGCACCGCATTCGTCGTCTACGAGGATGTTGTAGACGCCAAACAAGCCTGCGACAAACTCAACGGCTTCAATTTCCAGAACCGCTACCTCGTCGTTCTCTACCATCAGCCAGAGAAGATGGCTCGCCAAGCACAAGATCTCCAGCAGCGCCAGGACGACTTAGAAAAGCTCAAACGTCAGCATGGTATCGATTAGCGCCACGCGGGAGTCCCAGCCGTCAACAATGGCGACATCTCTGACCCGGCCCTTTCGACTACAACCACTCTGGTCTCGTCCAAAAGGCCCCAAGGTCTCAATGAGTCGCCGGTTGTGGCTCCCAAGCGCGGCGTGCGCTCGACCTGCCATAATCTAGGCAACCACACCTTTTCTTCACCACGAATCAACACGAGCTTTTTAGGGAGAATCAAGGGGACATGGCGTATACGCGGCTAGCTGTTCGCCGGATGGCGACTTTTCATTACACTGGGGAATTGGGAGTTCTTTCTGCTTTTCCGTGCAGCGTGCACTTGATTGTGCCCTGGCGGGTTTCTTTTACTTTCTGTTCCTCTCTACTTTTTTACTAGGACCTGAGCATACCCAACTCGGTCGTATCAAACTTCCATTCGGCTGAAATAGTATGGGATGCGTTCCTACAATCTCTGCCTTGTCAACCCTATGCTCTACTGCGCTCTCATCTCATTGTGAACTAGCTTGATCATGTTTAGTAAATCAGGAGTTTCATCAGGCAGCAAGCCTGAAAGGGCATACGCGGCGTCACATGATAAAGGCCGATCGTTATCTCTGATGCATCTTCTTATCAAAGCAAAACATAGCGAGCACCAATGGACAATAGCCGCCGACACATGAAACAGACAGCAGCACTTGTATCGGCACACATGAGATGATTGGTACACACACATATTGAACAACCTTTTGAATCTTCTTCGTTTTCACACCATCTATCGTGGACTTCCATATCATTTCGCCAATCTAATCATATTTGACCCTGTAAAAATTCCCCATCCATGATGATCAAAAGGAAACAAGTAGAAAGAGTACAAAGAAGTGAATGGCCAGCATACACCCTTTCTATCCTCTATCATAGTATCCTCATTGTCTTCCCTGCAACATCAAGGGCACTCAGTAACCAGTAGGCACAGCAACAGGGGCAGTAGGCTCCCAAGCGCCAGTAGGGAGCGGTGCGCTAGCGGTAGTGACCACAGGGGCACCAGTGGGCTTGGGACCCCAGTTGCCCCAGTTGCCGCCCCAGTTTCCCCACCAAAGGTTGTCGTGGTGGTCTTGACGGGCGCCCTCGAATCTCTTCTCAAAGGGCTTTGGGATGGTGTCGGTGGGCAAGGGGCCTTGGCCGGGCACCCAGCCTGTAGGGAAGCCGGTGGGGAAGCCTGTAGGGAAGGGGTTGAAGCCGCCCGAGGGAACAGGGAAGCCAGGGAAGCCGCCGGTTGGTTGAGGGAATCCGCCGGTAGGGAAGGGGAAGCCGCCGGTAGGGTGAGGGAAGCCTCCTGGAGGTTGGGGGAAGGCTCCTGTAGGGCGAGGGTGCCAGCCGAAGTGAGGGAGAGCGGCAGCGAGGTTGAGGAAGAAGGCAAGAGCCGAGACGATGAGAGATAGTCTTGCGAACATTTTTGCCGTATTGGTGTAATCTTTTTGATGTATGTGGTTGACAGATCAAAAGAAATGGTTGTGAGGTTCAGCGAATGTTGTTTTGTGCTTGCAAAGGAGATGAGGGAGTGACAGAAGAATTGATGGACACAGAGAAAAGACCTACAGGGAACACAGCATGCAAACCTCTTTATGTATCTTTACCACCCCACCACATTCCACGAAGCGAATGCAGAAGAAAAAGACTTTCTACCTCTGACAGCAAAAGGGACAGGGATCTTCTCACCAGCAGCCACCTGCTGGGTTCCCGAAACATAGCCAACGACTCCACATGCACCATGTCCGTGGTTCGCCTTCCTGCATCTCTAGCCAAAGAGGACCCTCCAGCCTCTTCCCGAGCCAGGGTCTGCGTGTGAGGCAAAGTGCGCAAAGTCGGAAGCAGATAGAGTAGGCGTCAAAAGCAGAGGCCAGGTCGGGTGTCTGTTGGGCCACTCAACCTTGCACCTGCTTGCTCGACTCACCACTACTTTGCGGAATGTCCGAAAGTCCTTCGTCATGTGTGATACCACCAGTGGCCGTTTGCTATCAATGACAGACACTGCTCACCCACCAGAGGTAAGATACGCAGGGGGTTGACCGCGGCCCCATGCTCCGAGTTGTGTTACGTGTTCACCAGCCAGCGCTTGATTGCTGATCGGTCACAGAGCGATGGCAGACAGCGAGCTAGAAGGGGCTGGCGACATGATGTGAAAGATTGCCGATTGATTGACATATTCGCTACGATCTCGGTGCTCCGTGACAAGTAAAGACAGCCTGTTGTTTGTGTTGAGAAACTTGCCCCTGGGGATCAAGGTGTGGGGACCTGCCTCGAGTGGAGCCTCTTGCTCTTGCCCTTGCCCTTTTTTGCTCTTCAGCCACTTCCGAGCCAGCCTCTCTAACCTTGTTTGCTCTTCTACACATCATGTCTCTCATCGCATCATCCCTTCGAAAACCACTACGGATTAGCCATCGATTGCGAATCTCCAGAGTCATATGCTCATCGTACATGTCTTTGCGACGTCGTCCTGCCACCAGAAAAGCCTCCACCTTGTCATTCCTGACGAAGCGGCTCTTTGCGTTTCAGAAACAACCTTGAACCCATTCGCAAGCCACCACAAGCTCACAAAGCAGCCGTGGTGGATGGCGGGAGGAACGGGAACGGCCGATCAAACATGCATGGCGAGCGTTTGTCGCAAAAGCCTCACCATCTTTTGCCGAGCTCGCATCAAAAACCCTAAAAGTACGTCTTCATTGGAGCCAAGTGCCCTATCCCTGTCGACCATCTTTCAACAAGAAGATGTATCTTTCTTTCAATCCTTGACTCTGGTCGTTTCGCGGCTTCGAGGTCGCTTGGCCTTTCATTGATGCTCGATGCGTATGATCATCAAGTACTCGCGCAAACTCACATCCTCAACAGTCGGTTCTCGAAACAGCTGTATGAGAGATATGCATGTCTACATGTAAGCGAAACTCGGATTTCTACTTTTTCCTGCAAGTCTTGCTTCTCAGCGTTCATATACCTCTTTCTCGTCCATTCTCGTCCGTTTGTGAAGAGAAGGGGAAAAGCTCGTCACGACGTATCGCAAGAAAGATCTTCAAATCTCAAGTTCTGTATGTATTCTGTAGGCGAGCGAGACCCACCAACGACCTCGAGCGCCTGGACCCAAAGTTCAAGGAACCATGAGGCTCGCCAGTACATAACGCAGCAACGTACCAGACGAGAGGAAAAAACTGACGGCTAGATGCCGGATACAATACTTCCAACGTGCCTTGCATCCCTGCACGCACTGCACGCACATCCGAAAGTATCATCTACATCCTTCTTTCATCCGCGGGCTCTGGGAAAAATCAGCCTCTTCTCAGGCCAAAGAACGCATCATTACCAAGAAAATACTGTTCATCGTCGCTCAAAAGACTCCAGAAAACAATCTTCGGGGTCTTGGCTCTCGGGTTTCCATTGCAACAAGAAAGACAGGCTTTCAAACGAAGAGCAAACCCCAGCATTTGCAGCCATCTTCAACATACAATAACGAGCGAGCTACACAAGGAAAGAATCCGAGGCAGCTCAAAGCAAAGTAATCAACAACGCCTCCGAAAAACCTAACCAACAGCAAAGCAAAAACAGACAACTATCGAAAAAACACATAAGCACTTACCCTATTCCCTCCTACAACAACCCCGGAAAAGAGATAAGAAACCCCACCATCGGAAAAGAGCCCAACGCATGTAAATATAAGATGCTGACAACAGCCGCCGACTTATTTGCTGACCGCATTGCATATTTCTTTTTATCGAAAAGTACATGTTTTCGAGGTACATATTTCTGCATTTCTCCTTTCCCGCATCGCGGTTTTCTTTGTTTCTGACTCGATGCTTTAGCAAAAGATAAGATTGTCTTTTTTGGTTTTCTTGGTTCCTGGCCTTGTGTGGCTGCGTCTATGCAAGGTCCCTTCCCCTCCAAAGAGGCTCTGACACGTCGCTTTCGGAAAGAGAAAATTGGGCCTGGTGAGTACCCAATAGAGATGTCGACCTCACATTGCAATACTCCGGACAATCCTCAATCTCTGGATCAATAAATACAAGCATCCGATTAGAGAGGCATAATAGATACACATTAGCTACTTTGTTTTCTCGTCCCTACGGCAGAAACCCCCCATGTCACAACCACGACCATTGCGGATGAGGACGCCTCTAGAATTCCTCGAATGGGTCGACCTCCATGCCCTCGCCAAACATGTCCAGTGTAGTGTTTTCGCCCATGCGTCTGCTTTGAGACGTGTAATCTCCAGGGTGCTGTCGGCCGATACAGGCATCCATACGTACCGTCCTTGTTGAGCGGTCTGAACTCTCACGATCGCCTGGTCGGAGATTGGGACGGGTTGGCCCGCTGGCAGAAGTTTGGTATGTAGCGGTGTTTGATGCTCTACGTGCAAACACCGTAGATGCCTCGTTGGACATTGTCGCAGCTGGGAGTTGAGGGTTTGTGTTGCTTCGCTTGCGTTGGTGGTGGCCTCCCCCAGCGAGCCTGGAGATATTGGGAGGAGCAGTTGAATCAGCCGTGTCCAGACGCTGATGTCCCTTGACGTGATTGTGTGCTGGCGTTGGTCCAATGGGTGTTTTCGTTGGCAGGAGTGCTCCTGTCAATAGTGACGATCGTCGGCGTTGTGCATTGCGAGGTGCAGGTTCGGGTTCGGGTGATAGGCGTGGCACTTGCGGAGGACCACGGCCCGAGTGTGCAAGGAAAGATAAAGCTGTGAGCCAAAGATAATGTCTCTCTTTGTTTGGCGCAGTGAGCTTGAGGGCTCGCTCTGGTGTCAAAATGAGTATTGACCTATCAAAGATAGGTTCATGTGAAGCGCTCTTGTGAAGCGGCGTCGTGTCTTTGACATCGAGCACTGACTTAATCATCACTGATAGGTATTAGTAACGAAGGCAGACATGATGGCATAATCACTTACGTTTACGTCCAGCCTTTCCAAGCAGGGCCGGACCTGAATTTGGTTGCTTAGAACTCCACATGACAGTTTGCTCATACGGCGACAGCCATACCCAGCGCTTGTGTCGTACGCCGCTGGTGGACCCTTCATCTGTCTGCTCTGCCCGGGACTCGCCGATGGTGAAAGAGCGACGTCTTCGAACGTACTTCCACATCCACTCGCCTACCATGGTAGCTGCTATGGCATCAACAATTACATTGTCTTGACTCTGCTCTTCCTCTTCTTCCACTGCACTATCCTGGTCGAAGTCTGGCGAGTCCATGGTGTATTGACCGTTCGGCGCACCAAAGTTTTCGTGTGTTGGAGTGGCTATGCCAGGCAGGAGCAGATTATCTTTCGACGGGTCAAACGCCATCGACTTGATAGGTTCAAGGTTCGGCGCTCTCCTTCTTCGTCGTGGGGACATGTGAGCGTTTGTTCTCATGGTCCCGGACGATTGCACCTTTCTAAGGCCACCGTCGGGACCACTCCGAGAATGTGTGCTTGACCGACGTGATCGCATTGAACGTGCTTCACGTGTGATTGGGCTTCGAGGGCCTTCATTGCTAGGAGGCCTTGAGCTCATTCGGCCTGGAATTGGGAACGGTGGAGGAGGTGCTGCGCCATAACTGCTGGCAGTGTTGGGCCTGCTTGAGTTACGCTCATGCGAGCTGAAGAAAGGACCTGTGCGTACAGAATGAGCCGTCCCCCTCGAGCTAGGTGGGCGACTCTGATTTGAGCTGCCATCAGATCCCATCCTCTTGCCATGAGCGAAAGCAGATGGCCTCTCTGGGCTGTAAACAAAGTTGGCAGGAGAAACCGCTCGATTCTCTGGTACAGTCTTTGGAGGACCATCAAATAGTGTACGTACACTCGGCCGGACGATGCTAGGCATGTTTCCGAAAATGGCTCTCATATCATCACTGGACTCGGCCAATCGATCACTGACATCCGTATCTGCATACCACTGCGGTGGCGTATCTTGTGACGATCTGGGCTCTGGGCCCTGTCGCTGATGTTTCTCGGTAGGTATTGAGCGAAGTCTTGGCGGCGGAAGTTCTATGGGCTTTAGTGGCAAACGATTACCATCCTTGCTAAAGGTACTTCGATGCATTCCAACACGTTGTTTTGTGGTTTTCTGGACCTCGTGACCTGCAGTCGGACCAGTCTTGTCCAGGTCACTTGGCAACAGGTGAGGTGGTAGCTTGACCGGTCTCCGGTCGACCCTGATTTCTTCCGTTTGCACTCCGGCGTCTAGCATTGGCGTAGGAGTAACTTTCTCGGTCTGCACAAAGCTACTGCGCATGCCAGGAGGGAGAACACTTTGACCGACCCTAGGTGACAACGGAGGTTGTACGGTGATGGCCGGAATAGGAAGAACCTGCACTGCGGCCATAGCAACGTTTCTCCTGGATGCCAGATCGCCAGGGACAGCAGGTTCGGTCTGTGTCGAAGCTGATTGATAGACCTGCTTCGCCGGAACCTCTTTCAGGGCACCTCCCTTGATGATAAAGTGCGGTGTATCTGGAGGGCTTATAGGAGCCTCGCCCATATGATCTGAGGTCAACAGATTTAGTCGTCTAGGCTGGGGGCCTCGTTCTGTCGGTTTCAGCTCGGTGGGTACCATGGCAGATTCGACCTCCCCATTCTGGTTGACTGTCAAAGTCTTTGACGTTTCGCCGGCCGTTTCATCTTTCTGTCTTGCAGGACTAGCAGAGCGCGAGAAAGTCATCTTTGCCATCTGCATATTGAAGCGTTCTGCGAAAGACGGAGTTCTCAGGGAATCGATTGACGGTCCTCGCACTGCTTCCCCTTCGTTCAAGGTATCTGATTCGTTCTTGATCGTCAAGCCAAGGATCTTCTTTGCTTTGCGATCCGAAATGGCCGAAGTTCTAGAGTTGACGCTGGAACGATTTTGAGCAAACAAGGGAAGATCCTCATCGTCTCCTTCCAGGTCCTCAGTCTCATAGTCCTCGTCGTCCGAGTTGAGCTCGTTGGCCAAAGAAGTCATGGCTGGTCTGCGGATGCTGCCGATCGTTGGTGCGAGGCTCCGGACGCTCAGACTGCTCGAATTTCTGGCGTGCCTTGCGCGTCGGGGAGAGCGAGCACTGACAACATCGCTGTCATCGGATGTATTATCAGGCTTCTGTTGAGATTGAGAAGCAAGATGGTGGGCCCGAACTTCTTCTACCACTGACCGTAAGCGGGTCTCGGAGATGTGAGCCTTCTGTTCCAGCTGTCGCTTCTCAGTTATCCACGAAAGCCTCTCCTTTTCCCATGCCTCTTTCGACCGAGTGTTGTCCTCCTCCAAGACCTTCATCTTCTTGTTCACTGCATCCAGCTTGTTCCGTAGCTCTTGATTTGCAAGCTTGACATTGTCTCGCTCAGCGAGTAAGCCTTCGACGGCATCAAAGGTTCCGTTCTCGAGCAGTTTGAACTTCTGTTCCATCTGTCTGGCCTTCTTGGTGCTTTCGCGGAGTTGAACAGAAAGGTTCTCATTGTCGGTGTTTGTAGTCTTGAGACTTTCTTCGAGGGTGTCGATGAATTGATGTTTCGAGTCGAGCTCTCGTCGCAACGAGAGGATCTCGGAGACTAAAGAGGCATGCAGGGTTGGCGTGAAACGATTTGCGTCGAATGCATGAGCATTGGCATCCCGACTGTCGGATGCATCGAATGAAGACAGCGGGGCCGATTTAGTGGAGAAGTCACGATATTTCGCACGTCCACGTGAGGAAGGAGATTTTGACACCGCAAGGTCTGGTGGAGTGTGTTCGGGCGTGCGTGCAGGTGATGCAAGGGCACCGTACTGGAAGTAGTCTGTTGACATGACGACGACGCTGTGAGACGAACAGCAGGCAGAGGTTCACTCTTTCTACCCGGCGCACAACCTACCAAGTCATGACTTGGTACCTGTCAGTAGTATCGTGTGACGAGCTTCGCGCGAGAATGGCCAAAGCCTCGAGGAAAGTGGTATCAAAAAAGGGGAGAGGGCAGGGAATGAGAAGAGAGACAGCAATGACGGCGTCGCTCGAGTAGGCGGCGGGTGTTTCAATCTATAGCGAATTGGACATGAATAAAGATTGACCGGGAACGCCGATCAGGAGGAATGGCTGAAAGAGACCTGGGAAGGAACGAACAGACCATCTCATGGATGTGATTGCCTCAATCTATTCGAGTAGAGAGGCGCACCTCCCCGCTCTGCTGCCTTTTCAGGACCAACAACCATTGTCGACTTTCGGCCACGAATTCGACAAGTCATGCAACTGCTGTGATAGAGGGCGTTGAAGGTGCGAATCCGAAGCTGTGGAAGGTGATACCAGGCAAAGTGCCGGCTATCTGCACGGGTCATCTGTAGACGCAAGCGCGCCGTTTCTCCATGCAAGGGACTGACGAGATCGGCTCTGTAACTGCACCGTTTTGCTCTGCTCGAACGAGCTTCTGTTTCACCTTGTCAAAATCGCCAACGTCTGCTTATGATGAATCAGAGGTTCTTCTTTTGACACGACACTGCCAATTTCAGCACCGAAACCGGCAGACAAAGCAAAAAAGATTGACTCGTTTTGGCAAGCGCTCGAGCGTCTGTGACAGGGTGTGAACAGGCTTGTGCTTCTGCCGATCACTTTAATGCTTATGAACCAATAGATATCTTGGATCCTTGATTGCTTGTCCTACGTGACCTACTGACACCGCTGTGCCTCTCGACACGACCATGTCCAGTCGCAAATTCATTTGTGCGGCATCTATACAAGGATCTTGTCAAGCTCTAATAAAAGCCACACGGGTTGGCCAGATGAAAGCCGCACGGGAGAGAAGCGCCAGGTCCGAGCAAAGCGAGCATCAGCAATCGTACTCCGTACAGACACGACCTCTCTTCTTCCCTCGCAACCACACACGACGGTAAGGTAAGCTATACCAAACCACAGTCGCTCACAATCATATGTCCTAAAAAGACCACCGAGATACACGTTGTTCTTATCCTCATCTTGCCATATCAATATCTTGTGCATCTCATGTCACTATCCGCGGCAGACACAAAGTTTGTTCACATAGAACGAACTTGAACCTCCACGGGGATTGACATGATCAGACACTTACAAAACAAAACATACTCCCTATCTCACAGAGCACTCAGTGTTTGGAATGTATAAATCTCGAGTCATACACAAGACTGAAGGTAATTCTATTGAAACAAATTGCTGATAGAGTGGTAACCCTGACTTTCTCGGGATGAGGTATCCCGACTCCCGAGCCCCGCCTCGAAACGCCAAATTTTTTGACATGGTCAATCGTCAGGCCGCCGACTTTCTGACACTGCATTGACGTGTTCCGATTTGCAATCCCAACTCAATCGAATAGCTTTGTTCAAGTACCAAGTCTGAACCAACTGCACACCGAAAGTCAGATTTCCTGATACGACGTAGCGTCCACGAGAAAGAGCACAAAAGTCCGAAAAGAAAGAGAAGGATAGCTCAACACAAGGACCAACATGGCGTCGCGCGTGCAAGAGCTGCCCGATGACTTTGACGACAAGATTGACCTGAACAAGGCACCCGCCGAGACACATGGACCCGCACCACCGCCAGCTGCTGGCGACAGCGGCCTCTCCTTCGACATGATGATGGAAGCCGCCGCCAAACACTTCCCAGCCAAGAAGGATGCACCCACAGAAGGCGATCCCTCTCAGCCCGGCGCACAGATGCCTCCCGGCATGGCGACAGCAAGACAGTACACGGCAGACGAGATGTGGCAGATGCTGAACAAATCCCCGCTCTTCATGACCGAGTTGGACGAGACGGGCGAAGACGGCGGCGAGAATGTGGCTCTGGAGGCCATCAAAGCCCTCGCCTATGAAGGCACTCGCGCCGAAAACGCCGCCTCGTTCCGCGAACAGGGCAATGAAAACGCCCGCCTCAAGCGCTGGAAGGACGCCCGCGAATTCTACGACCGCGCACTCGGAGCTCTCAAACTGCCACAGAAGCGCGCAGACGCAGTAGAAGGCGACGAAGACGTCGAACACGACTTGGTAGATCTCGACGAAGAGGAGGAAGCTCGCAAGGAAAAGGAACATGAAGAGGCATCGCTAGTGAACCGCGCCCTCTGCAATCTCGAATTGAAAAACTACGGCTCGTGCAACCGCGACTGCGCCGCTGCCCTCAAACTCAACCCTCTGAACGTAAAAGCATACTACCGCAGCGGCATGGCAAACTTCCACCTCGACAAACTGCCCGCGGCAAGCTGGTCTTGCGATCTCGGCCTCAAAATCGACCCTACCAACAAATCGCTCCTCATTCTTCAAGACAAGATCGCAAAACGCCGGGCCCAGATCGAACGCGCCGAACGCGAACAGCGCGAAAGAGAAGAAAAGGCACGCAGAGAAAAGGAAACCCTGGCTCTGGCATTGAAAGGCCGCAATATTGCAACCCGCTCGACAACAACCGCACCACCTCAACTCGAAGACGCCGCCGTACAACTCGAAGATCCCACAGACGCAGCATCAACCCTGAGCTTCCCTTGTCTTCTCCTCTACCCCCTGCACAACCAAACAGACTTTATCAAGTCCTTTGCCGAAGACGAGTCAGTGGGCCAACATCTCGAGTACATTTTCCCATTGCCGTGGGACGAGGACGAGCAATACCTACCCGAAAGTGTAGAATGCTACATTGAAACCAAGACAGGAGGGTTGGTAAAAGCAGGAAAGAAGATGGCGCTGCTCAGAATCTTGAATACCGGCAAAGTGGAGATTGTGGATTCTTTGCTCAGAATCAATGTGGTGCCAAAGAATAGATCGCAGGAATGGGTGGATAATTTCAAGAAGATCAAGGCGGCTGCCAAGTAGAAGCAAAGTCGCATGTAATTCGACTTGCTCGCAGTCCTGGCGTATGCCTGAAGCGGACGGAATTTACAGTTGGCTAGCGCCATTGGATTGTGGCTGGCATCGTCAAAAGACGTCCAAATGTGCGCCACAAAAAGTTGGCTAGCGTTCAAAAAACGTTCTTGGGACCGTCTTTCCGGAGATTCAAATACAGTACATTTTGGCTAGCGCTGTGAGGGACAGAGAGTTGTCGCCAACCTTATTACCACCACGTTCAAGTGCCAAAAACATCGCAGTCGTGCTGCACGACTTGTTCGTTAACGTCTTTGAAGAGACGATGGCCTGTGTCTGCTATCGTACATGCAGCCACAAATGCCGGGTATGGTCTTTTGGCTTTGAGATTTGGCTAGTGGTATGCATACAATCGAGTCTCATATCACTCATGACCTGACAACCTCTGGAGATTCTTGTTTGTCGTGACGCGTTCACGCTCTGTCTGATGCCCCTGTATATGCTCGTGGAGAATGGTCTTGTCAACTATATAAACACCCGCCGACCCAGCAAGAAATGGCAACCAAATCAGCACAGGAACATACATGTTCCTTAGGATCTAGCATCACATTCCCGCAACAATCTCTTCTCCAATACCTCTCTCCCATACCTTCTTTCTACCGTCAACCAAGAAACCCATTACTCAGCATCAAAGGTCACAATCAAGCACACCATGGGTCTCGACGACATTATGGGCTTCGACGCCAGCGCGTACATGCAAAAAGTCCGCAAGATGGACCACGCAGAACTGCGCAAACGCGAGATCTGCAAGACGCGCCAGATCTACTCGAGCTCATGGTCCATCGGCGCCGGCGTGGGCGTCGCCTTCTTCACCGCCGGCCTCAGTCTCGTCGGCTCGGCCTACGGAATGCGGAAAATGTCAATCGCAGAGCAAAAACTCGTGATCGTGCAAGAAGAGCTCAAGAGCCGTGAGCTCGACCTCTATCAGGAGAGGAAGAGGGACTTTTTGATCCCTATGGCTATTGGGGTTGTTACGGCGGGGATTGGGTGTGGGTCTTCGATTGCCATTGCCGCGTCGAGTCACTTGCCGACTCATGAGATTAGCTCTGCTGCTGTGCACCATATCATTTCGGAGCCCGGTGCTGCTGTACATGGCATCACCGAGGGTGCACGCGAACAAGCCGATTCGGTGCTCGGCACGCATGTCTTTGAGTCTGCTGCGAATTGCACAACGACCACCGATGTGTACGCCTTTTCCACTGGATATCAAGTCGGAATCAATGCCGCATCTTTCGCCATCAAGGAGGCCATAGTCGAGACTGTTGATCTTGGAGCACAGAAAATGACCAAGGAGGCATAGAACGGGCGCTTCAAGGATTCTGTATGTCGAATATCCCCTGTCCGAATCTCATTTATCAGGACAAGCAGCTAATACATCCGTTGTAGAACGATGTAGTAACGATACCATGCCTTTACACCCAGGTCGTCTCTTTCAATCTTGCAGTCTCTCTGATCCCAATTGTCGCGAGGAACTGTTTCTGTTCCGGTCCGACCGAAGATGTTTTCCGTGTATGCACACCCGCTCAGGTAGCTGTTGATATCAAATTGACGCGTTCCATCCCGTTTCTCTTCGAGTGCTCAACATCGACTTCCAGCTCCATACAATGTAGACTGATGGTTTATCCACATTCATGGTCGAGGTTCATCAACGCCATATAGCCGCTCTCCCCATGCTGACTTGTCGCTGTAGGAAACTGAAGGCCTCATCATGAGATGATGATGATGCGGACTCACTGAGATTGATTCACACCTCACGCGATCAGAACGCCCTCCGGAAGCTGCTCCAACGCTCGACATACCAAGGTATCGGTGAGCTGCCAAGCTTGCTCATTCATCCGGAGACAAAGACTCCCCCACAACATCGTCCATGGACTTTCTCAACAATGCTGCTTCATCAGCTCGGCCTTGTTCCATCAGCCAGAGCCATAAAGTGTGTTGTAGCGCTATCGTCGTGGGGGACTTGATTCCTTCTGTTCTAGTACTCCTTCCGACGGCAGTCTCGAGCAGGACCTCAGCGGTGGAGATATCATCGCAATCCAAGGTTAATTTGCTGCGAGCGAAATGGCAGCGGGCTGATACCTCGAGGGCATCAATCTCGATTGCAATCCACCTCAGGTCGTCTTGTTGTCTTGCCTTACGGCACTGAGAGAGAATAATCTGCAGTGTCTCCAAGGCTTTACTATAGTCGCATTGTAAGTAGAGAACTTTGGCATATGCGAGTCGCTGCCGCATCTTCTCGGGCTCACTGACCGAGAGTCGGGCTGTTCGATCCACCAAGACGTCCCAAAGACGCTGGGCATTCTGGCCCATCCGCAAAGAGTGATCGACTGAGCAGGAAATGTTGAGTCCTTCCCACGGTTGCTCCTGGAGTGCGCTCTCGAGTTGGTCGAATCCACAGATCCAGCCTCTCTGCATGTTGTCCACTACCTGCGATCTGGGCATCTGGTCTATGTAGGCGAATATTTGTGCCCATGGTTGGTGTTCCCCTCCCCGTTTGGCCGCAATGATCTTGACCATGCCGCAGATCTTATCCTTCAATATGTCGTACAGCGATCCCATGCCTTTACTCAGGAGGAGTATAGACACATCGCAGAGAACATCGAGAAGCTTCGGATCTTGATCCTTCAGAATTTGCTCGACGAGCACCAGAGCCTGAGAGACCAACACGAAGCCTTGGTTGGCATAGCCCCGTTCCAACAGGTCAATGGCCATAACGGCACATTTGTGGAAGTTGCTTATGTTGGCGTAACCGCCTGTCGAAGTGCGATTCACCAGCTCCCCAGCATCATTGATGACGAAGAGACCGTTCTCATTGGCGCCTTGGAAATATCTAATGATGCTGGCGCAGAACCTTGTGGGTACAAGCAGCTCGTCGGGACACGGCGGCGGGATACGGATTCTCACGCCATTGTCCAAGGACACCAACCGATGGTGGCACGCCCGAGATACGTGTTCCATGGGATCAACCAAGACTGAATAGTCTTCTGAAGGGGCCGGATACGAGAATCCATGCCAATCATCCGCCGCATAGTCAGCAGATCGGATAGGAACGGTCCATTGCGCTTCATACACGGACGGGGGAACCACTTGAAGGCATTCCGGCTGTGCGAGCGAGTTCCTCGACTCTTGAGTCGGAAGTCTGCCCGATTTCTTTGCTCTTCGGATTCGGCGCGCCACTTCGCTGTAGTGATACACCTTCCCATTGAACCAGAATGTCGGCCGACTCGATGGACTCTGCAGATCGAGCTCCTGGTCTCTGATGACAGCGGCGAGGTACTGGATATCTTGGAGCTTTGCGTACTTGCCACGCTTCGCCTTCCTAGCCTCTGCAGGCTCTGATATAGGGGCACGTGGCATTCCTTTCAAGAAAGTTCAGTTGACGCAGACGATGCCACGACTAGCTACAAACCGGCCGCGATTCCAAAGCGTTCTGTGATGCCCTACTCCAAGCAGATCAACTGGTCGACAAGCAACGATGAAACAGGACAGGGCTTGCTTCGATTGATGAGAAAGGAGGAGGAATGATGAAAGGAGAGAGCAATGGTAGGCATCATGTGACATGGTGAGCGCCACAACCTTGATGCTACACACGGTTCAGCTCCGAGCTGAGGACAATTGAAGATATCCGAATCTCTCGAGTCTGCGGCATTGGCGGCGCTAGTCACGATTGGCTGTCGCTGGTATCCGCATGGCAATTATCTGCGGGTTAAAACGCCATATCTGCCTCCGGTGAATGCCATCGGAACACGGGCGGGGTGAGCTGAGCCAGCGGCATAGAAACTCAGCCGCGCTTTCCACGACAGCCACAGCCCAGGATGCTAGATGTCGGAAAAGTAATGAATTGATCAAGATTCCCGTCGTCGACGATGGGGTCTCTGGCGCCAACGGACAGGTTTCAGCGTCGTCCACAGACAAGTTGCTGAACAATTGTTTGTGTTGTCGGAGTAGAGGATAGTGACAAGAAGGCGCGTTAACGAAAAGTCTCGAGATGCATACCAGGTTGCACAAAAGTGCATAGTTGTGCAGAGACCCTGCGACGTCAGCGGGTCGTGGGGTAAACATGTCGCTCCCAGCTGCTGCCAACCAAACACATCTCACACACATCAACCAAAAAACATGGCAGACGACGAACTAGCAACCAGAGCTCCCGAGAGCGATCTAGCTGAGCAGAGTGCCATTCCCGGCGACTCGGCCGTCGACCAGGGCCCTAGTCTAGGGGTGAGCCTTTTCACACCGTCATCGCGCAACCAAGCTAACACCATGACAAAAGAACCAAGAAGCTCAAGTTCATGAAGCAGGAGGTAAGCTATCTATCTGCTGTCATCCATATTGAACCTCCATGTTGATCGGTAGAAAGAACCAACATCCACCTCCCAAACCCCCACCGGCGAAATCACCAAATTCAACGATGTCGAGTGCTACATTGCCAAACCTGCCGACTACCCACACGCCCCATGTAAACTCCTCCTCTTCTTGACGGGCGGTACCGGTATCCATGCGCCAGCCAACAAACTCCAAGCCGATGCCTATGCCGAACAAGGATACCTCGTTATTATGCCTGACCAGTTCAACAACGATCCAGCACCCAACTCTGTCTTTTCCGCTGGGGATGACAAGACCAGCTTCCTCGAGCAGTTGAAACTGAGAGCCGCCGAGGTGGCAAAGAGCTTCAGATTGGACATGTGGTTGGCGAGACATACACCAAGCTCAGTCTTGCCGAGGTTGAACAAGGTCTTGGCCGCCGTGAAAGATGAGTTTGCAGATGCGGTTCAAGCGGGCGGTGGCGTCTACTGCGTTGGCGTCAGTGTGGGCGGCAGATTTGCGCTCTTGCTGGCTAGCGAGTTGGGTGCCGATGTGCTCGAGGGTCAAAAGGAGGTTAGCGAAGAAGCGGCTGGTAAGGTGGAGGAAGGCATGATCAGAAGAGGTCCAGCTGTCAAGGCTGCAGTCATTCTCCATGGTGCAACCATTGAGCGCGAAGACTTTACTGGTGTCAAGAGTCCGATTGGTATTCTGACCGTGGATGAGAACCCTCTGTTCAGCGACGAGGTGCGCGAGGCTGGCGTCAAGAGCTTGAAAGAGAAGGGCGTCGAGGTCCAGGAATGGACCTATCCTGGTGTGCCCCATGGTGAGTCGTCTCTGTCTCAGTCGAAGAAGTCGTGAACTGACATTCCACCACAGGCTTTGCAATCGTGGGCGAGTACCAAGACGAAGCCATCAAGCAAGCCCAGAAGCAAGCCTTCGAGGTCGTACTCGAATGGCTGAAGGTCCACTAAATATCGTCGTTACCTCGACACCATTTGACGTTTTCTTGGTCATTTCTTTTTCCCTCTCAGCAGACTTAGCCAACCATGATACCAATGACACAGTATTTCTTTTGCACAGCAGAATCACATTCTCAACATCTATTGCTATTGTTACTTTGGCAGTGCAGCTCTTCGTGGTCAGTGCAGAATTCATTTTCCATTTGCTGAGAGACGCGTAGTACATAGTCATTGAGACGTGAATCTCTGCGACGAGGCGCAGCGTAGGACCTGTTCCTTTTGATAGGTGAGATTCCTCTCTTTTTCATCTTCCTCCGCTTTCGTTGTCCTCACCGGTGATTGACCACTGTTGATAAAAGATCACTCATCAACTTCACCCCACAACGACGACTTCTCGCGGACTCCCATATAGATTACCTCGTCACCCATCTCCACGTCAGGCTCCTCACTCATCTCGAGTTCCTTCTCGCGCTCCAAAAGCTCCTTGTCGGCCTCGGCTCTGAGCAGGTCCAATTCTCTCTCAGCTTTGGCACGTTTAGCCTTGATGGCAAGAATCTCCTCTTGGATTTTCTTGGAGCCTTTCATCTGTGCGATTCTCTTCTCCAGTCGCTTGGTTTTGAGAGCAGTTGCAGCTTTTTGGGCTTTTAGGTCGCTGATGAGGTGTTCGGCGTTGGCGAGAGATTTGGCTGATTCGTCGAGTTTGGCGGTGAGGTCGCTTTTTGCTTGCTCGAGGGTGTTGTTCTGGGCCTGAAGGTTGCTGTTTCCGGTCTGGAAGTCGTGGATCTGGATCTTGAGGTCGTCGTTCTTCTCCTGGAGGTTGTCTTTCTGGACCTGGAGGTTGGTGTTCTCGTCTAGGAGGCTCTTGTTCTTATCTCTGATACTCGTGATCTGGTGTGTGAGGATTGTGTTCTGCTTCACGAGGTGATTGATTTTCCTTCGGGAATTGCTGTTCTCCAGGAGATCATCGATTTCTCTTTTGAGGCTGTTGTTCTCTTCTTTGAGGCTGTCGTTTTCTTCATTGAGGTTGTTGATCTGGCCCTGGAGGCTGTTGTTTCTCTCGTGGAGGCTGTTAACCTGGCCCTGGAGGCTGTTGTTTGATTGTTTCAGGTTGTTGTTATGCTGCTGCAATAGATAAGATGAAGGCTGCAGTTTATTGCTGCCAGGTTGCCGACGTATTTCATTATGCGCCTGCTATGTTGTCAGCATCGAGTCTGAAAAGGAAGTGTACCAAGCACAGGGAAGAGTCAACGTACTAGAGGTGTGGAAGCCATTGTTTCGAATTTGTGAAATCAGAACTTTGTTTCGGAGTGTCTCCGTAGCGTTGGTTTGTTGGCGGTACAGCCAGATGGAGTGTGTGCTTTGATAACAAGCTCTATGAGGCGCGGGCAGTGACCTTTGGGCTGCCAGAGATCAAAAGACAATTGAAAAGAGAGCTGGCGCATTCACTGTAGAGGAGATGAAGCCAGTCGCGCAAGCGAACGAAGCAAAGTGAGCATGAGGACTGCAAACAACAGTGAAGGCGTCTCAGCCTCTGGAACCAGAGTGTATACTCCCTAAGATTCTGCTCTAAAGCCACTAAGTACTGTATGCAGCCTGAAGTAATGGGTGTAACGCGTCATCCTTTTTTGTTTTGGATTATGCGTTGGACTCTGGTTCGATGGGTGTAGGACTAGGACTTTTGTTGCTTTCATTTGGCGTGTCGAAGACAAATGATACTTTGAGACAAGTCATCTCCTTGGATGTCTTATTGCCCATCTAATTTTACACCCTTCCCCCTCATCTCTCAAACCATCTCGACATCTCCCCTCAGCACAGCCTCTTTAACCGCACTCCACCTCACACACCAAACATCCCCTCTCCTCAACTCCACAACACCCACTCCCTGTTCTCCTTGCACCTCCACATGTCCCGCATCCCTCAGCACCCTCACAAACACAGCCGCATCTGCATCTGGTGCGTCGACCATCGAGATTCCTCCCGCCGTATCATCCAGTTTCTGCAGTTGCGCGGGAAACGAAGCCAGAAATGAAGTGTTGAAATGATGTGACAGCAGCGAGATGCGATGATTCAAGTACTGTGATTCTGTGGTTGAGAGGTTTGGGGAGGGTAAATGGTGGTGGGGGTATTTGTCGAGCTGTGGAGGGAGGTTAGTGGATGTGATGTTAGGGGATGGAGGAGGAGGAGGAGGAGGAGGAGGAGGAGGAGGCAGAAGGTACTTTTGATATTCTTGCTCGTAGGAAGGAGCGGAGGAGGAATTTAAATCGCTCGAGTTCTGTTTGGGTGATTATGAGGTTGAAGTTTGCTGATGGGTCCATTGTTCCTGTCATGTCTTCTACGGTCTCGATCTATTTCTCTCAGAAGAAGTCTGGTCAGTCATGTGTGCTTTCCAGAAATGAATGTGGGTCTTGGAGTGAGTTTTTCGCTGTGGGTGTTCGTAATTGCAGTCTTTGCATCTTTTCTGCGCCGGACGACTTTCCCTAGCTCTTCTAGAACTCTTCTTGGCTGCTTCTGCCCTTCTCTTTGTCTTTCCCGCTCTTTTTAGAATCTCCATTCGCTTTTTTCCCTTTCCTACGCAACTCTTGTGGACCTTCTGGAGAATCCCCTATACCCCTCTTCCTCTCTTCCCTCACCACCAAAAAGCCCCCCAGGACAACTCCCACAAGCAAACCACAAAAAAACACAAACAAAAAAAAAAGAAATAGTTGCTTTTCTCACCTGCACTTTTATCCTCTCCATCACCCTCTCGACAAGTTCCTCCGGATACGGCAATATCTCTGGCGCGCATCTCTCGGCCACCCAAGCTCTGGTCAGCGCTTGCAGATCTGAGGTCCGTTGTGGCGTGCGGTCGGTGGAGGATACGGATGCCAAAATATCGTCGATGTCCATTATTTAGTTGTTGTTTTGTGCCAGAGGGTCGAGGAGATAGGAGAGAGGTATTGGTGGAGAGCTCGGGGTTTTTTCTGGATGAGGATTGCTTTGTTTGTTGATGAGTTGGTTTTGGTTCTGGGATAATTGGTTTGGGGGATTGATGACTGGGTTGTAGGTTTTGATTTGTGAAGGTGATTCGGTTGCGTGATGGTCGCAAAAGAGGTGTGTAGTTCACAAGTGCCTTTTTCGGATGCGTGTGGGGTGTGGGCGACGTGTTTGCGCGCGTCGTGTTCGCGTTGCTTTGGCCAATTTATCTCACTATTCGGGAGGACAAGGAGGGATGTTAAACATTTGTCCTCTCCAGAGTCCAAACATCACAAATGTTTAGTTCTTTTCCTAGCCAAGTCTTTTCTGATCACGAGACATGGACGCAAAACATGGAAAAAGGTTTGTTGTAGTCGTCTTGCCGTTTCTGATATAACAATCAATTGCTTCTACTCCACTGACGACAGTATTAAAAAGGGTAAAGAGACAAGAATACAAGAAACATGCTGAAAAGTGCATGAAAAAAACCAACCAAAGAGAAACAAAAACACTTCGTCATCGATCACCTTCTACAACACCAACCAACTAACCCCAATCCACCCCACCACCCCAAAACACCCAATCAACAAAACACAAATTCCCATCACGACACCAGCAACAACCCTATCTCCAGCACCCAGAAACCCAGCCTGACCAGCCGAAAGATGCGAGCCTTTGCCCAAGAAAACCCAAAGTAAGGTTGCCGCGAGACTGAGCAGCAGGACAACACTCAAAGCAAGCAGGATCCTTCGCACAGACCACGAGACCACGAATTCAAGCCCTTCGTGCTGTTCCGCGCGTCTGATCATCGAGAAGCGATTGTTCACCGTCGAAGCAGTGACAGCTGTGCGTACACTATCCGGTGCTGTAATCGGTGAAGCAGAAGGTAAAGGCAAAGGCGTGGTAATCGCAGGTGCGTCTGCCAATCTGTGTGCCCAGCTCACCCATGCATATCTGCTTTTGCCCGCTGCGCTGGGATTGCGAAAGAAGCGGAGCAGTTTTTCTTCGCTGAAAGTGTCATTGAGGCCTTTGTGGGCCAGTGTGCGAGGGGAACGTGGCGTTAGTAGCCAGCCGTAGCCTGAATCTGCTTGTTTGCTCGCGTCACCACTTACGCAAATCATCGTCAGACTGCGAGCGGAAAAGTGGCGCCAGGGCCCTAGGAGTTTGTGGTAGTGGTGGCGTAGCTGGCGAAACAGTTCTGCATCGTCAAAGTCTTGTGGTGTGTATTCTTTTCCACCACGATCAGAGCTGTGACGACCGTTCTTGACGGCACTAAACTCGCTATTGGCCGGGATCGTGAGAGTTGAGAGTCGAAGCCGACTGTTGGGATTGCTGCGACGGATGCTGAGAGTGAGTACGCTGTCATGCACATGCGGGCTGCGTAGCGCAGGTGTTGAAGCTGAGAATTGACGGCCGAACTCCTTGCGGTGTATGGCTCGGAAAGGATACGGCGTCTTGACATGCGGTTGTTGTTGTGAGATTCGTGATGTATCGATGGGTGGCGGCGCCATAGTAACCTTCTTCGCAGGGGCAGAGACCGATCGATATCGAGAGTTTCGCCAGTCCTGATATCGTGAATCACGAATCGGTAGCGGTGGAGGTGTTGGTGGTGGATTCGAAGAGCCAGTGATGCCAGTAGTGAAGCCAGTAAGCGCCTGCATGGTGGAGAGATGCACTTCCTTAATGTGATGAGCTACGGCTAAATCCTGATGTTTCGGCAGGATTGGACTTTCTTCCTCTAGAACGTGTGGAGAGCTATTGTGGAAGAGGCCATCGACCAACATGTTGCTCCTCCTTGCCGGTCTGACGGGCGTCATCTCCTCGACCGACCCGATGTAAGAATCTTCATCGCTGTCGAACCCACTTTTGCAAGCCTCGCGCGTCAACTGCTGATATTTCTCAAAGTCTGTAGGTTCGACAGGGGAACGAGGTGAAAGAGGTGTAGGTATTCTCCGCTCAGGACCACAGTTCGACTGAAATTGCTCCGTTGTGCCGCCTAGGTAATGACCTGACCGTCTTTGTTTGGACAATGGCCCTTGGGCATGAGAATCTTCGTTGTTGGGGACAGCATGTGTGTTTGGTATATTTGGGACGTGATCCTCCTCGTCTGGAGATGGGTTGTCTAGAAATGTCCGTGGTCCAAAATCTGCCTGGCTATTTATCGACTCGAGTAGAAACTCTGGATGTACGCTCCGTACTGGACTGCCTACTTCATGCTGGTGTATGACTTGTGGTGCTCTTCCAGGCGAGGCTGACATGCGAATCTCGTGCATCGGGTTCATCTTGGGACGATTATGCGCGAGAAGACGACTCTGGTTCAGTTTTTCTCGATAGCTATGAGACTGAATACATCTTGTCGACGTTCTGCAATAGTCCCGGGAGAGTCTGTGTTGCCATATCGCCTTAGAACGAAATCGAGTGGTAAACACACCATTGTGCTGAGGAATGCGGGTAGTTGCATACTAAAATTAGCCGGTAAATTTGCCTCCACAACAGACACATCTGTCGCATGCCGCGAAAAGAATGCGTGCCAAAGATACTGGAGGCTCTTGGTCAATAGTCCCTTGCATCGCCTCATCTCCATGAACTTCATCGCTGTCTTTTGTCTTGAAGCCGGGTATCATAAACTCGTTCATGTACTGAGCATTGCATATAGAACAAGATTTGGCAGTGCCGGGTGTTTGAATGGCGAGGAAGGAGAGTGTGCATCGCGCTGAGCATTGGTCAATATCGGTGCTATACTCAGATGGTCATTGTGGACTTACGGTATTGATGATTGTTAACACATCTTGCCCACCGAAGACTCTCAAAAGGTATGTTATTGTGACAGATTTCGCATCTCTCAACTTCTTCTTCCTCTGAGGTTGAAGAATCGGCGTCAGCATTGCCAGCTCGTGCTTGCAGCTTCGCTAGGATCAAACAATGGATCTGCATGATTGAGGTGCTCAAGAGACTTGCGTCTGCAACGAAATGTGGTAGGCGCGAGATCTCTGAAACAATCTTGAGCACGACTGTGGCATCGAGCGGCGGAGTCTTGGGAATGTCGGCTTTGACATACTTCAGCAGCTGCGACAACCGACTGTGAATACTTTCACGATTGAACAAGATGTTTTGTCTCACTTGACGCACAACTAGCTCAATAGGCGTATCTTCCGTGATTTGACCTTGATTGAAGCTAGTTGAGGGTAACTCTGAGAGGTCGAGTGCTTGCAAGACCTGCTCGACAACAAAGCTGTGGTCAGTAAACGCTTCAGGCTCCCGCATGGCAAGACTTTGCAAGCTGGAAAGCAGAGCTTCGGCAGTCAATTCTAGTAAATGTCAGCACTGTCAGTGACCAAGGATCTAGCAGGGCTCACCGTAAGCATTAGAAGGAGATCCAGCGAGAGCAAATTGCAAGTCGTCGTTGCACTGACTTGTAATCAGATACGAGACCTCATCAGAGTTTGTTGTGTACTCGACCCCATCACTCGGGTGGAAGCTGACATTGACAGCGACCAAGTCGCCGAAGGGAGATGTACACAAGCCATAAGCTCTGGCCATGACGTTGCCTGCAAGGTTCAACTCATCACTAAAGCGTCGTTGTCCTCTGAGCAGATCATGCTGCCAGTTAGTGGATCCGAGACCTGAGCTCGGTGTGAATGGTAAAGCCAGACTCGTGATGCGGTCAGTTCCGGAGCCGAGATGGTATGCGATTTGCACAGAAATGTTCTCGTTGTCGTCTTGGACAAAGGTCATGCCTGTTGATTTGTCAGATAGTTGGAGGATGGAGACGTCTTTCAGACATACCTGCGATCTCATCCCAGGGAGTATTGATCTCTTGTGCCGAGACCTGGAACTCAAGATTGAGACCCGGCTGGACTTGCAGACAGTAGAATGCGTTGCGTGTTGGGTATACCAGGAATGCTTCCTTTGAGCTGTTCAGTTTCGAGGCCCATCTCATACATCCAGCAGCTTGAGTGTCGGGTATCTCCTCCATCAACGATACGACAGCGCCAATCGTCACATCGGCACGGGAGCTTTCATCGCCAATCTTGACCTTCGTACATTGCAAGGATGATTGGGTTGTGAAGGTCAGTACTGACGTTGGCGAATTGGCGGCATCCAAAGCCCATGGGCTCCAGGCCAATTGATCCACGAAAGGACTTCTCCATTTGAACGTCACGGGGAGACAAGCGCTGATAGCCGATTTCTTGGTATCAGGAACCTCAACGCCGAACGAAGCCGCCACGGACAGGTTCCAGGATGTCGTATTCGGCTCCAGGATGTTGTGAGGCGTCTGTAGTTCGATGATTAAAACTTCGCCACGATCGTTCGAAACAGCCAGATAGGGGCTTCTTGTCGTACAGTCACCAGAAGCACCCGACAGCGAAGAGTCAGGTACTGCCGGACTCCATACAAACGCTCTGATGCGTTGCTTTGCTCTCAGCCTCTCGAAATGATCGTGCTCACTCTCTTCCGGAGTCTGAAGATGCTTTTCCTTGTAGTGTGCTTGAAGGGCGTGGTTGACAACGCAAGCTCTCACCCAGTCTGTAGCAATCTCTGGTTTTCCGACGCATTCCCAGATCGAGAGCACATGATTCGAAGTCAGAACAGCCAGAACACTCCGCCCGTGTTTGCCAGGTCCTGGAGGTGACCAGTCGAGGGCGTGAACAAAGGATTCTGACATCTCTTCGCCGATCGAGAAGTTTTTCCAACTCAGAGGTAATTGAAGCTGGATGTCTTCGAGAGTGAAGAAACTCGTCTTGAGATTGATCTTGTCCCATCTCCTCTCATCGGACGCAATTGCTTTGAGGCGTGGCACCTGGAAATGTTAACTATGATCGAGGTCGAGGGTTGGAAGACTCACAAAAAGACTGACATGGTCGCTGCCACCGACTGCGATGATGCCCTCTTTTGACCAAGAGATGTTGTCGAATGTGTTTGGGTAAAAGTCGATAGTAACACCGCCATTGGAGCGGTTGTATCTATCCCAAACCATGATGATGATTTTGATATCGTTGTAAGACACCTGTTTTCGAAATGGACGCCTCAGAGCTATTTTAGCCGACGTGCTCTATGGTTGGATGCTATGATGACAAGCCAATGGGAAAAACAGCTCGCGTAATGTCAAATGAGTGGAAGCTCAGATGTTGGATCTGAACAAAAACGCGTCAAAAGGGAGAGAGCAGCTACCTGGGACTGGTTGTGAAGCTAGAGCATCAGAGAAGGAGACGCAATCTCGTATCTGTCCTCGATTTGAGTACAATGTGCTGGAAACGTAGAAGATGCTTCTGGTAATGGTCGTGAAGAAGTCGCGATGGTCTGAGGACAAAAGACTCCCGGCTGCAACTCCGCATCCGCAAACGCCAAGACAAGCGTGGGGTTGATTTACCGGCAACAACGAGAGCAGGCTATCAAGGTACCTACTCTTTCTCGTCGGCCTGACAGTCTAGCAAACCAGGCACGATGGTCCTCTCCTTCATCCTGATACAGAACAGGCAGTAAGAACATCTGAATCCATCTCTACAGCACACAAGCTAAGAAAGCTTCCAGGGGAAAGACGCGCTTGGCCAAATGGTATGCGCCGTACAGTGTAAGCACCTCAATCCCAATTGCCATCTCACAGTACTAACACATATCCCAGGACGAGGAAAAAGTAAAGCTAAAAGGCGAGGTATGCCACCCACCCTCCCTCTCGCCTCCCACCGCCAACCTTCGCACACGCACCCTCTCGCAACCACCTCTACCCACTTCTCTCTGACTCTCTCTCCCCCATCCAACCAGATCCACCGCCTCGTCGCCCCCCGCGACCAAAAACACCAATCCAACTTCGTCGAATTCCGGGGCAGCTCCAAAATCGTCTACCGCCGCTACGCGGGCCTCTTCTTTTGCGCCTGCGTAGACGCAAACGACAATGAACTAGCCTACCTCGAAGCCATACACTTTTTCGTCGAAGTCCTGGATCAGTTCTTTGGAAACGTTTGTGAGCTGGATCTGGTGTTTAACTTTTACAAGGTGAGTGCGGCGAAGGAAGTAAAGAGTCCGGGATGCGAGTCAAAATAAGGAATAAGGAGTACAAGGAAAAAAAGGGAGAAGATGAACAAGTGCTGACCAGGGATAGGTGTACGCTATCCTCGACGAAGTGTTTTTGGCGGGAGAGATTGAGGAGACGAGTAAACAGGTCGTGCTGACGAGATTGGAGCATTTGGACAAGCTTGAGTGATGATGCACACACTATGGAGTTTACAAGCATTTTTGATACCATGGGACAAAGGAGTTTGGGAGTTTTGCTACAAGAAGCGTTTTGCAAAAATCAGCATGAATAGATATATTGAGGTTTGTCTCAGTCGAGATGGTAAATGTCTCCATCGCTATGGCCTCCTGCATCCTCCAAGGTGAAAAGCTCTAGTTGATAGGGCAACGAGGCAATGTGTAATAAGAATTTGAGGCAGATGCTCGCCTCAACAAGAAAAAAGAAAACTCCCTCTCTGCCTCGATGCTCGAGCCTCTTCGCTCTTTTCCTTCGTCAATCCTGAATTCGCCCATACGGGATTGCTGTTCGTTAATCGTGTATCCGCCTTATAAGACGTCTTGATCTTTTCTCGTCAAAATTATGACACGGTGTCAGGTGCAAGATGTTGTAAAGTCCTCCAGTCTCACTGCTTAGTCGATAACGATAATTTCCTGCTTGGCTGCGCGGAGAACAATTAACTTGTCGCCGAATCTGTCCAACTCCTCGAGCGTATCGGCGAAATCTGGGACTCGGCCGCAGAAAAGAAGTTGATGCTGCTCTTCGGTGGTTACCTCACGGTACTTGTTCCACATAGTCTCGACTGTGTTGATCTGTTGAAAGTCAGCTTGTTGGTTCCACAGCGTTCTGAGGCACACCACTTACCCTGGAGCCTTTGAGCCAAACAAAGTCCTTCTCGACCTTGGCCTTCTGAGGCTGCACCTTGTGCATGAGTATGGCGACCCAATAGCGATGGGCAGGAAGAATGTGTGGCTGCAGTTTGAATGCCTTGTGGTGAAGTTCCTTGTCTCTCTTCTCTGCGATGTGGGTCTTGATGGTCTTGAGACGGCTTTCGGTAAGCATGTAGCCTTCGAACTCGACTTGAGGCAAGTCCTCAACATCGGAATTCTCGACACCTGAGTCGTGTACCTCCTGGGCAGTGGATGATGCGGCGTCAGAAACATCCGCATCTGTGTCCTCGTCTTCGACGACATCACCCTCCATAGTGTCTTCTGTGTCAGAGGTTTCTACCTCTGTACCGTGGTCGGAAACATTGTCTTGGTCGTCGTTGTTGTCAATGTCACAGTCTTGAAGAGAACCATCCTGCATGATGTCGTCTTCGTCGATATCAGTCTCAGAGACATGGCTGGCGTCTTCACTTGCTTCAGAAATGGACTTCTCACGCTGATCCATGTCGTTGAAAGGAGTCGAGACTTCTCTCTCGGTGTTGGAGTCCTCAACATGATCTTCAGATTCAACATCGACGTCGTTGTCTTGATCAGCAGAGACATTTGCGTCGACGGAGTCGGGTCTGCAGCAGTATAATTAGTGAAACTTCGAACAGAAAATATGTAGCCGAAACTTACGTGCGTCTGATCACAGTCTGCTTCTCAGGATCGACATTCTGCATTTCTTCATCGTTCAAGCCAGCAATAACTTGGTCAATCTGCTGCTTGAGCTGGCTCTCCTGGATCTTTTCAGCGTCGCTGATGGAAGGCTCATTCTCAAAGCTTCTGAAAGTCTCGTATCCAGCGCTCTGAGGGTTCTGAGGGGTGGGGAACATCGAGTCACTCAGGCCAAACTCAATTCCATCGGCCAGAGTGTTGCCCCAGCCTTGGTTCTCACCCTGATGCTTGCGATCACCGGCTTCAAAAGGCTGGTGAGCTGGTAGAGTGGGAGAGCGGGCAGTCTCAGGGATGTCCTGATTTAGCTCTGCTATGAGCTGCGCGCTGGGGTCATCTTCGATGTTGGAGTCAACGTAGTCACCAGAGTACACATCGACAGTCTCTGGGTCCTCTTTGACACCGGTCTGAACCTGTGTTGATGTGTGATGAATAGGGGCCTGTTCGAAAGCATTCTGCTGGAAAGGGGCATGCTGCATTGCTGCGTGCTGAACAGGATACTGCTGTCCTGGGTAACCGTAGCCCGACTGTGCCATCGACCAGTTTTGAAGCATCTGCACTGCAGGATCGACTGGTGCTTGGTAGCTGGGATTGCCGAAAGAGGCAGGACGAGATGATTGCATGTTCTGATAGGGATTGTGGTTGGAGAAGGGAACCTGAGGAGTGGATGGGACGTATCCGTAATACTGTGCGGCGAGCGCAGGATTGGTCCAGCGCGGTGTACCGAATGCCTGAAGAGCAGGAGGCACTTGCTGTGTGCTTGGACCCCCAGATCTACCGGCGGCTGGTCGTTGAGATTTTGCGTCGTGATAGCCATAGGCGGCGGATTGATTGGGTGCCATGTTGCCTGGGTCCTTCAGATCGCGGCGAGGTTGATTGCTCATACTGCAAGAGGACCAGAGAGATGGGTGGACAAGTTGATACCAGATCTCATAGAACGAAGGAGCTGTCAAGAAAGGTGTGAAACAAAGGTCGTGGTGAGAAGAAGATGTTGGAGTGAGCGCCCAAGGCCCAGGTCTAGGTCGATGGACGAATAGAGCGTGAGGTAGGTTGAGAGAGTCGAATGGTATGAGAAGAAAGCTCTTATTGATCAAGAGAAGTGGGAATGGGTTCAGGTGGACCAAGAGATCGTCGACACGTCGATGATTGGAGAAAGGTTGAGGCCAAGAGAAGAGAAGAGATACTGAGTTGAGCTGAGTTGAGCTACGTTGGAGGAGGGTGAGGTTGTGGAGAGGTTATGGAAAGGTTGCGAGGAGGTTGGCAAGAAAAATAAATAGGGGAGAGTTGGAAGAAATGGTGAGGGACAGGGACTTGATCGAGAGTCGAGTGAGAGTCTTCTGGTGAAAAGAGCAATTCACCAGCGGAGATTGAATGCACTTGAGATGTAGGTGAAGATTATGGAACCTAGCACAATATCTTCACTATCACCTACCATTGTCTTCACATCAAGGTGTCGTCGGAGGATTTGCACAAAACGTGCATAAATGCATAATTAACGCTTGCGAGCGCACTCGTGTCGACTGGACAAAGAAGCCTGGAACACAATGAGGCACATGGAATTTTACCTGCTGGCTGCTGGAGAGGGGCGATACTTGAGACATGTGTGTCGACGTGTGAGAAGCGAGAAAGAGGTTGCAAAAGACGAGACGCGGTCATGTCGCAGTCTGCAGTCGGCAGAGTTGCCTGTTTCAGGCGTGACGATGATCAAGGTGATGGCAAGTCATCGAACGAACAAGAAGCCAAAAATTTTAACAAAACCATCGGCCGTCGCTCTTTCTTTGTTTGGATATAAAGCGCATGCTGGACTGCTTGCGCGTAGCTGAATGCAAAGAGGCTTTTGTACTTTTCTGAGAGAAATCCGTTCCTCTTCGCACCTTTCTCGACTTTTGCATACTTCGACGACATCGACTCCTCGCCCCTTCAACCCATCGCGCTCTGTATTACCACCGTTCCAGTCGCATACCGCCCCCATCTCGCGAGTCGCACTATCAATCCACGCACAGCGCAAGACATCAACGCTCGCCAGTATGGACGGGCAGCAGAATGGCGAGGCTCGCGTCAAGCGTAAAGAACACCCAAGCTCTTCTCAGGACAGACCTCTGAAACAGCTCAGATCAGATGCTACGGCAGACGAGCCTGTCAACGGCTTCTCACAAGACGACGAAGTCGATGCGCAACCCGTAATGCACGCCGCAACCACCGACTCAGTTGAGTGGCAGCGTACCATCGAAACCGTCGTCTCCAAAGTCGTCTCGATCCATTTCTGCCAGACCAGCGCATTCGACACGGATCCGGCCTTGTCAAGCGAAGCCACTGGCTTCGTTGTTGATGCCGAGAATGGTTACATTCTGACCAACAGAGTGAGTTGGTCCATATTCGCACCGTCTACCCCCAAGCTGACAAAGTATAGCACGTTGTCGGCTCCGGTCCCTTCTGGGGCTACTGCATCTTCGACAACCACGAGGAGTGCGATGTCTACCCCGTCTACCGCGATCCCGTCCACGACTTTGGTTTCCTCAAGTTCGACCCCAAGGCTATCAAGTACATGAAGCTCGCACCCATCGAGCTCCGTCCCGACCTTGCGCGCATTGGTGCCGAAATCAGAGTGGTTGGTAACGACGCCGGAGAGAAGCTCAGTATCTTGTCTGGTGTCATTTCAAGATTGGACAGAAACGCTCCCGAATACTCTGAAGGATACTGCGATTTCAATACAAACTACATTCAGGCCGCTGCTGCTGCGAGTGGAGGAAGTTCGGGCAGTCCTGTCGTCAATGTCGAGGGTTTCGCTGTCGCTCTGCAGGCTGGAGGCAGACAGGACGGTGCCGCAACCGACTACTTCTTGCCGTTGGACCGACCGCTGAGAGCGCTGGAACTGGTCCGGAAAGGAGAGCACGTCACAAGAGGAAGCATCCAAACACAATTCCTCATCAAGCCCTTTGACGAGTGCCGCAGACTTGGTCTGACTTCGGAGCGCGAAGCCGAGGTCCGCGCAAAGTTCCCCAAGGAGACTGGTATGCTGGTTGCTGAGGTTGTTCTGCCCAAGGGTCCTGCCGACAGCAAGATTGAGGAGGGCGATGTTCTAGTCAAGGTCAACGACGAGCTCCTGACACAATTTGTTCGCCTGGACGACATTCTGGATTCGAGCGTTGGAGGTCAAGTCAAATTGCTTGTGCAAAGAGGAGGTGAAGAATTTGAAGCCACCATCGACGTTGGCGACTTGCATGCCATCACTCCGGATCGCTACGTCTCGGCTGCTGGCGCCCTCTTCCACGAGCTCTCATACCAACAAGCCCGTTTCTATGCTGTCACTCTCAAGGATAACGGTGTCTACTGCTGTGAGTCTGGCGGCTCCTTCAGATTCGAGGGTTGTGAGTTTGGTTGGCTGGTTCAGTCTATCGACAACAAGCCTACACCAAACCTCGATGCCTTTGTTGAAGTCATGAAGGCCATTCCTGATCGCGCCCGTGTCGTCGTGACCTACAAGCATCTTAGAGACATGCACACCCTCAACACCTCCATCATTTCCGTCGACAGACATTGGCACCGAAAGATGTCGATGCACGTCAGAAACGACAAGACTGGCCTCTGGGACACCATCACTCTTGCCGAACAGCTCCCTGCCGCTGATCCTCAGCCGAAAAAGGCAAACTTTATCCAGATGGCCGGCGCACAACACCCTGCTGCTGTCGACATTGTGCGAAGCTTTGTCAGAGTTTCGGTCAGCCTACCACTTCGCCTGGATGGATTCCCTAAAGGAAGAAAGATTGGGTTCGGTTTGGTCATTGACGCCGAGAAGGGTCTCGTCATTGTATCACGAGCAATCTTGCCCTACGACATGTGCGACATTACCATCACTGTGGCCGATTCAATCATCGTTGATGGAAAGGTCGTCTTCATGCACCCCCTGCAAAACTATGCCATCTTGCAATACGATGCTAGCCTCGTGCAAGCTCCTGTCAAGTCGGCCAAGCTTGCGACCACACCTATCAAGCAAGGAGAGAGCACTATCTTCTTTGGTTTCAACCAGAACCTGAGACCAGTAGTTGCCAAGACAGCTGTTACCGACATCACCTCGGTCGCTATTCCAGCAAGCACAACAACTCCTAGATACCGCGCTGTTAACCTAGACGCTATCACAGTCGACACCAGTCTGTCAGAGCGCTGCGGAAGTGGTGTACTTGTCGCCGAGTATGGCACCGTTCAAGCCTTGTGGATGACCTACCTTGGTGAGCGTACGCCTAACGGGCGCGACCAGTCGTACCATCTTGGTATGTCCACTTCTGCGCTTCACGCCGTTGTTGACGACATCAAGAACGGAGACAGGCCTCAATTGCGCATCCTCAACCTCGAAACTCATATTATGCAGATGAGTGAGGCTCGCATTCACGGTCTGTCACAAGAGTGGATTGACAGAGTCGAGAAGGAGGACCCCGAAAGACATCAACTTTTCATTGTCCGCAAGGTTGATTCTGACCATCTTGGTGGCTTGATGGAGGGTGACATTATCCTCACACTCAACGACCGCCTCATCACTCGCGTCACAGACTTTGATGTCATGTACAGAAACGAGTTCCTCGATGCTGTTATCCTTCGCAAGAGAGAAGAGATCAAGCTCAAGGTTTCGACTGTACCGACACATGAGTTTGAGACTGACAGAGCTGTCGTCTTCTGTGGTGCTGTCCTGCACCGTCCTCACCACGCCGTGCGCCAACAAATCAAGAAGGTGCACTCCGATGTCTACATCTCATTGCGCATCGCAGGTTCGCCGGCATACATGTACGGCCTCGCACCGACAAACTTCATCACACACGTCAACGGTGTGCCCACACCCGATCTCGACAAGTTCGTCGAGGAGACCAACAAGATCCCCGACAACACCTACTTCCGCCTGAAGATCATGACCTTCGACAACCAACCTTGGGTCGCCACCATGAAGAAGAACGAGCACTACTTCCCCACCATCGAGTTCTTGAAGGATCCCAATGAGAAGGAAGGCTGGAGACGAGTTACGTACGAGCAGGGCAAGGTCAAGGCCGGTCAGGGTGATTTGCCTGAAGCTGGCCAGGAAGCCGCTCCTGGCGATGTTGACATGGGTGAAGGGCCAATGGCCTAGACAGCAGCTCGCGACACAACCTAGTAGATAGACACTTTTGCGTTTTGAAGCGCAACTTTTTTCGGACAAGGGTAGATTTTTTTTTTTACGTCTACATGACATGACAAAAGTATTATAATTCGTACATCAGTTCTTTGTTCCAAAAAGAGACTTCGGTGACTTGGACGTGTCACCCCTACCATTTCGAGTCCTCTCTCCTCTTACCGTGACCCAGAAGTGACAAACAAGTTGTAAAAATGCACAGTCATGTTCATATCAGAACCGTGGCCAGAGAGAGCGATCAAAGTGCCCGCTCTCAGCGGGCATTTCCAGTTTTCTAATAACTTTGTGCATTTTTATAGCTACTCGTATGACTAGCCTTTGCATGGGGAGGGCATAGGGTTAATTATAAATAATAGCAACAATAAATATGTTAATTCAACATCTATTTATACGTATATCTAAGTCTTGGATCCTGTTCAAGATCATTATCATTTCAACTTCTCCACGGTCGTAAAATGGCCGTCAGATTCTTCAACATCGCGTGGTCGTTTAGGATACCCTTGTTTAACCGCATACAGATTGTTGAAATGCTCGTTGATTGACTGAGGAGGGTTAAGCTGCGGGGGCGATTGTTGAGTGCGCCGAATATTGTCCTCCGCTTGCATGTATCACCACTCTGCATCCCGCCAGATGGTCACCTGGTCGTCAGTATTTGAAAAGGTGTGATCAGGTCAACACCGGGTAATGGTTCCATCAGGCTGCTGTGTTCGTCTTGCAAGTTCAGGGTAGACCCAGCGTAGAGAATCAATCCCATATGCGTCCAAGGTGTCATTGCACGAACGGTCCACTCAGAGGTTTCTTTGGAGGCGTAACAGCAAAGGGCATTGTTGCTCTGCATTCTTAAGACCAGAGCAATCGTTCTCATACGCTTCAGTAGCTTAGATCTTGTGGTTCTGGGGGCTCAAATCGATGACCTCTGAGAGTTGTCCAAAACTTTCCTTAAATGTAGATTCTCGTGGGCCAGTTGGAGAAGATCTCGAAGCAGATCAAGAAGAGATGTCTGACAATGGGTTGAGTCCTTGTGAGCTAGTGAATTTGCCTGATGGAAGAGAAGTGAGCCTTACACTTCTGGAACTGTCAAGCTGGTGAAGACGCGTCTCAGCGTTTCAACGCGTCCACCAACCTTTGTTTCTCGGCGACGACATCATCTACGCACAGAACGACATCATCTACGCCCCGGACGACATCATCTACGCTCCAGACGACATCATCTACGCTCCAGACGACATCATCTAAAGGCGCGGCGACATCATCAAGCATGGAAGTTCACAAGAAAATGCTGGCCAAGAAACTCAAGGCCCTCTACAAGATCCTTGAGCACCTGGACCCTCATCTCTTTCTATCTCTCGACACTCGCTACTGCAACGATCTTAAGCGTCCTGACCACGACGTCGTCGAACTTCATGTGCCTGAGGATGTCGGCCGCTTCATCAAGGCCGGCGAGGACATGACCGAAGCACAGAGACACGAGGCTGGCATCGACCGCCTGCTCACCACCAACGAGCACCTTCCCCAACCCTGCGTCTACAATCCAGTCAAGACTCTTGGTGACTTGAGAAAGCTCCTGAAGTCGGGCTTTGTTCGCAAGCCTGAGAGCCCCAGGTGCGAAAAGTGGGACGAGTGCATGTACGGAGAGCTCAAGGGCCAGGGCTTCATTATCCAGCTGACCCTCGAAGACTTTCGCTGGGCTGTCGACGAGGCTTGGGGTCCTATCAAGGCCTGAATCAACAAGATCGTATGCAATGTGTGTCGTCGTAGTTGATATTTGCTGATCCCAAACAGGTCCCGTCCGCGAGATGGATAGTTATTCCAAAGAACAGATGTTCCAGACTGGCTTGAGGACCAATCAAACAACTATCGGAGGTCAGTTGTCATCTCGTTGGTACACGTCGACAGCCTTGTACTGATAGCAAACACTGATAGTGTTTGTCCGCGATACACAACTCAAGCGGAGCAATCGTCGTCACGTATAGCTGCCTGGAGCAAGCCGTCGAGAGTGGAATGGGTGGAGATCTTTCAAGAGACTTGCCAAAACATGATACGCCATAGCGTGATCAAATAGCTGAAGCAAACAAAATCGGCCGACGTCGCTGGTTCGTCGTGGCCGTCATTCTCTGACTCTTCTCTTCTCAAACACTCATGTTCACTCTGTGCTGCCGCCGCTTCCAGGATAAGGTTGAACAGCAGTCGTCCCCGACGGTGGTCGGTTTATTGTCGTGGTTGAATAGACGGATGTGAAACAGCAGCATGGCTGAAAGGGAGGGGCGTCGACGCCATTCGTACCAGGCCCGGATGGCCACGATGTTGGACAATCCTGGTCCTGCCTCTTCATATACGAAGGAGTCAGCCACCAGCATTCGTGCCGTACTCGAGTAGCCTGGTGACCAGACGTGATCGGCTAATAACGATATTGTAGGCAATGGTAGGTCGATCTCTCGGCCTGTCGGCTGATGAAGACGTGTCTCACTCACCCTCCTCCACGAAACTTGGCAAAAAGCGGCAAGCACAAGCACTTTCCCCACGCGGGGACCCCATTCCTCCTCGACGACGAGCTCATCCTCATCTCCTGCTCTTTGACATTGAGAGATGAACATCACGACACAACTGTGCGGACAGTAACCTTGGTCATTTCAATCTTCCGTAATCAGGCCTCAGGAATGCAACCGCTCAGCATCCCTGGTCCCGCCACGCAAGCCATGCAAATTGCAATTACATCGCTTGCATGAGAAGGAAGGCAGGCCAATGCACCTGCCACTTAGGATCCCCGCAACGTCATCCGATACCATGTTCGCTCCCGGACCTGACGATCCTCTCTCTCAATCAATTTTCCCAGAGCGGGGTCCGGCAGAGCTTCAATGCTATAATATCTGTGCCTAGCACCTGCAGATCTCTGTTGTTGTTCGTCTCGTTCATCGCAATCTGCTGCAATCACTTGTCGGCTCATATCGACGCTTAAAAAAAGTCAAGCCATGTTCTCAGGAAAACTTGCTGCTCTGGCAGCTCTTCTCCCTGCAGCAGCTTTCGCTGCTAGCAATGCCAGCATTGCAGGCAACGGTTCCTCAGTACTGCCCAATGGCAAGTACGAGATCTCGTCCGAGGGTATTCGCGCCAACTTCGTTCCCTACGGCGCATCTATATCCAACCTCTTCATCCGAGACCAGCATGGTGTCGAGCGTGATATCGTTCTCGGCTGGGACAACGCTACCTACTACACTGAGGACAAGCTGCACCCTCACTTCGGGTTGGTATCGTTCTCATAATCCCAGGTCAATGGCTGACATGATCCTAGTGGTGTTCCTGGACGTTACGCCAACCGCATCAAGAACTCGACTTTTGAGATTGATGGCAACACTTACCATGTCACCCCCAACGAGAACGGCGGCCGCGATACCCTGCACGGTGGACCCGATGGCTGGTTTGTCATACTATACTCTAGCCACTTCCGCAGGTCGTTGACATTTCTTGCAGGGACTGGCGCAACTGGACTGTGGCCGCCCACACTACCGATTCCATCACCTTCTCCATTGTCGACCCAGATGGTGCCAACGGCTTCCCTGGCGAAGTCATCAGCTACGTTACATACACACTGACCCCTTAGTAAGCCGATATGCGCTGTGGTTCGGAGACTACGCTAACAAGATACAGCCAATGGCACTTGAAGATGGTTGCAGTCGCAACTACCAAAAAGACACCCATCATGCTGAGCTCCCACGTGAGACAACCGACACAAAAGCTTTGACATTGCATACTGATCGAGTTCAGGTTTACTGGAACCTTGACGGTTTCCAAAACCCGGACGATGCCACTATCAACAACTACACCGTGCACTTGCCTTACTCCGGTCAGCGTGTCGCCGTCGATGGCATTCTCATCCCCAACGGTACCATCTTGCCCAACGAGCAAGGTGGCGTATTCGATTTCTGGTCGTCTCCCAAGAAAATTGGTGCCAACTTGACTTCGCCCGATCTTGTTGGTGGTTGCGGCAGTGGCTGCGTTGGTTACGATACCTGCTGGCTTGTCAACAGAGATCAGAATGGACCCTATGACTGGCGCCAATCAGGACCTGTCGCTACAGTGTCAAGTCCTTTCTCTGGTATCCAGATTGATATCTTCACCGACCAGCAGGCTTTCCAGATCTACTCGTGCCCTGGACAGAACGGTTCGTTTTGTTCTGTTTTTGACTATGAATCATGCCTAATTTCTGTGCACAGGAACCACCACTATCAAGGAGACTCAAGGTTTTTTCAACCAGACCGACCAACCACGTGTCGTTCAGAAGTACGGCTGCATGGTCATGGAGGTTGAGGACTGGATTGATGCCATCAACCAACCCGAGTGGCAAAGAGAGAAGAGAAACATCTTCGGCCCTGGCGACGACCCATATGTTCTCCAGGCCACATACAAGTTCTCTGTGAACAAAGAGTCAGCATCTACTTCCAACTGCACTTCCGGCTATTAGAAGCTCAAGAGCTGGGAAACATCGATATAATGAGCTCGAAGAAGTATCCAATTAACACGTTTTGAAAGACGTAAAATGTTCCTTAACAGTGAAGCTAGTAAAGAGGAATGACGCCCACGAGTCAGATTATCCATGGTTGCCAGTCATATCTGTATACATGACTCGAGATGTAAGTGACGACGACGACGGAGTTGGTTAAACAGATGTTCACAGACATGTGTTGACAGACTGGTCCACTCACTCTGTTTAGCGTTGCGCACTCTTCTGCCTACCTGCAAATCTCGATCGGTAACTCTTGAGAATCATTACTCATCTTTCCTTCTTGCCCTCTAACATAATTCAGTAGCCAGTTCTGGTACGAAGAGATTCTGGTGCCGCGTGGGTATAACCTCGCAAAGACCTTCTTCTCAGAGCAGCCGGCTACTTCCAGCAGAGCAGATACATCCAACCACCCATCGAGACAACCACGCGAGCAATCCCAAAAAGGGCCCAGACTATGGCATCGCAGCTTTACTGAGGGAAGCCATTCATCAACCTGCAAAAGACCAGACGATCTCAAGCCCGGAATTCAACTCGATTGTCGTGCTTCCCTCTCACCTTGGGCAAAGGCTGAAGATTGGAGAGAAGACCTCAGTGGGATCGAAACGCTAAAATGAAGACCTGCGATAGAGAGTCCTATCAGCTGAGAGATGCATACCAAGACGCTATGCCCGGTGCTCTGGCCGCAGGAGAACGACTGCACAGAGCCATGGGCGTAGAACGAGGAGCTTATGACAGCCAAGGACAGCTCGTCGTCCTACCCTGGTACATGCCTCTACCCAAAGAACTCCAACGTCGACCTCAACCTATACCTTACCAACTCAGCACAGTCATCGACACTATCAGCAGTGGGCGTGAGGTGAGCATGATGCCATGCAAAGACGCTGGAATGGGAGCATTTCCACAACGTAACAAAAGAAGAACCGACCCGTCCAACCAACTTGAGCGCTCTCTCCACAATAGAACCCTCGCTCAGCATCTCTCTGTATCCAATATCGGACCATCAACCCTTCTCCAACCTAAAGACGCAAATCTGCCTCTACTCCTGGCCAAAATGAAAGCCCCAATCAAGACCAACGAGGTGATGGACAACGTACTCAAGCGCAAGCTATCCAAGGTCAAGCTTCCCTCGGCCCCTAAAGACGAGCCTCTGAGCGGTGAGGTGCCCAACCTCTGCAATCAGCCAGCTTTTCAACACAGATTTCGCATTCCCAAACCATCTCCCCGCACCGTCGAAGATAAGGTGGGCGTACAGAATAAGCCTGGTCATCCAAAGACGGCAGAGCATGAAGAAAAGTCTGAATCACCATCGCCTCCCCGCCGTCGCTCGATGCCACCCATCGAAGCAGTTCTGGCTCACGGCTTCAAGAACTTGAATCTCGTTCGCCCTCTTCAAAACAGCACTCCACGCTCGCATGCCTTCGAGCCGTGGACGAACCTTGTTCTCAGCCACAAAGTTCTGTCTCCCACACCAGCATTTCTGCTCAACATGACTCCCTTTCAGTACGATGACAGTGAAGACGAATACTACTGGAAGTCCTCGCTGCCCATGCTAATGTCTTACCACCTTGCCAACCCAGCAACTTTGATTGAGGAAACGCCTGTCCAGCGTCTAACGTTCCATCTCCCGGCACCGACCCCGAAACTGTCTCTCGCTTCCGTGAGCAACAGAAAGCAACCCAACAGAGCATCGAGACAAGCCCACTACAAGACTGAAGGACCCGAGACCAACACCGACATCAGGTTGATCAGAATGATCCTTCCTCCTCTGCTGCACGGCAACAAGCTCAGCGACGCCGAAGCTCCCTTCACCGATTGGCTCATCATCGGCCTCAGCGACAGCACTTCCCCTGCTCCACCTGTCAATACCAGAGTCCTGCGTTCCACGACCAAGGCAAATAAGTACCCATACCTCATGCTCGCCATCCCCACTCAAGCCATCGCCGAAACCGCTTTCGTGGCAAAGAGTCCTATCGCAACAGCTGTGGGCGAAGACAAGAAGCAGCAAGCTGTTACTACGATGTTGAGATTCACCAGCAGAGGAAGACTGCCTCTGATGTTTGGTGTGGGAAGGGATGCGAGTTTTGCAGACAAGTGGGTCGAGGGCTTTGGTATGGGAGTCGCGAGTTTGGAGGTCACGGTCAGGGGTGGTGAGTCGCCTTGCTGGATCTAGAGAGAAGGGCAGTGCTGCTGCTGCTGCCGCTGCTTCGTGGTCCGCTCATCAAGGACGCTGAACTGGTGTTTCCACAACAAGGTTGCTTTCTGTGGTCCGTTTGCTCATTGAGTCGCTCCTTCTGCTTTCATTCGCTCTTTCTCTTGTCCGTTCTTGTCATCAATAACTTCTGCTCACTTCTTTCTTTCTCTTTTCTTTTGTTCCATTCGCCGCTACATTCTCATGACTGGCAGACCAGGTGTCGAGACTGCTTGCTAGAAGACGTTACCAGAACAAATCAGATCATCTTCACTCCTTATATTCTTCCACCTGCTTGATAGCCGTCCAGGGCAGTGTCTTGGAGATGGAGGTGAAACAGGCATCTGACCAAATACTGCATGAGTGCTTGATCGATGCTCTCCGAAGGCAACAAAAGCAACAACTTCTCTCCACACAAGGTCTTACAAGTAGTTGAGAAAATTTCAGCTCCCAAGACGCCAAGAGGGGAGAGTTTACTGAAGTTCCGCAAGCCCTGGTTGACCCCGCGTTGATGAGGGAGTACGCCCCGCGCTCGTGACCCTTATAACAACACACGTCGACTCCCGATCTTAGGGAGTGCGACTACCGGTGGCCTTGTGTTCCAAGGTCGGCAATGTCGATCTATAGGAAAAAGTGCGGGGAGCTAGTGAGGGGTAGATGTCGACAATGTCTATAAAGCTCTGGCATGAGACCCATACAAGAGCTACCAATCTCACTAAGCATTACACCAGCAACACAATGGGTCTTCCTAGCAGTCAAAAAGCAGCCGTGAAGCAGGGAGAGGGCAAATCGTCCACAGCACCGGTTCAAGATGTTCCTGTCAATGAACCCGGTCCTGGTCAAATCCTCGTCAAAATCAACTGGACTGGCCTTTGCGGAAGCGACAAATCACTCATCTATGATGAATGGGCCACGCAAGGTCTGAAGATGACTCCTGACACTCATGGTATTGCTGGCCACGAAGGAGCAGGAGAAGTCGTCGCAGTTCACGACGACGTCAAAGACTTGTGGAATGTCGGAGATCGAGCTGGAGTCAAATGGGTCGCCAGTGTATGCAGAAAGTGCGAATTCTGCACTAATGGCACAGACGAGTTGCAATGTCCCAAGCAGCTCAACTCTGGCTTTTCGATCCAGGGAACATTCGCAGAATACTGTTTGACAGACGCCCGTTATGCTACGAGGTTGCCGGAGGGCGTCTCTGATGAGGAAGCAGGTCCGATTCTGTGTGGAGGAGTGTACGGCGTATCTTGCAAATCGTGTCCTTGATCAGTCATGCTGACTCTTCCTAGGACGGCCTACACAGCTTGCAAACGAAGTGCAGTGAGGCCTGGCCAATGGATTGTTCTGCCGGGAGCTGGTGGTGGTCTGGGACACTTGGCCGTCCAATACGCAAAAGCAATGGTCGGTTTTATTGGCAACTGTACCATCGCAGCTAGTCGACTGACAACTCCGTAGGGCATGAGAATCATCGCTGTCGACGGCGGAGATGAGAAGGGCAAGCTCTGCAAACAACTCGGCGCAGAGCACTATATCGATTTCCGTACCAGCAAGGACGTAGCAGCTGAAGTGATGAAAATCACAACTTTCGGAGCCCACGGCGTGATCGTCTTCGCCGCCACCAGAGAAGCATACGGGGCAGCTCCCAATTTCCTTCGTCCAGGAGGAACTGTGGTAGCGGTCGGCTTGCCGAAGGACGAGACAATCATCGCGGGAGCGTCGCCCCTGACACTAGTCCTCAAGAGGCTCAACATCGTTGGGTCTGTGACAGGCACCCTGAAGGAAGTGGAAGAAGCGCTTGATTTTACGGCCCGAGGCCTGGTCCGACCCATACTCACCAAGGGAACTCTAGAAGATGTTGACCGCTTCTTGCAGCTCTTGGACCAAGGCAAGCTCCCCGGCCGAGCTGTCCTTAAGATCGCTGCTTGATCTTGGACTAGATTGAGATTGGTCAAATTGCGCATTGGCTGGAGAACTGATGCGATAAGATATTTGGGATGCCTGGATCTAGGTAGTAGCAGACTATTGGAACCCACTGCAACGATCCAATCACTCGAGAATTGTGAGATGTGTTCGCCAATTCTTCTAGAACTGCACCGACCTACTCTTGAAACCTCGTGTACTATGTTCCTTGCGACTTTTGACATCTACATTCTGGACCCTTGAAACATGAATCTGTATGACGGTCATCCGCTCTTCGTGGTCGGTGGTAGCAACGCTTGCCACTGTCGGCAGTCGGGGAAGAGGCATTTATGGTATCGCGTACGGCGCATTCTCGCTTCGAAGTGTGTTCTGCTCAAGAATACTTTTCTTTCTTGTAATGGCCGCCTAGGGCCAAGTCTTTTTGTATATTGCCGGCCTTGGCGCCGCACAACGTAGGGCTGACTTTCGACAACGTCGTGCTGTGCGCTGGTGGCCTCGAGGATTGCACTCTTCTGTCACAATATCGCTGGTGATACTGCTACCCGATCAGCCTGAACGGGTATGAAGAAGCAAAACTGAGAGTCATCTTTACCGAGCAAAGCCGATCATAAATGGATCTCTACGAACGTCTCGCCGGGCCTCAGACCTCTCGCGCGTCGAAACGCTTGCCGGCCACCACCGATACCCTGCAAAATTGCCTTCGGGACCTTCACGGGAATCGGCAGCCGTCGTGACAGTGGACCGATTTTGCTTTTACGAGTGTAGGTCGCTCGTGTTTGGAAGGAAACTCTTACGTCGCAAAACTCGACCCTCGCACCGCTAAGCGTAGTTCCTGACACTCCATTGGTCGTGTCTCTCTGTCTACCCCAGTGCAACTGAGTACAGACTGCAGAATGGCTCCGTGCAACAGGTGCCCCCCTCGGTCCATTCTGTCTTGTCGTCCGGGCCGCTCAGGAAGGCAGGGTGGACCGCGATAATAGGCTCTGATGTGCGAAAGAGACCCGTCATCAGAGTGTTACTCACTGGGTTGCAGTTTTTGTCTTAGCGCTGAGGTAGGTACTCATTAAAGACGTGAGCGCCCCCGTCGCGCCTCGTACTTCTTTATCGTTTCTTAGTCCGACGCCTCTTTGCTTGTATTTGCTTGACATTTGAACGTCCAACCATGGATCACGAATCATCCGCGGCTGAGTATGTCCTTCTTCCAGTTTTCTCTACAAGCAGTGTGATGCATGTGCGCCGGGCTGGCGAACTTCTCGAATCCAAAGCACCAACAACCATCGATATGAAAACACCTTGCTGATGTTCTTACCAAGGCTACACGCTACTGCTGTCGAGCCCCGCATGAAGGAACACAAGGACATGGCCGGAGGCATGGAACCGGCAAAGCCTGAATACCCCCACGAAGAACATGGAGAGATTGCAAGTCTCAGCAACGACGGCGATGAGCCAACCGAGGAAGAAAGACAAACACTACGAAAGGTTTCCGACAAGCTTCCCTGGGCCGCATTCATCATCTGCGTCATTGAACTCTGCGAACGATTCACCTACTACGGTCTCTCCGGTCCCTTCCAGAACTACATTGAGAACAGCTACGGTGGTAGAGTGCCTGGAGCTATTGGTCTTGGACAAACTGGAGCTACTGGTTTAACAGACTTCTTTCAGTTCTGGTGCTATGTTTGTCCCGTTCTCGGAGCCATCGTCAGTGATCAATACCTTGGAAAGTACTGGACCATCTTCTATTCCGCCCTCATCTACATTCTCGGAAACTTGATTCTGTTCTTGACTTCGCTTCCCGTCGCCATTGAGAATGGCGCTTCTCTGGGCGGTCTCATTGCTGCCATGATTATCATCGGTATCGGTACCGGCGGTATCAAGTCGAACGTTTCCCCTTTGATTGCCGAGCAGTACCAGAACACCCGCCAGTTCGTCAAGACGCTGAAGAGTGGAGAGCGTGTTATTGTCGACCCTGGAAAGACCATTCAGAGAATTTACTCCATATTCTACATGATGATCAACATTGGCTCTCTGTCATCCATCGCCACTACCGAGCTTGAGGCCAATATTGGTTTCTGGCCCGCTTATCTGCTTCCCTTCCTGATGTTCCTCGTCGGCTTTGCAGTCCTCGTTGCTGGAAAGTCCAAGTACAAGGTCAGAGCGCCCGCTGGCTCTGTCATCCCCAAGGCTTGCAAAGTCATGTGGATCGTCATGATGAACAAGGGTAACTGGAATGCTGCGAAGCCTGAGTACTCGGAAGAATTCACCGGTGGCAAGAAGTACGACCTCAAGTGGGACGGCATCTTTGTCGAAGAGGTCAAGCGCGCTCTTGTCGCCTGCAAAGTCTTCTGCTTCTTCCCTATTTACTGGGTCGTCTACTCTCAGATGCTCAACAACTTTATCTCCCAAGCTGGTCAGATGCAGCTCCACGGCATTCCCAACGATTTGATGCAGAACTGGGATCCTATCACTATCATCATTTTCATCCCTGTCATGGACTACCTGTTCTACCCTGCACTTGGCAAGCTTGGATTCCAGATGAAGCCTATCACCCGTATCACTTGGGGCTTCATGTTCGGCGCAGCTGCTATGGCCTATGCCGCTGGTGTTCAGAAGCTCATCTACAGTACCGGACCTTGTTACGACGCGCCTGGTGCTTGCGAGGCTGCTTTGCTGCCTGACGGAACCTATGCTCCCAACAACGTCCACGTGGCCATCCAAGCTCCTGCATACCTTCTGATTGGTCTCTCGGAGATTTTGGCTAGTATCACTGGTCTTGAGTACGCATTCACCAAGGCACCCGCAAGCATGAAGTCTTTTATCATGTCACTTTTCCTCTTGACCAGCGCTTTCGGATCGGCGCTTGGTATTGCACTTTCCCCCACTGCCGTCGATCCCAAGCTCCTTTGGATGTACACCGGTCTCTGTGTTGCTTGTTTCCTTGCGGGTGTTATCTTCTGGGTCATTTACAGAAAGTACAACGACACAGAGGAGGAGATGAACGAGCTCGAAAAGTACACTGCGCCAGCCAAGGGCGTCGACACTGCCGACGAGGAGAAGGCAGCGGCTGCAGCGGCTCCTGCTCGCGAAAGATCTATCTCTGAATAGAGAGTGGAAGACAGTGTGTACGATTAGTAGTTTTGTAACGAGAGGAGAACGGATTATGTATATATAGCTCAACGAGAAATGCATTCATTATACCTCGTCCGTTCATGCTTAGTGGTTGCCATCGGCTATAGACGGTGGCTGTGATGTGAATGGACGCGGGTCATGGATGACGCGCTTTGTTGTCTCGTGTCCGTCGCCGTGGCTGCAGTCACAAGCGCCAAAAGTCAAACACCGCGCATAGCCAACGACATAGATATCTGCTCGTTTATCACAGCATCACATAGTATATGCCGGCTCGGGCAGTTGGATATCTTGACGCCATGGTTTGAGCGGGCCGTTGCAAGAATGATAGACGCCTCGACTCGACTGCGCAGGGCGATACTCTTGTCAGATGCTTTGCTGGTCAAGCGCATCATCCGCTCCAACCCCGGCATCTTACAGAACCCCGACTTCAAAGACAAGAGCAACACGAGTCTGCACCTTGCGGCGCAAGCTGGCTTCGACGAGATTGTGGTGAGGACTATACCCGGCGCATCCAACGGCGCTTCAACTGTCGTGAAAGAGCAAAGACCAACCCTCATTACTGTAGGCACTTCTTGTCGATGCTGGACACGACGACGTCGAAATATCTCGCAATGCCGACTGGGACACTCCATTGATGCTGGCCGCGCGACACGGCAACGTCGACGTCGGCATCCTGCTCGCCAATCGCTTCCCGCGCTGCATTCCCGTCACCAACAAGTCCGGCCTGGATGCCGTATGTCACAATATGCCTGCGCTCTCTATTGCATGCACACGCTGACACTATGCTTCTCAGCTTGCACTTTCGTGCCTCAATCCTGCGTCTACACCTCTAGTATCCTTGCTATTATCCCATCCAGAATACCCCGCTTCTGCCCACGGCCGTGACAACCACGGCGACACACCTCTCCACCACGCATCTGCATCAGGCTCCCTCAAAGCCCTTCGTATCCTCCTCTCTGCGGGTGCAGACCCGACAGCTCAAAATGCCTACGACTGGACACCCCTCGCATACAGCCAAACAGTAGCCGCAGAGGTCTACTTCAAGAACCTAGTCGCCGAGCTCGAACGTAGGAAAGTCGAGGGCATACGTGGCGAGCAAGAAAGGAGAGAAGAAGCTATAAAGCGCAAATATGCCGGCGTGCGCCTTGTCACTGAAGACAACGAGCCTCCTTCGCGACCCAGTGACGACATGACGAGATCTGAGAGCAGCAACTCTATTTCTAGTCCCATCGACCAGAGGAACGCGTTTACACCAACGTCTTTCACGCCAACTGTCGCAAAGAGCAATCCTTGGATTAGTGGTGGTTCTGAGACCAGAGCACGGGCGTGGAGCGGAGAGTAAGAGGGTCAACAGAACAGTGTTCCTTCCTCCAAGAAACTATTGTAACGAAGCCATGAGATCTTTTCAAATACCACAGTTCAACTATCGTCTTATTGCACTTTTTGGTCCTACATCTGATGAGTTCGCGACACTTGGACAGATATTATGGCTGGCTGTCAACCGTTTTGTCCAGATCATGATCAAAATCTGGAGCGAAAGTCGAGATGCTTGGCACGCTGTGACTCGAATCTCGACCATCGACATTTTATACTGAAACACATCAATCGAATTTGCTTGCTTTTCGGCTTTCTGCGTCAACCAATTCAAAATCATGTCCCTCACAAACGGCTCTCCCGCAGAAGCCGCAAGAGCGGCAAAGCTTTCCTCTCGCACACTCGCCATCCTCTCTACCGAAGACAGAAACTCTGCTCTGCAATCAATCCACGATGCACTCTCTGCAGCAAAATTAGACATCTTGCAAGCGAATGCTCGTGATCTGGAGATTGCGACAAAGTCTGCTGCCGATGGCGAGTTGAGCCAGAGCATCTTGAAGAGATTAGATCTTTCTAGACCTGGCAAGTTTGAGGATATGTTGAAGGGGATTCTGGATGTGAAGGGCTTGGAAGATCCTGGTATGTTTTCTAACCATGGAAGGCGTAGTATGGATGTGGTTTGCTGATATGAAAGTGTAGTTGGAAAGGTCGATATGCGCACGGAGCTGGATGATGGGCTTATTCTGCAACGTCAATCATGTCCTATTGGAGTCTTGTTGATCATCTTTGAGGCCCGTCCTGAAGTTATCGCCAACATTGCTTCATTGGCCATCAAGTCTGCCAATGCTGCAATTCTGAAGGGTTCGTACTGGCCAGAATCTAGGGAACACTTGTAAAGCTAACAGAATGAATAGGCGGCAAGGAGTCAACAGAGTCATTCAAGATCATCGCCACAGTCATCTCAAAAGCACTCGAGAGTACAAAGGTCCCCAATGACTCGATTCAGCTCGTCACAACCAGAGATGCTGTGGACCCTCTGCTTCAACTCAGCCAGTACATTGATCTTGTCATTCCTCGTGGATCAAACGAGCTTGTGCGCCACTGCCAACGTATGGCTCACATGCCTGTTCTCGGTCACGCCGATGGTCTCTGCCACTACTACATTCACCCTGACGCCGAGCCCGAAATGGCTGCAAGCGTCATCGTAGACTCAAAGACAGACTACCCGGCAGCTTGCAACTCTCTCGAATCTCTGCTGGTCAACGAAGACGCCCTAAAAACCATTTTGCCCGGTGTAGCATCAGCTCTGCTGGCCAAGGGTGTATCGCTGCGTTGCGATCCTGCTTCCAAAGCCGCACTTTCGCAGACATTGGACAAGCATGAAGCAGCCATGCTTCAAGACGCTGGTGACTCGGACTTTGACACCGAGTTCCTCGACTTGATCCTCGCCATCAAGACCATTCCCAGCACCAAAGATCCGCTCGAGGCCGTCGATGCCGCGGTCGAGCACATCAACATGCACGGCTCACACCACACAGATGCCATCCTCACATCCTCAGAGCAAACCGCCGATCGCTTCTGCAATGGCGTCGACAGCGCATGCAAGTTCTGGAACTGCAGCACGAGAATGTCGGATGGTATGCGCTTTGGCTTTGGCACCGAGGTTGGCATCAGCACGAACAAGGTGCACGCCAGGGGACCTGTTGGTCTGGAGGGTCTCTGCATCCACGAGTACAGGATCAAGGGGTCTGGACAGGGTGCTTCAATGTACGGAGCAGGCGGCAGTAGACAGTGGAAGCACAAGAAGTTGCCGCTTTGAAGCTGCTGCTCTGGGAAGCTAGGTATGTAGTCACGATGGAGGAGGAAAATGTACAACAATGGTCATGACCTTAGCGCTCGTCTTGAACGGACGAACAATCTTAACACATTCAAACAACATTCAGGATAGAGAATCCTTTTTTGACTTAAATCCATCCGAACGACGATCCAGTCGGTGAGTCAAGGCAACATACATAAGCTCAGCAGCTTTTAGTACGAAGGGGTTTCAACCAAGGAGCGTATTGATCAACCAAGGAGCGTGTCGAGCCTCTGAGATTGGCCTCTGGACTTCGCCTTCCAACCGCGCGCGCTTTCCTGACCTTTAGCCAATGCTCGAGTGAAGGTCACGCCAATTTCCAGCCTCTACAAGGAAGGAGCAACACATCACGGGCCTTCGCTTTCACTCAGCGTTTCGTCAAGCACAAGTTTCGTTGCTGCCTTGGTGCCTCTTTCCTTTCACTCGACACCGCGTAACTCGCCCGGAATTTGTTTACATCTTGCACCCTCACTGCTTCCACCACTTGTGACTTCGAAACTATCACAACACACGCGACTTGATACTCCTCCCTCTTCATCAATCCAGCTTCTTCTCCTTCTTTCCTTCTTCCTTACTTCCATCCTCATCCACTTTCCAACCTTCATCATACAACCACTTCCTCAAGACTGGTGCGACATCTGGTCTGACCACACACACCAACATGGACACTCTGCCGCTTGAGCTCAAGCAGCGTGTCTGCAGCTACCTGACACCAAGAGATCTCAAGTCACTCAGAGTGGCCTCAAAAGACTACGCTGCTGCTGCTTGCCGCTACTTCATACCACGCATCTTTCTATGCAACCATCCCAACAGTTTCCAAGAGATACAGGATATCGCCAACCACCCCGATCTCAGACATTCTGTGACTACCTTGATCATCGACGTCTCCATGCTGATTTCCTTTCCAAACTATTGCCAATGGGCTAGCATCTTTGAAGATCCTGAGTGGGATTCAGCAGACTCAAAAAGCTCCAAGGTATCGAAGCACGCTACAGGCGAAGTCGATACTCGCGAACAAGATATTCTGCACCGTGAGAAGAAGAAACGGTAAGGCATTTTTGCAGAGTCTTATACGACAAACCGCTGACTGTTCTTAGCGAGCAATGGATGTCTTATCAGAGGCAGGCCACCCTCCAACGAGAGAAGCACTCCAGAGAACTCATGCTGGAAAGCATCACTTTCGCCTTTCAGAGATGCCCAAAGCTTAGGAATCTCATTGTCGACTTCACTCGCTTGGAGAAAAGTGGATCCGCACTGGTCAAAAAACGAAGACACTTTTATACTGCTGAGATTCCGTTGTCCACCGAGTTTCTATATCACTATTCGCCCTGGACTGATACGACGTTCACCGTCTGGGAGTTGTTCAAGCCCATCCATGATGCTGATCGAGCGCTGGAATCCTTGGTGTTGCTCGACCCACAACTGCTGTATGGTAGGCCACCACCTACGTCGGTCTTCAGCAGTCTCAAGCATCTACGAGCAAAGCAGTGTCTCCCGAGCGTCCTAAAGTCCATTGTAGCCTCTGCATCAGGTCTGGAGAGCTTTGGAACGCATGGCCTCCGCCGCTACGTCCCAAACCATAGTTCCTCAATAGGATTTCTAAAGAGTCTTCCTCCTCTTCAGAAACTTCGAGCCTGCAGCCTGAAGCAGATACACAACGAAGACGACTTGGTCCACTTTCTCCTCCGCCAGTCAAGTACCTTACAACAACTCAAGATTACCGACGCATATTATGACACATTCGTTTCACGTGTGAAAGGAAAGCTGCCCAACCTGAGACATGTACAGTTTCAGGAGTTGTTCAGTCGTTCCGCGAGAACTTACTCGAGAATCGAAGTAGCTGATGTACTACAAGATCACGAGCACGAGGTGGAGACTGGTCCGATGGAAATTGAGGGCGGCCTCTGGGAAGACTACGAGCAACTGTTCTTTCTCGAAGAGATAGAAGAGATGGAGTCATAAGAGAACAGAAACTGGACAGGACCGACAGGCGTGTACTCAAAGCATGCAATCAAAAGAGACCGCAGAGAGAATCAGCAAGATACACACGCCAACAGAGAGAGACAGATGCAGGACACACAATGACAGCTAAGCAGAGAACAACACAAGTAAGACATGATTTCATACCCAAGGAACTCAACGCGACTCCCTTTTGTTCGTGGTGGTAGCTTCCCTTGTGCTATCCTTGGAGGGACATTCTCATATCACAACCTCACCCAGATAAAGTCGGAAGAGAAAGCAATATACAAGACCACATCAGGCACATTCCACGCTGAGCGGGATACTGCTGTTCTACTGACAATGTAGAACAACATTATCGGCTGAATTTCCCAAGTCCTAGTTGTGGATTGACTTCCCCATTCCTCGCTCCTAATTTTTTGCCTGCTTGACTTCTCGTACAACCCAGATATCCGAGAAAATAAAGAAAGAACAAAGATTGATGACCGGAGATGCAAGGTAAAAGGAAAATCAGATGTGAGGGGCAAAAAGATGCAAAAAAAAATCTCCTCTCTCTGAGTCGAACAAAGGACCTTCTGATGACAATCGAACAATTACAGTCAGACGCTCTAAACCAACTGAGCTAAGAAGAGATTGATGAAACACCCATTGTCTGTATCGTAAATAGTGTATGCGATATTTTCATTTCACTCTAGGCATGAACTTCAATACAAGCCATACAGCAAGACCCAGGTCACATCGAACGAGAAAAACGGAAGAGGATATAGCAGAAATAAGAGAATGCTGATAACGCATCCACCCAAGAAACGAACGACCTTTCTTCTCGAGGCCTTGATTTCAAATAAATAACCGCTACTACGCTCTGCTCTACGCATCTACCATCTCGCAGTCTTCCATTCCAAAATCTAGCTGCCGTTCTTGCAGCAGGTGCAAAACGGGGAGTATGGCCCTCTCTTCCAGCGTTCCCTGAGGAATTGGCTGGACCCAGTGTTCGGTGTGCCAGCGCTTCAAGGCGCCGCTAATTATGTCTCCCAATCCTTCTCTTTCGCGACTACCTTCCTCCTCGAGATCCAAGTGTTCCTTGTTGTCGAAGCGTGTGCTTAACTAAGGCGAGGGGGTGGGCCAATGGACGTCAGCTCCCTAAGCAATGACATCTGCATTGGCCTGTTGAGCCTGGCCTTGTTGTTGCTGCTGCTCGGCCGATTGACCTTCCTGCTGTTGCTCTCCACTGCTCTTGCCGGGTATAATCAACTCTTCATCGCCGTCTGCATCTGTGACAAAGGTACGGTCGCTGACGTGTTTGGCGTTGGGGTTCGTCCAGTTTGCGCTACGTTTCTGGCCGTCGGTGTGACGGTAAGGGCAGTTGGGGTTCAAGCAAGGCGTGTAGCGGCACATGATGTCGCTGTGGGAGAACTGGCAGCCAGAGTCGCGTTCGGGACAGTCGGCGCCGTTTCTGCAGGGCGGTGTGGTGGGGTGCTTGAAGGGGCAGTTCGGGTTGGTGCAGTTGGGGTAGAACTTGCAGTCCACTTGAGTCGAAAGGTGGGCACGCTTTTGCGCGGGCGAAGGGTGAGAAGCAACGCACTTCTTGTTCGTACAGGCGGCGCCATAGGGACATGTGTCGGAGAGATCGAGAGCAATGCCGGGTGGTGCGGCGGGAGATTGGTGGCCAAAGTGACATGAGGGATTCGTGCAAGAGAGTTGGAAGCGGCAAGGAATGGTCGAGGGTTCCTTCTGTTCCATGTCGGCATTCTCGGCGCCTTCGGTGTCCATAGCGTCTGCACCTGCGTTGGGTCGCTGGTTGTTCTTGAAGTTGCTGTTTTTCCTGGGCTTCTCGACACGCTCGAACAGCGATTTGCCTTGCTGGCCCTGCTGTTGCTGCTGACCATTGAAGAATGCTGGGTTGATGGCGGGAGCATTGGGGAACTGCTGACCAGGACCAAGAATCTGGGCCATCATGCGCGATTGCTCTTCCAGCATCTTAAACAGTTGCATCTGCTGCTGCGGGTTGGCTCCCATAATGGCGTTTTGAGTCATAGGCGAGTTCATTTGGCTCATGTTCTGCATGCGGTTGGCCATGTTGCGAGGACCCTTGGGAGGCTCACGATTGTTGTGAGTGTTGATTCTACCGACACCTCCTCCACCTCTTATTCTGTGTAGCGCGGCATCGTTTGTGCGATCGAGGGCTTTGTTCATGTGTCCGAGCATGCGACGGTCTCGTGTTTGCTGCTTGCCATTGCCGTTGCGCATCGACTTGGGACCGGTGGGACTAGGTATAGTTAGCAGATGGGTCTTGCGGACATGGCGGGGGCCAACGTACATTGCGCCTTCAGATAGCGAATCGCCTCCATCGCCCATAGTCTGGTCTTGGCCTGGCTGACTTTGAGGGTTATTTGTGCCATCTCCAGGTTGCGCCGAATCCATTTGCGTATCTTGGGCGCCATTGAGCTGTCCGTTCAATGTATGGACTTGTTCGAATAACCATGTTGCGAATTCGTTGGTGCTGGGATCGTCGGGACCGAGGCCAAGCAGGTCGTTGGAGAGCTCTGATGCAATTTGGCTTTGGGTCTTGCCGTTGACGAGCATGAGGATGATGTACTCTGCGAGCGCTGAGTCGTCTGCGGCGCCGGTGCTCCATCCAACCTCGGCCAGCTTGGGCTGTACGGCATTGTGAAGGGCTTCTGCCAGTGGTGTTCCTGTCGCTACCTCGACCGACATGTTGTCTGTCTCGTGTCTTCCTGCCGAGATGGCGATGGTTTGCGTGGCAACCAGATGCGTCGTGTGACGGTGTGCGCTCGGCGGCGATGGGTTTCGGACGTCGACAAAGAATCTGACTGTGATGGATGGGCTATCTCTTCCAAGCGAAGGGCGTAACAATACTCTGTCTCGTACAGCTTCCCGATGTTGCTGCAAAGAAAAGAAAGGGAAAGTGATGGCTTAAAGACGCAACCGGCCGCCGACGCGCATCCTTGGCGTCGACAAACTCCGTCATGTCTTTGTTCGAAGTCACTCTATTCTTATGCCTGTTCACTTTCAATCACCATTCTCACAAGTAAGAACGCATCGAGACAACAGTCACTTGTACAAATGAGACAAATCTATAAGCCTGTATGGCTGCTATATCCAATTAGATGACTTAGTCGAGGTCCTCGGGTCTCTTGACCGGGCTGGCTCTGTCTTTGTTGTTCTGCTCCAGCAGTGGAGCAATGTTGAGACTGAGACTGTTTCTGATCAATCCTCCTGCTGTGCTCGCCTTCCTGGTGTGCTCCTTGCTGACCTTGCCACTCTCTTCAAGCGAACGTCTCGACTCGACAGCCGCCATTTGCTCGTGCGCCTCTCTTTTCGAGTCATCCCTCATCGTTCGCATCTTCATGTAATTGTAGGCCGCAATACTGGCGATGGTCACTACCAGTCCAGAGATATTGATGGGTGTAAGTTTGTCGCCGAATATCACTCCCGCAGCCGAGATAGTCAACACTTCTTTGAAGATGCCGCATACGCTCAACGTCACCGCACTAGTGCGCTTGAGAAGAGCAAACTCTGATGCTGTCATGAGGAAGGCGAGTACTCCAGGGAAAAGAATGATGCCGATGGATCCGGCGACACCTCTGGACTCTGCCAGGGCACGCAGACCGCCAGCGAGCTCGATAGGGCCCTCTACCGGCAATGCAATAATCAGCAGTGCCGTAAACATGACGGGTGCCAGAAAGAAAATGGATGAAAATGGGTTGCTGGTGGCTGGACTGCGCAGGAGGAGGATTTGTGTCAGACTCCAGCGGAAACCAGAAAAGAATGCTGCGCTCATAACCAGTATGAAGCCTAGAATGCTGAAGGCTGTCTCTCCGGCGACCATCATAACCACTCCTGCCATCATGGTGAGAATAATAGCTCCGACCTTTAGTGAGGGCTTCTCCAAGCGGAAAAGTAGGGCGAAGACAAGCACAAAGCCCAGCACGGACGATTTGCACATGGTATAGAAAGTCAAGGAAATGAACTTGAGCGACATGTTTCCGAGGCCAATGTCGAGGCCAGTGGCTGCACCACAAGGTCCAATGCGGGTCAGGTAGAACCAACCAGTCATCAGCGGCTTGCGAGGCGCTTCAGCTGTGTCTCCATCTGCGGACTGGGCGATGGGCGCATAATCGGCCGGTTTGTGTTTCGGTCGTAGGTTGGGAATGAAATATAGGACGAGCGAGGAAAGGAGAAACTGCACGAGCATGTGTACGCAGGTGGTGAAGAGAGGGAAATGGAAGTCGAGATTGCCTTTTGAGAACATCCACTTGTTGTACTAGGTGTTGGTAAGCATCGAGGTGTGGACGTGATCGGGTCGAAAGACTTACGACAGAGATGGATATTGAAAAGGTGTACCACAGTCCTATCAATATGCTGTTTATGATTGCGTCGCGCATGAAGCTCGCGGAAGCCAGGCGCTCTTCCTCTTTGGAGATTTCGCTGTCGGGCACGATTCGTTCATCTGCTAAGGTGTTCCGCCTCTTGCGTTTTGTTCTCTTCTGGCGATCCTGGGCAGTCAAGCCCGTCTCCTCGTCGTCTTCGAGACCTTCATCAGATCGGATGTCATCCATCTCCCAGTCCGAACCTGACGAGACAGGATTGGCGTCTTCTTCATCGTAGCCATGTGGTGATTCGGCGTGGGCGGCTTCGGGAATGTCGGAAGGCATTCTTCTTGGACTGGCTCGCCGGATGCCAATGCGTTCTTCGTTGATGATCTGTTGCACGAGCGACGAGCCTCGTCGCCTTGTCGAGCCCACCTGCGAGCTTTCTGAGTCCATGATCGGATGTGTCTATGTGCGTGGGAGGTGGCGTGTTGATGTCGCCGCGTGACGGCGGTGGGTGAGCACGTGTGAAGTGCGAGCAACCATAAGCAAGCCTTCTTGGTTCAAAGAGCTGCGCGAAAAGTTTCGAGTGACAAGGTACAAAAGGGTTGTTATCAGATCAGCATTGTCTGTTTATTCAAGGAGTGGACGACAATGATGACAAGGCCAAAACGACAAGGGACAAAGAAGTGGATGCTGATGATGTATGTCTGTTGCTTTCCAGTCTTTCCCCTGGGCCCTGGCTGATGCACCACTCTCTTTCCCCGTATCGATAGGGGTCCCACTTGAATACATGATCCGCAATCTAGCCATGCTCCATCAAGACCATCCCTGCGAAGATCCCTGCTTTGCAAGAAGAAACAACTCTCGTCTTTTCTCTCACCGAACATTGATGCCTGCGACAGGCTCTGCCAACAGCGCGAGTCGACTGAGAAATCGAGGCCAACTCCCAACTGCATCGGAAGCCGTTCTCAAACTGCGGCTCCCGACTCCACACATGACCCTTCGCATGTGCTGTGGCTTTGCGAGAGGAGGAGATCTCAACTGAAACGGGCACTTTGTTACGGCCGCCTCGTTCCCGTCTCGCCCACAGCATCCTTGCGACTGACAAAATCGCCGACAAGCCATCACATGTGAAGAGCTTTTCGTTCTTGTCTTTTCGGATCATGATGACATCCATCTGGCCGAATCGGTGCCAAACAGACTTTCGACGGGAGGAGAGAAATCTCCTTTCAGAAGTCAGTCACGGACGCAGCTGTAAACATGCATGGCAACTCCAAGGAACGGCTACCAATATATGCTATTTCGGTTTCCCTCAAGGTACACGCTTCAGATCCCAAAAAACCATTATGCATACATGTAGGTCCAATATTTGCTATGCCGCCGCGAGATGATGGGAGATTCATCAAACAGACTTTCGACAAGTGGAAAGAGACTTGATCACGATTCACGACCGTGTCTTCTCCGCACGCGTCCATGAAATTGGCATGCCTGCAGGCCAAGAGCACTGCCTCGCATCGTAACGAATACGCTCTTGACTTCACCTTCAACAACATCATACGATAGTCGTGTTTCAAGCAGTGGAACCTGGACTCATGTCGGAATCTGGCACTTTCAAGGTCAAGCATCTTGGACACAACTACATATTTGAGAGACATGATGTCTTGATCAATCCTGGATTATCGCATCCTCTCCCTACCGACGCTTCTATTGATCCCAACCTCATCACTTTCCATCAAGCTTTTCCAGAATCAAAGACTACCCCTTTGATAGAGCTTCCTGAGGTAGCTCAAGAGTTGGGTGTTGGCCACGTATATGTCAAAGACGAAAGTCTACGATTTGGCCTTCCATCGTTCAAAATTCTAGGCGCATCCTGGGGAATCTTTAGAGCAGTATGTGAGAAAACAGGTCTTCCATCTTCCGCATCGCTCGAGGAGGCCGGACAGGCGGCTCGAGACGCAGGTATCAAGCTAGTCTCTTGCACCGACGGCAACTGGGGCAGGGCGGTGTCGCGTACTGCGAAATACATGGGCATCACAGCCACTATCTTCGTACCCCGGACTATGGACGAAGCAACCCGCGCGAAGTTGCGGAATGAGGGTGCTACTGTCAACGTCGTTGATGGCAGTTATGACGATAGTATTGCTGCTACCATCAAGGAGTCTGAAAGCTCTGGAGCTATGCTCGTGATGGACACTAGCTGGAAAAACTATTCCCAGATACCGCGGTGGGTTGTCGACGGATATGCCACAATGCACGCAGAAGTAGATCGCCAGCTTGAGGAGGCATGTGGCAAACCCGCTTCGCTTTGCATCGCTTCCGTTGGCGTTGGTTCCTGGGCCCAGTCTGTCGTCTCTCATTATACGCGGAGCAATCCGAAAACGAAGGTTGTTACGGTCGAGTCGGAAGCAGCGCCGTGTCTGATGGAGAGTCTGCTCAATGGAGAGATTATTCCAGTTGAGACAGGCTCGACGATCATGGATGGTAGGTGCCTTGTCAATTTATCGCGTCTACGCTAACTCAAGATTGCAGGCATGAACTGCGGTACTGTTTCCACTGATTGCTGGCCATCCCTAAAGTCAGGTGTTTATGCTTCAGTGATCGTCAACGACTTTGAAGCACACCACAATGTTCTGTATCTGCAAGATCATGGTGTCAATGCCGGCCCTTGTGGGGCAGCTCCTTTAGCAGCTCTGAGGAAATTGCATAAGAGAGGTTTACTGCAGGAAGATCGCGATGCCATAGTTGTCCTGTTCAGCACTGAAGGTTACAGAGAGTATGTCTTGCCTGCTTCGCACTAGTAGTCTATCCGGATATGGCGGCAAGATGTTCTTATGGGCATACTTACAGACCATGACCCAATCACCTTCTCTCCTACGCTAATCAATGGTATATCCGCTCAGTAAGGATTGTATGTGACTGAGTCAACCACATGGGAGCACATTTTCCGTCAATCCGAGACGAATCGGAAACGCAGCACGACTGCCAAGCGCAACCATGATCTGTCTGTCACGGGCGAACAATTCTACAGTCTCCTATAAGCTCCCCTGAGTATGGTGTGTCGATTACGCAAGCCACAGAAGTCTATCCAGTTTGTTATTGCCGGATGATACGGAAACGAATTGATAGACAGGGTGCTACCAGAAACGAGTTTGACTTGGTAAATTTTTTCTCGCACATCAGCCTGTTGATGACCTCTGTGTCAAAAACATATTCCCTCGACGTTAAACAAACATGAAACATAACCAGTTGTCTGCCTCTCGCTTCTGTCCCTCAGCTCCAAATCTCCTTTCGAAAGGTGGCTTGCGCAGTGGTTCGAGAAGAGAGGACCTGCATAAGCCCATGTCCTATTGACGGAACTTAAGCGGAAATGCCGACTGCCGCACCAAAGTTCGAGCGATGGTGCGATGATGCCGATGAGAAGAAGGACCTGCGGCTCCTCGGGCATGCGGACTGAACTCAAAGGCCTTGCTCAACAAAGACAAGCATTGGCGCCGAACTGCTAGTCGTACCTTGCAGCTGAAGATCACAGGCAGCAAACCACTAAATGTTGCGATGCATCAAGAATCGTTTTCTTCTCCGTTAGGACAGCGAAGAACGATTTGAGAAAGCCAAGTCTCCCTAGTCCACAAACAGGTGCTCTAGCGGGAGGCTGCAGATCCGGGAGTGGACGGGCTTGATAACGTTGAGAGTCAATCCGTTTTTGACTCTCTCACGCAGCCCAGAAGCGCTCTAGCATGGGCTCGCCAACGCTCTTGGATAGCTGAGGAAAAGTATTGTCTGAGATCTGTGGCATATTTTCCTCCGTCCCTTCCTGCATTTCTCCTTGTCTCGCTCTTTTCGTTCTTTCCATCACTCGCTATACCTCTCCGAAGCCTGGTTCTGCCAACTTTACTCGAGTCGCCCACTCATTCGCTCGAACATATTAAAACAGCCTCTGACGCATTTCTCAACCTCGAACACTTATCTGTGAAATCCGGATCACCTGCGCCAACACAGAATATAAACATATTATCCCCGAATTGCATACATCTACCGCCATCTATAATTTGTAACATATACCACCATGCGCTACATTGCACCGGCACTTCTAGTGGCTGCCCCCCTTGTGGCAGCCACTGCTTCTAGCAAGCGTGGTCTCTGCGTTGTGTCCACCGAGACATCGCAAGACGACGCCATCTGGACAAACGACACCGACCTGTAAGACAAAAACACACTGCTTGCTTGGTTGGTAGATATCATACTGACCAGGATAGGACATGGTATTACAACTATGCCGCTGTTCCCACACCCGATTACAAGAACAAGCTCAACTTCGTCCCTATGCTGTGGGGAGCACCCGAGGATCCGGCGAATGACATGAGCTTCTACAACACTGTCAGCAACCTGATTCAAGAAGGACAGAACATTACATACGTGCTTGGATTCAACGAACCCGATGGCTGTAGCAGTGGCGGTTCTTGCGTCAGCGCTGCCACCGCCGCTCAGGTCTGGAAGAAGCAGTTTGAGCCTCTGAAGCGCGACTTTGGCGTTAAGCTTGGTGCTCCTGCCGTCACTGGTGCCCCTGATGGATTCAACTGGCTTGCGAACTGGTTCTCTGAATGTGCTGCCATTGAAGCTAGCTCTGGCAATTCTTCCAACACCACCTCTTGCGAGGTTGACTTTATCCCTGCTCATTGGTACGGCAACTTTGGTGGTCTGGCTAGTCACCTGGGTCAGATCAACGGTACCTACCAGAACATCAGCGCCATCTGGGTTACCGAGTTTGCATGCGCCGGTTGCAGTCTGGAGGACAGTCAGACTTTTGCCAACCAGAGCTTTGAATACCTTGACCGCATTCCTTACATGCAGAAGTACTCTTACTTTGGTGCCTTCCGTTCTTCCGTCTCTAACGTAAGTTTTTGAGCCCTTCTATCAACGACCTCTTGCTGACATTGGTACACAGGTCGGACCTAACGCTGCTCTATTGACCGAGAAGGGCAAGCTTACCGACATTGGTGCCCTCTACCTCAACAAGGCCGCTACTGGTGCCATTCCCCACGGCTCTGCCAGCACTGTTGCCAAGTTTGCTGGTTGGAGTGGTCTCGTCGGTGCTGCTGTTTTCTGGAGCATTCTGTAAGCGTTGAACATGTCTTATAACTGGGAGCGGGCGCATTTATGGAAAAGACCCTCGGCTATAGAGAGGGCTGTCTATTTTTACTAGATTCTGACTTACATATACGAACGAATATCATACGCGAAAACTTCAACTACAATCTCCATCGAGAAGGACTATTGTCCAGGGGAAGGAAGACGGAACATGGGGGCATTTGTTCATTTACAGATGTTCGCTACAACTTCTGCCATAGTATGCTCCAGTTCGCCCTTAACCCCCGGCCAGGTCAATCATATAAACAACCGAAGCTGATCAACATGTCACGAATGTGTCTGCGACCGAAGCCTGATCTTCACGCCTGGAATGTTCTGTGTGAGGCCAGTCGGCATGATGATCCTGCAATCAAAAGATCACTGACGAAAGTACTGTGCACTGTATGATCGACCACCTCCAACTTGCTCGACCGAGATAGTCTTGATACTTTCAATAGTCCGTCAGATTACGTTGGATGATAAGAAGCGATGTTCCTAACCAAATAAACAAGCATTCCTCGGACAGAAAAATAAAGATGCTTGCAGGTGTCAATATTTAGAAACAGCTAATGATCAGCCAATCCGAAGCGGATAATGATTGCGTACCCTGCCAAACAAGATTGCCTTGTGTTTAACTACTGGTCGCCAAGGGGTGGTCAAAAGTGATGAAGCGATCCCTAGACAGGCCAGTGACGAGTCCTTTCGGGTGATTGAGACGGCGGCGGCGAATGGGATCTTGGATGTTCCATTCTATCCACGACCCGCCGCCTAGTCGATGATGGATCGGAAGCAGCAGACTTCGCTCGTGTCAGGGCGCTTAGACCCGTGCAGGATGGCAGTTGTGGCTTAAGGCGCAGCGTCGTTGTGAGCGCAACAAGACCGTTTGTGCATGTAAACATAGACACCTCTAACGGACTCGAGATGGCAACATGACAACCAACAAGGCCAGTGATAGAGATGACGAGGGATTCAAGGCAGGCGATGCACACAAGACAGTCAAAGAGAATCGAGAAACACTCGGGTCGCATGGTCAGGCCTCGTATGGCGCAGAGTCCCGTGCACGCATGCAAGAAGGTGTGTGCGCCGACTAGCTAAGCACCCTGGACTTGGACACTCGCTCTTCATCTCACCTCATTCGCTCGCCTTCCCTGCATCTGCACACTGCCATTTTCCTATCGCTTCTTGTTTTATTTTGTCCATCGCTCCAACACTTTGCTGTTTCTCTCCCTCTTTTGCACATTTGCGGCCTAGCTTTTCACCTTTGTTCTGTCTTTTTCCAAAACACCCACAACGTCTTTCTCCCGCGTTTAGCACGTTTCAACTGGCCGCAGCCCCTTATTACGCCGCCGACATACAACGCGAACGTCTTTGCTCGGCGACCGGCCCAAAACACTTCTTGATTATCCATCTGTGTCGTCTTCGACTTCACTCACACTCGTTATCTACATACCTACCGACACCTCACTGGACACATACAACAAGTCCAGCTTGATCGCGACTCATACCCCGACCTCGAACCCCTGAAAGCTTAAAAGTCTGGAAGTTTGATATCGCACAAAGAGGCCTCACATCTACACAAAGGACGACCATGTGGTCTTCGGGCGTCTCGTGGACTTTGCCACTTGTGCTGCTCAGCACTCTGCCGGCCAGAGTGTTGGGTGGTGACATTCTGTCCACTCAAGGATTCACTCTATGTTCAAGCGACCCCACCATCAAGGTCGAAGCCCTGGATGTTCAATTCGACCGCACAACGAACATGGTCGTGTTCAACGTCGCAGGAAGCAGCTCCGAGTCACAGAACGTCACAGCTAAGATCGTCGTCACTGCATATGGAAGACAGGTATACGAAAAGCCCTTCAACCCTTGCGATTCAGCCAACTATGTCGCGCAGCTTTGTCCTGGTATGTGTACCCTGCAATGAAGACCTATCTAGTGCAAAGCTGACATCTGACCTGCAGTACCGGCTGGAAGTTTTGCCGCTCAAGGCAGTCAGAGCGTCCCTGCTCAATTCGCCAGTATGATTCCCTCGATCGCCTTCAGCGTACCAGACTTGGATGGTGTAGCCAAACTCGAATTGTTTGCCGGCGAGGATCAAACCAAGGATGTTGCCTGTGTTCAGTCAACCGTCAGCAACGGAAAGACGATGAATGTTCAAGCAGTCACCTACGTTGCCGCTGGCATGGCTGGCGCCGCTCTGGGTATATCTGCTATCGGTGCCGTGGTCGGTGGATTTCACGTTGGTGGAGCTTCACCAAGTCCTACGTTCGGAGAGACCTTTGGCTGGTTCCAAGGTATCGCCACGAACGGCATGCTCAGTGTTTCGTATCCTACCATCTACCACAGCTTCTCCAAGAACTTTGGATTCAGTACCGGTCTCATTCCTTGGGGTAGCATGCAGAGAACCATCGACAGCTTCCGCGATAAAACCGGTGGAGACTTGACAACCGACAGCTGGAACTACCTGCAGAACGTGACTGTGGTTGACGACAGCACTGGCAGCAGCTTCGGCAACCTCACTAAGCGCGGCATTGACACCATGTTCCTCTACGCCCGAGACTTCACCACTAGTGTCAATGGCACAACATCAAACATCGGCAACTCGACAAGCTCTGGCAACGGCACAACTACTGAAAGCAAACCTATGCACTACGTTCACGGTATCCAGGCTTACGTGGAGAAGCTTTCCATTCCCCAAGGAAACACCTTCATGACCATTTTGCTCTTCTTCGCCATCGTCATTGCCGTGATTACTGTTGGAATTCTGCTCACCAAGGTCATCCTCGAAGCCCTGGCTCTCATGGGCAACCTTCCCAAGTCGATGAACAGTTTCCGCAAGCGATACTGGTGGCGTCTGGCAAAAACCATCACCAACTTGGTCATGCTTGCTTATGGTGTTTGGACCCTTTACTGCGTGTACCAGTTCACCAACGGCGACTCGTGGGCAGCCAAGGTCCTCGCTGGAGTCACTTGGGCTATCTTCACTTGCATTCTCGGATTCTTTGCTTTCACAATCTGGCACAAAGCCAACAAATACAAGAAAATGGACGGCGATGCAAGCATGCTGTTTGAGCACAAGGAGACTTGGGTCAGATATGCCTTCCTCTACGAAAACTTCAAGAAGGGATACTGGTGGCTCTTCATCCCTACCATCGTCTACGCCTTTGCTAAAAATGCCTTGATCGCTGGAGCCAATGGACACGGATTAACCCAGACTATTGGTCAGATCGTAATCGAGTCCCTTCTCCTCATCCTGCTTGTCTGGTCAAGACCCTACTCACTGAAGAGCGGCAACGTCATCAACATCACCATCCAGGTCGTCCGTGTTATCTCGGTCATCTGCGTGCTCGTCTTTGTTGAAGAGCTCGGCATCAGTCAGACAACCAAGACCGTAACAGGCCTTGTTCTAATCGTTGTGCAATCTGTCTTGACCGGTGTTCTTGCCATCCTCATTGCCGTCAACGCCATCATCACTTGTGTCCGTGCCAACCCTCACCGCAAGAAGAGAAAGGAGGCCGGTAAGTTTAAAAATTGACTCTTCGTGCAAGACCAAGACTAACATTCAATACCAGAAAAACTCAACCGCGACCTCGACGATCTCACGCCCCTGGACGCTCGCAACTCTCTCCTCATGGACCCTACACAACTTACTGAGTACAAGGGTGCGGGCTCACCAGTGGTGTCGGAATACAAGAAGGCACCTCTGGTTTCTCCTTCGCTGAACAGCACAAGCAAGAGGTCGAGCAAGATTGGCTACGACGCTCTATCGAAAAAGTCACCCGGCCTGTACGCAGCAAGACCAGGAATCTCGCGGGACGAGAGCCAACAGAACCTTGTTTCGGACGCGGCCAGCATGGGTGGCAGAGACCGAAGTAATAGCCCTGCAGGGCGAGAGCCAAGACTGCCCGACATTGAGTTGGGACAGTTCGATTTCCGCCATCAGCATTGAGCGAGTTATCTGCACGATTGTAATTGAGCATACGTGTTTCATCTGTTGTTCGTTTCCTTTGCAAGCGATTATCTGTTTTGTTTCTTCTGTCTATACTCGAAAGACGTTTGTTCTGATCACTCTGCGATCATGGCATTTCCAGCGACGTTGTAAATAAGTTTTTGTTTCATTCACTACATGGCCCACCAGGTGCTGCTCCATTTATATCTGACTCGGACTCAACGTGAAGACGCTTCGACAGTCACTTGACGGATGCCACAATGCAAGAGACGCAGTGATTGGTTGTATGCTTTGTCATGGCGTACAGACCACGAGGGCGAGGGTCAAAAGCAGGCTCTCTGCACGCGAAGGCAAGGCACATGGCCGGTTGCGACCAGTGACGATGCGGTGCGAGGGCGTGGATGCGGTAGTGGTCAAACGGCTGGGGGCGGGAGCTTGTCGCAGAAGAGGTCATGGCGGCTCTCCAAACAAAGTGAGGCGTTCTCACAGCCACCACCTAAGCCCCGCGCTAGTCAGAGCACCCTTATACAACCACGGCAGGCCTGAGGTGCCCTCTTCCTGAACTCCCTGTGCGACAACATCATCACCACCCTAAACACAATTTCACCGACTCCGTAATCCCAGAGTCGCAGCTTTCGGGACCTCTTTGGAACAAACTGCCACAGACAAACGATCAGCACTCCAAAAGCGCAAGATGGGGAAGTCGTGAGTAACAGCCCCCTCCTTCTTTGTCTCGTGTTGTTTGCTCTCTCCTCTGGTCATGGCTCATCTACTGTCGCCTCGATTCGTGCCCTCTCCTGCTTGACCAATGCCTCGGCGAGCACTCGTCGAATCCAATTGCATCCGCCAGCCAAACCACCATCGCCAGCACAATGGACCCGACCAACCATGACGACGATAAGACTTTGGCCTCACCGAGCAGTGGTGTTGCATCCGTCCTTGCGACCGCCAACCATGCCAGACCACGACCGAAGCACATTCCGCGTCACACGTCCAACAGCTACATGGACTATGCAATCAACCGCAGCACAGCACTTCGTACAGCCGTTCACCATCTGGAGCAAGAGCTTGGAACACACAGCCCTATATCACACATCTCACTGTGGACAGACACGCTGACGCTGCATCCACACACTAGTCAGAGCAAGTTGTCGGCACAGGAGCTCAGCGATCTCCAGAAGGCCACCCACTTCGACAAGAAGGAATTACAGCAATGGTACAAGGGTGAGACACGATCTCAGTCAGCCGTCAAGTCGCGACACTGACGGCTATGCAGGCTTCCTCAAGGACTGTCCCTCGGGCATGCTCACCAAAGAGGAGTTCCAGAAGATCTATAAGCAGTTCTTCCCATTCGGAGATCCATCGTCATTCGCCGATTATGTATTCAATGTCTTTGACGCAGACAAATCGGGTTCAATCGACTTCAAAGAGTTCATCTGCGCCTTGAGTGTAACGAGCAGAGGCAAGATGGAGGACAAGCTGGACTGGGCATTCCAACTATACGACATTGACGGAGACGGACAAATCAGTTACAACGAGATGCTGGCCATTGTCGAGGCTATCTACAAGATGGTGAGAAGAAACGGGGCGCGAAGAGTGGTGACAGTAGCTAACACGCGACTACAGGTTGGATCGATGGTCAAATTGCCCGAAGACGAAGACACACCAGAGAAGAGAGTGCGCAAGATCTTCCGCATGATGGACAAGGACGAGAATGGCAGTCTGGACATGGCCGAGTTCAAGGAAGGATCCAAGCGTGACGAGACGATTGTCTCGGCGCTGTCGCTGTACGACGGGCTAGTGTAGGGAAGCTGTTTGTGGGCATCTCTCTTTCCTTTTCCTTAGACACGTTATTGGGGGCAAGCATGCGGTTACCTATGATTCCCCGCGCGCAGTGCCAAAGAAGCAGCAGCAGCACACACTTCTATGTTACAATGAGGACATGATATTCCAATTTTCATTCTTCCAATGTGCTTGATCTCCTCTATGTGCCATGGACTTTACAATCTGACCATCGGAAGCTACAGTGATCTTACCAGCTTTGATGTTCAATATGAAAAGATAGCATCCGCTGAGAGCCATTTTCCTGTTGATCCTCTTTGGGCTGATTGTGCATCTTCATAGCTTTCTAAATCAAGTATAAATATCCAGAGATTATAAATTAAAAAGACGACGCAAAGAGTGCCAAACGTGTAAAGGGGTTTAGAAAGATTTGTGCCATAGACTACAATCTCACCACACACCATTACTGCTCTCTCACCGGAATACACAGTGGTTTTACCAGCTATCAAAACGCACAATAGTCTCCACGAAATGATAGTATTCGTTGAGAGTCATTTTCTTGTTGATACTCTTCGGGCTGATTGTGCAGTTCTATAGCTTTCTGAACTAAGCATGAGAGTTCAAAAGACGACACAAAGCATGCCAGACGTGTAAAGTGTTGGAGAAAGATTTGTGCTATCCGAGAGTCGGCATCGCTGAAATGTCTTTAACTAATATACATGACTGCTCCTCGGAGACCAAACGATAGGAGCGAAGAAGCATTGCATTTCTTTTTCTTCTTCAATGTTCCGCGTCAGCGAAAGCATCAATGAAAAAAAAAAAGTGATAACAAGAAATGTTGTTTGTTTCCAAAAATTCCTTGACGACCGTGAGGCCATCAAGAGCAGTCAGTTGATAGTTTTCAACTAGCAAAAACACGATCTCGGACGAATCCTCACTGATACGCGTAAAGCCCTTGCACTTGGATGCCGGGAGAAAGATGGAGCGTGAGGGAACGCGGAGTTTTATAGCTGCGCTACGGGTGCGCTGATTATATAAGCAGAGCTCGGAGGCTTGGCACCGACTGGCTGGGGATCGTGTTGGTCTGTCGCGTTCCAGCGCAACCAAGAATTCATGTGAACAAGGCCTCGAAGGACTTCAGAAGGACATATCATCAACTCGGATCACAGGCGTATACGGTGTTGCTTTCGAGTACAGAGTCTACCTCTTCTTTGTCCCACGCTTCCGGCATCTATCAATCTTCCAGATCGACCGGCGCATCGACGCGTTCTGCAATGAGTATGGCAGACCCCAGCTTTGGAGTGCCTGCGCAACTTGTCAGTCCAAGTCGACATGATTTATTTCGACATCTGTAGACTAACCTGTACTGCATAGCTGCCCCATGTGCATCTGATCTCGGGTCACAAGTACCCCTTCTCTCCTCAACTCGCCATCGATGGCGCCTACACGTACCTCTTTGACGCTCCCAAGGTCGTCAAGCAGGTTGCTCCCATGTCATGGCAGTACATCTCTGCCCCACAGGACGGCACCGTCTTCTTGACTTGGATCGGCGGTCGCATGCAGAACCAGTTCCCTACCGATGGCTACGTCTGGGTTGACCCTGAGCAGCGTTACACCCAGGACTTTGGAGGCTACGTGTGTCGCATACACTTCTTGACCCCTGTCGCGGCTCGCTAACATACAACAGACCTTAGAAATCGCTTTTCACAACAGTGGTTACCGCCCTGGAGTCGACAACGTGACCAGCCACTCTCGCAGACGATACCGCTTCATGTCTAAGAACCCCAGCGTTCACGCCCTTCCACCCGACCCGAGTCTCTGGCTTGTTCACTACAGTCAGGCCGACCCTCAACACTGCTTCCCTACATCCCAGTTGCCTCTATCGCACCAGTCGCGCCAACAACTAGCCGAACGCCAGTGGATCGAGTCTCAAGGCCGTCTCGATCGCCAGGACTTCATGCTGCACGATCGTGAGAAGTGGCCTCAGCTCAACATGCCTGGTCGCGCTGCTGTACCTGGTGTACCTGCTTATAACCAGAACATGTACCAACAAAGTCCCATGGCTCACATAGGCAATCCTCGCTTCTCCGGCAACTTCTATCAACAAGCTCAACAAGGACCCGCGGGTCCGTCGCCTGCTAAACGCGCACGACAACACCCGCCTGCTCATGCCCCTGCATCAGCTGCTGCGCTGATGGCTCAGGATACCAGCATCGAAGATGAGGAGAACGTCCTCCTTGGAGACTTGCTTGACCACCTCACTCAACGCGACATCAGTCTGACTCGCTACATGCAACATCACGACTGGATGGATGAGGTCTACTCGTCACCGTTCGCTACTGGCCAAATCGTCCCTATGGACCTTGGTTTCGGCTTGATGGGCGAGCTGGCTGGTCTGACCGAAGGCTTGTTTGATACTCCAAACTCTGCGCTTGAGAAGGCCGAGCCCAAGTCAAAAGACACGTCAGCTGCATACAAAAAAGTCTCATCGGAGCAATTACAGGAGTTCGAGAAGCGCGTCCAGGCGCATAAAGAGAAGGAACAGAATGAGATTGCGCGCATGAAGGAAGAACATGCCAAGAGAATGGACAGTCTGCGCAAGAGCAAGAGCCTGGTCAAGGCCGAGAAGAAGTTGAGAAATGCTTCCTGGAAGCCTTTGGGCTCAGGCAACGAGTTTTGGAGACTGGAAAAGACAAACGACCAGGACGCCAACCAGATCGTTGCGCAGATGGAGGAATTGCTCGGCGGATCCATTCAAGCACAGAAGGAGGCCACTATGATCAGTGAAGGAGGATACCGCAAGGAAGAGAAGCGAACGCCACCTGCTGATGCAGACATGGCTGGATCGCAGATGGATGGTGCAGGTATCGACGCTGCCCAATCTCTGCAATCTGCCTCTAGTGCTCCGGCCGAAGCTGCTCAACAGCTCGAACAGCCGCAACTGCCAACTCAGCAGATGCCTTCTGTTCCTCAGATCCCTCAGCAAGCTCCACAATCCGCCGCCCCTAGCGCGCCAGACACCAACATGGAGAACTTGGAGTCCATGGACACTGGCAACTTCTCACTACCAGACGACATGGAACTCGACACTGGCCACTTCAACTTCGACACACCCAAGACCGATGTTCAAACTCCAGGCACATCAACTTGGCCTGGTCAACAACCGCCATCGCAAGGGCAACCACAACAAAACGTCAATCAACCACCTAACGCAGCCAATCCAACAAGTGGTGCCGACCTCTACGGTGCCAGTGGGGATGCAAACTTCGGCGACTTTGACGCAGGGGATGGTTTGATCGACTTTGAAGGCGGCGCAGGCGAGGATATCGATTTTAGTATGGACAACTCGGCCTTCGGTGATGCCTTCCACGGCACTGAGACGCATGAGCAAGACGAAGGAGCAGGCGAAGGACAGTAGAGTAGTAATCCACTGGACGCTGCATTCTTGTTGGACGCTGCAAAAGTCATGTCAGAGACCATTATGGAGATGGCTCCGCCCAGCCTGAGACCGTAGTCAATAGTGAAGTCTCGGACGGACAGAATCTTTGCAGATATTCTTACATCGGCCACAGGTCGAATGGGAATTATCAAGGAACCTGAGTAAACAATGAAAGCAGCTAATGAAATACGGTATCTTTACGTTCTCTCCCGATCCTTCTTCTATTACTCTGCGTCAAGTCGAACCAACTCCGAATCATCAGTCTTCACGCAAAGGGATCACTTCATATGCGGGTAACAAGCAATCACGCAAAAGGTCCTTCGACGGTCATCTTTACCCGAGCAGCATGAACTCTTGGAGCTCTTACAACAATGTGACGTCCAACCGAACTTGGGACTCTGACCAAGTTGCAAATCACAAGGGCCACGAAAACATGAAGTGAAACCTGTATTTCAGACATGCGGCCGACCACAGATAATTTATACAGGATGAAGTCAGTGTACTAGTAGTCTGTATGTTTCTTGAGAATCGCTAGTTGAGCATTGTGATTACCTTCTACGTGCACCATTTAAAAGGCACTTCTAGAGTTGTGTCGCGTTTGTTCCTGCTATCTCTTGCTTTGCTCATTTGACATGCTAAGGGAGACTATCACATTCTTGTCGTAGAACACTGTTATCTTATTCCTTGTGGTCGTGATAGTAATATGTCATTGCCGTGACGCATATCTTAATATTGGAATGAGCGATGTGATTTCTAGACACAGAAAGCAGTCGAAATCTCCTATACAGCAAGCAAAATATCAACCACAAGCCTCGAGTCGGTCGTGCCATTAAAAGAACACATCCGATACAAAGCAAGAGCTAAGCAAAAAAAAAAACAAGCACCGTGGGCAGGAATCGAACCTGCGACCCCCCGATCCTCGAGAGCGAGTATTAGGGATTAGGTAAACAAATAGGGACTTAGGATACCAGATCGGGTGTGCTGACCACTGCACCACCACGGCTTTTTTGGTTGCAGGACCAGAATTTTCTTCAAATATAAAGGTTGGGGTTCAGAAGGGGCGGCAGCGAGGTTGGTGGCGGGAGAGAGCTTGGATGAGGTAGTTTTGGTAAGCTTCCCGCTGAGGGAAGCAGCTGATGGCCCTGTACGGCCTTACCGAATTGACAAGGTCATGCGATGTCTGGTACTAACATTGTTTGCCGGATGGACTGCAATCACGAAAGAATCCTTTAAGCCGTAAATGTTTCTCTCAGATACTTAGCGATGAAGCCAAGATGGAGAGCGTAGTCGTAGATAATGTCTACAGTGGTCAAATCGGCGAAGATGGTGACGAAGATGGTGAGGTTGGTGTTGTAGTTCCCTGATCAGACAAGAGTCCGCATGAATGGTAAATCTGAGATGCAGCAAGGTAGAGCTCGTTCGAAGGATGATCTTTGTGATGAATGGTTCTGAAGCTGTAGGCTTGGGACTTGTCGATAGTATCGTCAATTGTGACGACAGGTGCGATATTTCCGGAGTCAAAGTTGCGCCTCCTCAGAACTTGAGCCATTCCAGAATCCGATGTGCTTGGGATCTGATATCATGTTGGCCGCTCTGGCAGGGATAAAGAGAGTATGGCCGACAGACAGTTTGATCAATTTATTGCGGGCATCAAGTGCATCGGTGGGCTCCCAAGGATGAGGAAAGGCAGTCGAGGGCCAGATTCGAACCCGCGCCTTCCCTGGTGTAAGGAAAAACCTGATATAGAGCCATGTGGTGTAGAGAAAAACTCAGCCACATACTCCCGCGCATCGATGAACTGTGAAAGGACCCAACATCATCTTAAGCCTTATTAAAGTGTACTGGAAAGATACCAAAAAGGTTTTGAAGTCCAGGCGGATTGTCCAGCAAAAAACTGATACACAGAAAAACCGAATCCAGGGCTCTAATACCACGGGTTTGGTCCGCTGTAACACTGAGGCGCAGCCGAGGCTTCGATTTTTTTTGTGAGCTTCCCAACCACTACACTAAAGGCGTTCCTAAAGCGACCAAACGATGGAAGAGTTGCCGCTGAAAAGGTCGCAATTTTGGTCGTATATAAAGGTTGACTGCACGACGCCAGCACAACGCCTTCAGGCACCATCAACACCAACCCAGAGGTTCCAACCAGTAACCCCGAGAGTGCTGGCGGCTATAATATGTCGTTGTCGAGTTTCGTCGCGATTGTGACGCGCTAGATCAGTGCAGGCATTGAACGCCTGAGAGATCCAAGGCCGATCGCCAGTGTTGAGCTGTTCTTGATCGTATAGTGTCTCGGACGAAGGTGCCAGAAGATCAAGTGAAGAATCTCTTGCGAACAGTTCTTGGTGGAAATGCTCAATGTCCGTGTAATAGGGCCAGCCATGTACAAGCGATGACGAGCGTTTCCTAGGACCCCGAATGATGTATAGAGTGAACGGATGGGCAACCTGTCTGCCTTTGAGGAGCATAAAGGAGTTCTCCCAAGTTGGCATAACAGCTTGGCTTTTTGCTGTGCAATCAGTTGTTTTGGCTCTGTCAAGAATGTCAGTAGACTTTGTTGTTGACAAGCACGCGAACACAAAAGAAAGACAAAAAGCAATGTTGAGTCTACAAATTTTGAGATTTTGCTTATCGACTACTTTTGACCTTGACCGAGACCCAATTCTTGGGCTTCACGATCCACTCAAGCCCAGTGAGATTGCTGGTGTCAAGTTCTCGAGCCACCTCCCATGCGCTCCTAATGCAATCATTGACACCAACACCTCTGACCCAGTTGCCAGCAACTCGTAGACGGCCAGAGTAACGCAACGAAAGCTCATCGTGGAACCTTCTTACTCTGTCCTCAAAGCCTACAGTGTACTGAGGGATGCAGTTGTAATTGAGATTGACTGAGTATGCTGCAGGTTTTTCTGTGACACCGAGGTGTCTTCCGATGACAGACTCCGCCATCTGGAGGCCTTCCTCCTTTGTAGGATGAGATGACCATCCATCCCAGTAGTGACCTCCCAGCATGACTGTGACTTTTGTTCCACGATTTGACACAGTATCCTGCATAGGGCCGACGAAGTCCTTGTCCTCAGGCGAGGAAGCAGAGTAAGCAGTGTCGAAAGTGATACCAAGTGCACGCTCGGGGTTCTGATCGATAGGTATACCAAGAGGAATCAAGTAGCCGAAACCGGGCGGATTAAGGTCCGGTGTACGGTAATATAGGTTTACGGTCATCACTGTTGGTGTTGGACAGACGGGCAGGTTCAGAAAATCGCGATTCATCGACGAAGCAACCTGTGACGTTGTGTCTGGTGATAGCGTAGAGATGACATGGGTATGTTTATGCTTGGAGAGAGATTGCTCCGTCGAATGCTTAGTTTCAAGCTCGACATTATGCTCGGTGTTTTTGATGTCGGTGATCTCTTGGTTCAATGCAAAGACGACGTTGGACTGTTGCTTGAGCGACTCCTCTAGCTTGTCAACCAACTGCTGGAGACCATGACGGAAAGTGAAGACATTGGATCTTCGGAAGTTCTTTCGAAAGTCGGAACTGAACGGATATGGTTGCTTCATGGCGTTGATGAAGTCGACTTCTTTTGCTGGAACTTTGGCGCCTTCGGACATGTTATGGACCAGGCCGGCAAGAATACTGCCATGTTCTTCTTCCAATCTCCAGATGCTCGGGAATAAGCTCTTCATGCTGAGTTGGTAGATGTCACCAGCGTAGATGCCGTGAACAACAGCCGACATGACTTGGTCAACCAGCCTTCGACCTATGCGTCTCACAAAGAAGTCGCCCACGGACTCATCTGTCACACTAGGGTCTCTAGCATGAACGGACGGCTCGAGCAAGACACGAGAAACAATGCCTTTGAATGCTGGCTCGGATGTGAGAGCGTAGATTATGGCACTCACGTTCGCTACAAAGCCTTTTTGAGGGTCGGGGGCGGGCACACGAACAATGTGGTCGGGATAGTAGATGTAACGATTTGTTGCAGCAGGAGCAGTCTTCATGGTGAAAATGGTGTCGTCCTCGAGACCGAGCTGATGGACGAGGCGAGCGGTGAGCGCGCCATTGCCAGCCGGGCGAAGTGTTCGTGGGCCCTTCTCGAAGAGAATGTGTCCATCATCTATCTCAACCTTCTCTGTGTGCAACCAGCCTCCCAGTCGTGACGAGCTTTCGTAGATGGTGACTTTGCGGTTGGGATTCGATTGAGCGAGGTAATGTGCGGTAGCGAGGCCAGTAATGCCTCCACCAAGGACGGCAACATCGTTCGGTTCGGCGGGCACACTATAACACCTACATGGCAGAGTGAGCTCTTGCGCTCAGCAGTCGCTTTGACACGCGCTTACCTGCTTGCCGCCAATCTGGAAGGAGCAATCGAGCGACACGAAGCCACTCTGGCGATCCCGTTCAGCCCATGACGCCTGTTCAGCATTTCTCAATCGCTCTTGTCCTACCAACAGGACTTGACCGTAACCTATTGGCACAGCGACTAAAAAGACTGATGTCGACACCAATGTGGTCTGAGGCTCAACAAGCACGAACCAATCACAGCATCGTCATCTCGAACCCCACGCCCACCCCGACAACACCACTTTACCCGCCCTTTCTCCTTCCTTCGTACTTCTAACTCGCCTGTTGCTTTGGAGCTGGACAGGTCATTCATAGGAACCAGCCTACAGGTTTCTAATTCTCCTCAATTTCCTATTTCCAATGTAGGTGTTTCGGTCATGTCCGGTGTACTCTTGGCCAAATCACAAAGGTCAGCATGGCTTCAACGTCTACAGCCCTGGAGATTGGACTCTCGGTGTGCTGTATACGTACACGGTTGTGTGTATCTCACCATTGATCTAAGCATATGTAACTTCCGCCTCATCAGGCAGTGGCGCTGATGGACATGGTCGACACAATGTCCTTGGTAAGCGTACCTGGCGGCTCATTCTGCTGCACCGTTGGAACCGAGACTCCGAATCGTCCAGCCAGGAGTAAACGTTGAAATCGTCCAGACACACACGAGCTGAACAACTGGAGAGGTACAACGGTTTCGTTGCCATCCTCAAAGGGTAAAAGAGAAAACCGAGTCCATGTCCGCTTTACCTTTCTTGACTGTTTCCCGTCTTCATGTCCTACGGGGCCATCATTCGACGAACTAGCCGTCGTCTTTGAGTAGAATCATGAAGGTTACAAGCTTCATATGGTTGCTCTCATGGTTTTGTCTCGCTATCGCTTCGCCCTTGGAAGAGCGCGCAGTCAGCTCTGCGACGTGTAACAATGCTCAAGTCAAGGCTCTGCGATCGGCCAACGCCAATTGCTATTGCTCGTCATATCTTCAAATTCCAGTTTCGACTGTGACCAAACTTACGACCCTCACATCAACGATACAAACGACAGTTACGACAAAGCAAATCATGACCAGGTCGGTATTGCTATTGCGCATATGAAAATCCTTCTTAACATGTTCGTAGAATATCGACCAATAATGTCAAATCTACCATAACCACTCGAACAATCACAGCCAGCTCAAAGACCGGCTATACCACCCTTACGAAAACCGTTACTGTCACGCCTCAGGCTCGATCACTGCATCGACGGAAGCACCTTGATCATATCAAGAAACTGATCGAGAGAGCCACTGTCTCATCTTGTCCTACCCCTTCTGTGGTCAAGAGCATGAACAAAGCAGCCATCTCAAATGCTTGTAGATGCTTATCGATAGCACCTCGCATGACTACTATCACCAAGGCCACGACAAAGCGCGTCACGCAGGTCTCGACCAAAGTTGTGAGCTCCACTGCTCTTCGGTCCACGACCATCAAATCAAGTCTTACTGCAGTAGCCACAATCACACCCCCTCTAAAACTGGCTACTCGGACAGTGTTGATCACGGTGACCGCGAAGACACCTACCTCGACTAGTTCCAAGAGTATATCAACGAGTTCTTTGAGAAATGATGGTGTCTCCAGATCCGCATCAATGACCTCGAGTCGGTTGTTGAGTAGTCTTCTGACGACACAATCGTCAAGCCGCTCGACTTCCGACAGCAGGACATCCAGCAGCAAGTTATCAAGTTCTGCCTCAAGCAGTAAACTCTCCACTACATCACAGACAATCCGGTCTTCGAGCAGTGCTATGACCAGTATCCGACCTGTCAGCAAATCGAGCAGCTTGTCTGGTGATACAACAGCTAGTTTTCCCAGCAGCAGTCGGGTCACGAGCAGCAAGTCTAGCAGTACGACATCAGAGTTTCCCACTTCGATGGCTGGAGACGATCAGCCAACAAGCCAGGCAACAGCCAATCCTATAAACGAGTCATCCAGCCAGGCATCGAGCACTGCTATAAGCAGATTCTCAGGCACATCATCGAGTCCCTCAATGACTGCGTCAACCAGCGAGTCTTCCGTCATTTTAACAAGCAAATTATCTAGCATGTCCATGAGCAAGTCATCTAGCATGTCCGTGAGCAAGTCGTCCAGCAATCCACCAAGCACCAGCTCAAGCAAAACTTCAAGCAAGACATCCACTACGCCCACGAGCAAATCCTCGACTACAACGACCAGCAGTCAGAAGACGACGACAAGTGTCTCGGAGACAGCGTCAACCAGACCATACCCACCAGAAGGCCCATTATATACACCTAACACGAACGGATGCGCCTCAAGAACCGCAAAATCTTCGACCAGCACGAGTACCCGGTCTAGGATATCGTCAAATCTCAGTTCGAGCAGACCTGCCTTGTCGTCAACTCCTTCATCCACACTAAGCAGAGTAACAACCTCAACTTCAACCCGAAGCAGCTCAATGCCTCAATTCACGTTTCCGTCGAACAGCACAACGTCGACGACGACGAAATCATCATCAAGCTCGAGCTCCGCTCCTGTGGTCAACAGACTCACTTACGTCGACTTTTCTACTGATGACACAACCACCAATACCACGGCCCCTCAATTCCTTGCCGCCAACTCTACATCGATGAACTTCAGCGCTTTCACCCCGAATCAGCCGTTCTATCTACAATCGCTGTGCACTTCTGGTCTTCAGATCAGTGGCCTCTACGCAACCCTCATCTCCACCAACTCAAATCCTGCTCTCCAGTTCACCACTTCTGCTTCTCTGGCTACCCAGTTCTATCTCTCTACCTCTGGATATCTATACGTCATGCCCTCTTCCTCCACACCATGGACATCATTCTCCGATGAGATGCTGATGGCCAACATCGACCAAGGAGCAACAGACATGGATTTCTTCTTCAACGAGGAAGCCGAAATCGCCGCGATGGCCGCAGAGAAAGCAAAGTGTGGTGTCGACGGTGACGGCGTGCTGCAGTGCAAGACCAGTGCAACGACCGAGGTCTTGTATTGCGAGGACGAAGGAACGATCAAGTTGGCAGGATGCGTGTTGCAAGGCTGCGATACGGCAGAATTGGGTGTTGTATATGTATAGGTTTATTTTTTTGCTGGAGTCATGTGTGTATATAGAAAGAGAGGTGATCTTCTGCAACACACCAAACAGGTCAAATATTAGAGCTATAGAAATGCAGGAATGAACACATAAATCATGAAACACGTTTAGAGAATCCAATCAATGCTATAAGTTCTTGCTGGCAATACATTCGTCTTTCGAGAAACCACTGTGCAATGCTATAACATTTCGTTCGAATACAGCCAACGTGAAGTAGAGGTACTACAGGTTTTCCGTTTCCCCTCTTATACAAAGCTGAATGTAAAGATATAGTGCTATACAGATCACAAAGTGACACTTAGAGATCGAAAGAGTGTTCAGAGAGCAACCGTAGCGCAAGTAAGAAAGGAAAGAACTGTTTCTATTTCGTATCATCTAATGTTTCCAAAGAGCTGCAGCACTGCGAAGAAAAGATGATTGGCAACGAGATTGCCCCATCAAAAGAGACAAAACACTCAATCAATCTTGAGCGAGCCATAGATCCTATACACAAATGCCCAGGTGGCGACAAATCCAATCGTACCTGTCACACAAAACCAGTCAGCTTCACAATGCACAGATGAGAAGAAGAGGAAAAACAAACTCACCAGTCAACACAAACCACAACGCACTAATCAGCGCACTGTACCCCAAATACAGCACCCCCGAGGTCCACGACGTAAAACTCAGCGTCCTCACCCAATAGAGCATGGCATACAAAAAGACATAGATGGCAGAGGCGCCAGAGGTGAAGAACGCTCTCCACTGCCAATGGTAGTTTTCCGCACACAGCGCAAAGTAAACCATGAGGATGGTGACGGCAGCAGACGTGACAATCATCAAGCCGTAGCAGAGGAACAAGAAGCCAAACATGTAGTAGATACGGCTGAACCAGATGCTGCTGATGATGAAGTACAGCTCGAGGAATATGGCGCCGAAGGGCAGAATGCCGACGAGGAACATGGAGGGCAAGGGGCGTAGGTATCCGGTTGACGGTGGGATCTGGCGAGGGATCTGGTTGGTGCGGACAGGAGGTGTGGATTCAGGGGCGCGGAAGCCGAGCCATGAGCCATTGACAGAAAGAGGCACGGAGATGAGGAACCAGATGCTGACAAGAGCGAGCATGGTAGTGAATGGCACGGCTCCGGAAGACTGGCGTGCCCAGACGAACAGGTTGAGAAGGAAAAAGACGCCAAACACAGTGCCAGGGACAAGCAGAGGTGTAAAGGCAATGTTCTGCTTCCAAGAATCGCCATGGAAGAATTTGTACACACGTGCCGACACATAGCCTCCCACAGCACCAAAGAAGGTGTACAGCATGACCATAACAGTGGTCAAGGAGCCACGGTTTGAGGGGGACAAGAAACCGAGCAGAGCAAAGGCAATGGTGAAACCGGTCATCATGAAGAGCTGGGCGCCGTTACCGACCAGAATCGACAGGACCATAGGGTGTCTCGGCGGACGGAAGACATCACCATGGACAAGTTTCCAGCCTGAATCCTCCTGCACTGTGTCGTCCAAGCTTGTACCGCCAAAGTCGTCAAGACCCAGGTCGTCAAGGCGGTTGTAGCGAGCAATATCCTTGCGCAAGGTTCGGACAAGGATGGTGGACACCATGCCCACAAGAGCGACGACGATAAGGGCAGAGATGGTCAGTGAGACCCAGTGAATACGCGGATCGTAGACATGAAGGTATTTGTCCCAGCGCGTGGCGAACGAAGTAGGAGAGGGCACCCAGTAGACGCTGTATGTCCAGACAATCTCGGTAGCATCCTTCTCGGACAGAATGACGGGGTGAGCGATATCACCACACTGGACCTTGCCATCATCCAGTAGCTTGGAGTCGATAGACGATGCCGGTTCGACCAAAACGCCCACAACGCGATACTTGTCCTGAGAGGCCTGGTGATATTCGACGAAAATGTTGTAGTGGTTGTTGAGGACAGGGGTCTGATTGTCGGAAGCAGTGCCATGCACCTGGCCAAGAGCAAAGCCAGGACTGTAGAAGATGTCTTGGTTGGCATCGATCATCTTCTGGGCAGCAGGCAAGCCGTCAATGTTCCAGTTGACATTGTAATTTTGCAAGATGCGGGCATTGACGAATTTTGCATCGCGAGGCTGGAAGGTCTGCTTGCCGCATACAGCCTTGCACGACTCGTTTTTGCCCATGTGTAGTTCCAGTGGTGAAGTCTGGATTCTGTCGCCGAACAGGATGCTCCCCAAACTCTCGCTCTTTTGCTGTGGACCGCCCTCGGGCTCGCAGTGGTGGAAGGCATGGTGGTAGTAGTCAAAGGCGAAGACGGATCGGACTTGGGTGTCTTGTTCGGATTGGGAGGGCGTAAGACGATTGACTGTAAGCGGCACTCGATCGCCGAGTTGGTAATTTGTCGGCGCCACTCCTGGCAGATAGAAGGCTGCTACGCTGGAAGGACCTGCTACCAGTAGCGCACAAAGCGACAGAGACAGTTCTGAGAGACGCATTCTGCCACCTATTCGCGATTGATCATCGACTTGCGCCGGACCTTCGGACTATTGCCTTGGTCTGAATAGAGGATCGAATCCAAATGCGACGACTATGGCGCAAGATGATTGATCGGTACAACCAGTTCCAAAAGATGCTACAAATACAAAGGAGCAGCGGCTGGACACGGGACAAAGGAGTCTCTCTCCTGAATACTCAACACGACCGCCATGGATTGGTCTGGGGAGAGCTGTCATTGTGCCGACGCTTGGGCCAGACCCATGACGAGGCCGCGTGTGTCTCTCATTCAACTGCCTGTCCGTCAAGAGTACCTATAGAAATGCACAGTAGTTTTTGAAATGGGTTGTCATCCCAAAGAGAGTTGACAAAAATACGACTCTCAATGAAAACCATCATTTTATGGAGAATATTGTGCATTTTTACAGCCAGTAAAATCGACGTGTGTTCCCGTGGGAGAGTGGTGAATGTAAAGTCCATGGCACATAAAGCAACAGGCACATCGGAAACAACACGACTCTCAATGGATGCTACCATTTCGTGGAGACTATTGTGCATTTTGATAGCTGGTAGAATCCCCGTGTATCCCCGTGGGAGAGTGAGAGGTCGTTGCCGGAGGTCGTTCTCACCCACCTTGCATCAACCAGAACAAGGAACCTGACCAGACTGAATCGTGAACTCCTTCAAGACCACCAAGGGCGGTGCATCGACCCGCAAGACCGCCAAGGGCAAGGGATATAGAGCTGCCCGACGACATTTTTGCTGCTGGCATCGACCAGTCCTGCCACCACATCCACCAAGAAGAAGGGCAGAAAGACGCGCGGAGAGATGACCGAGTCGGAGATTGAGCAAGCCCGAGCCACCCAGCGTGAGCGTGACCGCAAGTCCCAAGGCACTCGCCAGAACAACTCGCTCGTGAAGAAGATCGACAAGAACTTCGAGAGAATGGCGGCAGGCACAAAGCCTACGGCGTTCAAGCAAGATGCGGTGCAGGGCAACGAAAATGTCGTCAAGATAATTGGTTTGCAGTGCCAGGTTCACGAGGTTCCGAAGAAAAATGGCCTGTCGGGCATCACCAAGATAAAGAGAGATGTCAAGAAATGGCAGAACTGGGTCACGGACACGTCGAAGCACGACAAACTCATCGCCTCCATGAGGCTGTTGGTGGACCATTGAAGGATGATTCCTCGAACGACGAACGCCCGAAGCGCGCCAAGACTGCTGCATCGACCAGCAAGACCACCAAGGGCGATGCATCGACCCGCAACACCCCCAAGATCAAGAAGGAGGAACCCGAACACGACCAGGAGGATGATGAAGAGAACGGCGGCGTCAAGGTCAAGCATGAAGTCAATTCCGATGACGAGGGAGTGAGCTTGTCGAGCATGAAGAAACTCGGAAGCGGCATCGACCAGTACGAAGAGGGAAATCTCAAGGTTGCTGGACATGGAGGATCTGAGGTCGTTGGCGGGCGTCCTTCTCACGCATCTCGCATCGGCCAGGACACGAAACCTGACCAGACTGAATCCTGGACTCCTTACGACGAGTAGGAAGTCTGATTCGACAGCATCGCTTGACGCACCGACCAGTTGCTAAACCGGCGAGAGCATGGAAGTTTGATCTGAGAGCATGAGAGCTCTATCTGGGAGCAAGGCAACATAGAGAGGAAATGATCTTACGACGATATCGTGGAGCTATAGGAATGCACAGTACTATCAAGAAACGAGACAGCATTCACTGAAACCCAACTTCTTGGCGGCTCTCTGTGGTCATTTGTCTGCCTTGGAAATGATTGTGCATTTTTATAGTGTACTCGTCTCTCTACGCTCCTGTAAGCAGTAGGAGAGCAAAGTCACAGACCTCAGCATATAGGGACATGTAACCCTCCCTATCCGACTCTCCTTGCACAGGGACTCGGAGGCAACATACTATCGAAAGGCACAGTTGTCTTCGGATTCGGAGATGTAGCCATGGAGAGGCCACATGGAGATAACTTCTCGCTGGATGCTCGAATAAAACGGAGTGAACCGCAAATTCGGTCGATATGTTGTCGTTCGCAACTGGACTGGGAACTATCTTTCACTGAATTGAAGTAGTAACACTCCGTGTCTCTCAAAACGGAATCTTACGGACGTTGCAAGCAAATGTCGTTCACGTAATGTTGCGTGAATATTTTGTTGCAAGACAGTCAGATGTTCATGATTAATATGTCCTCAAAAGTCATGGCCTCCTGCAGTGACTCCGTCATGGGTTCTAGTGTTCTCTTGTGACTTGGTGCAGAGGCTCTTCAAACAGTAAGGATATAGGTCGCGATATATTCTTTGCCACGAGAGATGTAGTGGCAGCATGACCTCCTTGCATAACCATGTTTTGCGCTCGTCCTCATGGCGGGTGACCCGAACTCGGTTTGCGGAAACCCACTGCACTGGGATATCCATCAAGCTCTATTTTGTTCGTGGTTTTGAAAGAAGCGGGTCCATTGTTCACGATCAGAGGGGCCAACGTAAGGATGTGACCTCGAATCCCACACGTGGCCTGACCACTTGTATCACAACACGGAGGCCTGGTGATAGAGAAGCGGCCTGCTCAAAGCGGTCTTGTCGATCTTCCTGTTGATACCACGCCAGGGTGGATGTGTCGGCAGTTGTCACTCTATGCCTTACGCTTCGCACGAGGCAGGCCTTGCTTGATGTTCACGGAAGGATGCAGTTGCTTGTATGCCGGTCGGAAGTAAGAGGAAACATCGAGGGACGACAGGCGCATGAAACAACGACTCAACAGCACAAGCAGCCGCGCCGTATTTCCGCGTGTATTTATGGCATGACAGATCCAAGAGTCAAGACGAAGCGAGATCCGAGATGGCTCAACTCAAGAAGCCATCTTGTAGATCAGGGCAGAGAGATGCTGTATCTGGACGCGTCTGTGCGACGGTCGACCCAGCAGAAGTGGCGCCTCCAATCAGGTCGGGTGGTCTATCCATCTCTCGAACCCTCGAAAGGGCATTATCCACAATGTTAAGTGTCTCAGACATCCTCTTTCGAGAAGCTTTCGTCGTGCGACACAGCATCCATAGAGCTGGCTAGCCCGAAACAACGAAGCGAAATGAGTTTCCAGAAGAGGCTTCGCTGATTGGCAGGTGCGGCACAAGCTTGGCTTTCGTGCAATGCAAGCAAGCGGCGGACACCCACATCTCTTCTTCCCACTGCTCAAACTGTCCATCAAAGCACTAGCTGCATTCGTATCAGATCGCGTCTCAGATACAGGCACTCTATGGTTGCGGTAACACCAGTGGTTCTGTTTTCGGTGTCGGCCTTGCCTGTGATGCATGATGGACAAGTGGTCCAGCCTAAGGGCTAAACCTGCGACCATCGTCTCACAATCAGACCTACCTAGTCATGCCTCCCGTGTGTAGTGTGTACGCATGTACTGCAATTCATGGCTTCCGCATGCCCAACGTTCGTATACGCACCGTGCTCTCTGCGTGCCTGGCGGTGGTCTTCATGTCGCTATCATGATCTCCGATCATCCATTCCGGGAAGTCAGCCACTATTGATCTCCACCACCATCTCAGTGTGAAATCGACTACCACGACTATACATACTTATATCCCTTCCCTGCTCTTTCCCTCTCTCGTTTGGCAGGAGCGACCCTTCCGCTGCAGTTTCCCTTGTTTGCCATTTTCCGTTCCCTTGCATTCTCTCGTTCAATCCCAGCCACCACTTTTTAATATTTCTAATCCAAGCTCGACTGGCCTCACAAGTCAAACAACTCCGGTCGCAGAACTTTTTTTGACATTGTTTCACGGCAACCCCTTGGCCGACTACGCCTCTTTGCTTGATTCAAGAAGGTGTATGCCTACTTTTGTCTCGACATTCCTCTCTCTTCTCTACACCACAATCGTTTAACAGCAACTCGACATGCGTTTTCAAGGAGTCATTGGTGCTGCCCTTTTGGGTTCATCAGCCCTGCAGCATGTTGCTGCATCCATGCAGCCTGATGTTGAGGGTGATCTTGTCAACATCGACGCCGACCTCATGAACGCTGAGCGTCTTGAGACTCGTCAATCAACAGGAAAGATTCCCGTCACTGGAATCAAAGGAAATGGCGTTCAGCCTAGAATGGAGCTTCAGACCATGCAGGCACAATATCCCGACATGTTCAATGTCTTCCTTCTTGGTCTTCGCAGCTTCATGCAGATGGACCAGTCAGACCCTCTATCTTATTATCAGATTGCCGGTATGTAAATCCTGGATGAACTGTTTTGACTCGGTCCCAGACTCATATGATTTCCAGGTATCCACGGAAGACCATATGTTCCTTGGGACGGCATGGGCACTGCTCCTGGATTTGGCGGTGGCTACTGCACTCACACTTCCAACATGTTCCTGCCATGGCACAGACCTTACTTGGCCCTCATTGAGGTTTGTACTCGTGTTACCGACATATAGATTTCCTGCTGATCATGTTGTGTCTACAGCAAGAGCTTTATAAGCATGTTCAACAGGCTGCGCAATCTTTCCCCGCTGGTGCAACCAGAGACAAGTACGTGACCGCGGCTCAAAACTGGCGTTACCCTTACTGGGACTGGGCTGCAACACCTTGCTCGGGCTGCAAGGCATTCCCTGATGTTATCGCCAACCAATGGGCTACCGTCACCACTCCAACTGGTGTGCAGACTATTGCCAACCCTCTTTTCCGTTACGATTTCCACCCGATCTCTGTCTCTGACATGGTCTACAATCCTGTAAGAGTTGTCCCTCGTCGTAGTATTTTCGGTCTCTAATTCTCTATAGTTTGCATCTTGGGATGTCACCAAGAGATACCCTACTTCGTGGGATGCCTCTGCAAGCAGTCAGAACAACTTGCTCAATGGCATTTTCGCCAACAGTCAGGTGAACTTCCGCGACCGCTTGTACAACCTGTTTACCAACTACAACAACTTCCATCAATTCGGTGATTCGGCGTGGATCACTACTAGCTCCACAAACGCCGACAGTCTCGAATCGCTTCACGATGCTATTCACTCGAGTATCGGTAACAATGGACACATGACTTACCTCGACTACGCTGCCTTCGACCCTGTGTTCTGGCTGCACCATGTGTAAGTACAGCCAAATGTTTTCGACACGACCAAAACTAATATTCTCTAGCATGGTCGACCGCAGTTTCGCAATGTGGCAGACCCTCCACAGTGACAGCTATGTTGAGCCTCTCGCAGCAGTTGGAAGCACATTCACCTACCCTGCTGGAACTGTCAACGATGTGAACTCGGGCCTGACTCCCTTCTTCAAGGATGCGGCTGGTACTAACTGGACTTCGGCCAGCGTACGTGACACCACTACTTTTGGTTACACTTACCCTGAGCTCCAGAACGGTGCCTCTGCTTCTAGCGTCCGCTCAGCGATCAACAGACTTTACGGAAAGAATGCTGTCGCCGCTGATCTCAACTCAAACGTCAACGTCGGTAACTCAGGAAGTGCTGTCAGCTCGGCAGCACCTGCAGCTTCTTCGGCTCCTTCAACCCCTAAGGCACCCTCAGGCCCTGCGAGTCCTGCGCCTCCAGCTCCTCCAGCAGCACCTTCAGCACCTTCCGCTCCCAAAGCGCCTTCTGCACCTGTCAGAGGATCTACCTCGCAGCCTTCTTGGGAGTCTGCATGGAAGCCTCTCAGCATCTGGAAGGCTAGCCCTATCCACATCTGGGGCCCCTGGTGGAAGCGTGACAACATGACCAGCGGACCTTACCTCAACACCACACACACTGCTGGCAGCAACGGCACCGACGATTTCCACCATGAGTACATTTGCAACGTTGCTTCGCAGAAGTTCGCCATGAACGGATCATACGCCGTCTACGTGTTCTTGGGTAACGTTTCGTCCAACTCTACTGAGGAACTCCAACTCTCGCGTAACCTTGTTGGTACCTACTCGGTCTTCTCCAACATGCCATCTACCGAAAACCACATGGCAGACATGGATCTCAAGATCACCGGCACTGTTCCTTTGACCACCTCTCTTCTCGGAAAGTACGCAAGCGGAGAGTTGAGAAGTATGGCTCCTGTTGACGTCGAGCCGTACCTTCGCAAGAATCTTCAATGGAGAGTGGCCAAGTACAATGGAGGAGAAGTCGCCGTCGCAGATGTGCCTGATCTTTCGCTCAACGTTGTATCGGCTCCCATCACTCCTGGTCGCACCGAGAACGACTTCCCTCAGTGGGGTTCTTTCAAGGCTCTCAACAGTGTCACTGCTGGCAAGCCTGGTGGTTACAGTGCTGAGTATTGGACCTGCCCTGAAGATGGCTCATCTTTCGACAACAGCTACACACGCCCTCCTCCGGCACCTGCAGCCCCTGCAGCCCCTGCAGCTTCTGCAGCCCCTGCAGCTTCTGCAGCCAACGTAGCCAGTGCAGCTGGTGCCGCCAGCCCTCATGTCAATGGCACTGCCCATGGTAACAGCACTGCTAACCCAATGTCCCCCACAACCTACACTGGCTCTGCCAGCATCATGAGCCTGTCCGGCTGCGCCATTGCCATGGCAGCCGCAGCTCTTCTCATCTAGAGTAGATGATCCATTTCAGTCGTTCATAAAACCTTTTTCCTTGTATGTGTCACGTTACGTTCACAGGTGGACGGCAATTTGTTTCGGAAGTCAAGTAGCTGCACAGCGAGCAGAGCTCGAGTGGCGGAAAAGAGTTACAGAAGAACTCACGAGGAAGACTTTTCGGCATGATAGCTTGAACAGCACCACAATAATAACTTCACATTTGTCTGATCAAAGATTGTCAATTCTGTAAAACTTGAGAACCTGAAGAGAGGTGATTGATGATGTCTGAAGCTTGTTCATTTTTTCTCCATTTTTGTTCTGGCAAAAGAAAATTAAAAGGTCCAAAGCTTATCGATAAGGACGGGCGGGAATTTTGCAAGGGCTCTCCGATGTCCGAGTTTGGAGCATGGAGATTTTTGACCTGAACATTTCTTGAAGGCAGCACAAACACTACACGATGGCGCGAACGAAGAGCAAGAAGGACAATCGTCAGAATGGGGTGAAAGCAAAGGCTTCTGCGCCAGCCAGAAAATCAGCGCCAGTGCAGGACGATTCGGCCAGCGACATGTCAGACCTCGAGCAATACGACGCCCCAGCGGGACAGGACGATATGGACATTAGCGAAGACGACAAGGATGCTGCCGAGGAAGAATTGGAGAGGGCCGTGTTTGGCGACAGCATGGGATTCAGAGCCGGACTTGCTGGATTCGAGACTGGTCTGGACGATGGAGACTCTGCCGACGAGGGTGCGGCTGCTTCTGGCGACGAACAAGCATACGATGGTCTTGCTGATGCCGACTTGTTCTTCACCGATGTTGGCGCATCGACTGAACTGCAGCCTGCCCCGGCTACTGAAGAGGAGGAAGAAGATGAGGGAGCAGCGTGGCAAGACAGCGACGACGAGAGGATGGTTGTGTCGCTAGCCTCGGTACCGCGACTGCGCAAACTGAGGAGGACAGAGGCTGAGGATGTCATTTCTGGCAAAGAATACGTCCGTCGTCTGCGCAAACAGTACGCCAATCCCTTCAGATTTGCATCAACAACTAGCTAACATGATTGCAGCTACGAAATGCTCAACCCCGTACCCGATTGGGCCGTCGAAGCCGCGCAAAAAGGACCCAGAAAGAAGCGCAGACTCAGCTACGACGACCTTGACGCCGAGTCAGACGAGGACATGGACATGGAAGAGGAAGAGGGAGACGACGACATCTCAGCCGAACCGCTCAGCAAGCTGCTACAAGGAGGAGGCCTTGTACGACGAACAGAAAACAAGAAGCGCAAGTTGCGACCCGAGGTCATTGACATTCAACGCACAAAGGACATTGGCTCCACCCAGCCCTCGGCCATCACCTCTCTGCAGTACCACCCTGAGCTTCCTTTGCTTCTTTCCTCCGGCCCCTCATCAACCCTCTACCTCCACCATATTGTCGCTTCTCCTCCCGCACCAGAAGCCAACCCTCTCCTTACGTCTCTGCACATCCGCAAGACTCCTCTCACAACAACCGCCTTCCACCCCAACGACCCTCGCATTTTCCTCTCTGCCCGCCGCCGCTACTTCCACGTCTGGAACCTCGAAACTGGCAAAGTGGAGAAGATTGCCCGTGTTTATGGCCACCAACATGAACAACGCAGTATGGAGCGTTTCAAGCTCTCTCCCGATGGTCGCAGCATGGCTCTTATCGGCAGCGCTCGCAAGGGTGGCGGTGTGATCAACATCCTCGATGCCTACACATTGCAATGGGCCAGCCAGGTGCGCGTCGAGAGCAACAATGGTATCGCAGACTTTGCCTGGTGGCGCGACAGCCGCGGTATGAGTATCGCAGGCAAGAACGGTGAAGTCACCGAGTGGAACATGGACGAGCAGCGTGCCGTAGCCCGCTGGCAAGACGAGGGCGCCGTCGGCACCACCACCATCACCCTCGGTGGCGACAACGGAAATGCCGGATCACCTATCGGCAAAGATCGCTGGGTCGCTGTCGGCAGCTCCAGTGGTGTTGTAAACATTTACGATCGCCGCGCCTGGCTCATAGCCTCTGCGTCCTCCACAGATGCTCTCGCCTCTCCTGTTCCCTCTGCTCCCAAACCTACCCGCGCCCTCGACAACCTCACTACACCAATCTCGCACCTTACTTTCTCGCCTGATGGACAAATGCTCGTCATGGCTTCGAGATGGAAGAAAGATGCCTTGAGAATTGTGCATTTGCCCACGTGCACGGTGTTTAAGAACTGGCCTACTAGCAATACGCCGTTGGGCAGGATCACAGGTGTTGCATTTGCACCTGGTAGTGATGGGTTGGCTGTTGCTAATGAGCAGGGCAAGATTAGGTGTTGGGAGGTTAGAGCCTAAGAACAATGCTGAGAGGAGGAGTAAAGTTGATGCATACATGGCGTTTGTGTATAGGACATGTCAGACAAGATCATCTTCTTGTGTGTTATTTTCGAGTGTGTCAAAGTGAAATTGTGCATCGGCATGGTCGCCGGGGTGAAGGTGGTGCTGAGGCTTGTCTTGAAAGCCAGAGTCCGTAAGACACTGGCAAGATTTCTCGCTCTCACACCGTTTCTACCACGAAACAACCAGGTCCGAGGAGGCCGAGGCTCAATTGCCCATGTCGGAATCTTCTTTTGCTATTTGTATATCTACTGATCTGTAGAAGCTTATGGAGGCTCAGTAATTGCATTGGACAGGAACGGCAAAAAGAAAGCCCCCCACGCTGGAATTTGAACTTGCACCTACACAACCGCAAAATCTTGGCATAAAAAAAAGTCTTTTCTGCCAATTTCGATGCCATAAGATGGTTACAAAATAGGTTGGACGAGAAGCAAAAGAAAATTCCGACACGGGGAATTGAACCCCGGCCTCCTCGGACCTGGTTGTTCATAAGAACTGTTTGAGAGCGAGAAATCCTAGCCACTAGACCATATCGGATGTTGTTGGAGCAGAATCCGTCATCTGCGTATATAGACTGTGTCATTCACTGATCACGGTTGTTCAACCATATTCGAATAGATAACATGAGCGTGGAAAAGTCTAACACAAAGTAAAGTAACTGAATAAGATCACCATCCAAGAGACTCAGTTCTTCGACCCTAAAGGCTCGCTTTTGTACAAATGTAATCTGACCATACTTCTGCACAGAAACGGGCCAGTTTGGTATACTTGGTGGTCAGTCATAGTTGCAGGGTAGCACAAACGGACATTGTTGATTGAAACAATCACTCGTCAACTCCAAGCTCGTTTATATGGTACAAGTGACAGCAGGATGAGTGTAGCATAAATTTGGCACAATCAACATTACACCATACCGTATCGATCGACCATATTTTTTACTATGGTCAACGTCGACGAGGTAACGAGGAATCTTGACAGTCAGGGTTGTATGCTCAGCATCAAGTGAAGGGCGTTCAAGTGACACCTGATGACGTCTGCTTGTACATTATTAATCGCAACCTTGATCAATATATATACCTCGTCTCTCGACATCGCTCGACTCTACAATCACATAGCGCTCACACACAATCATGGCTACTCAAACAAACATTGATCTGTATGTACAGAACTGAAACCTTTGACATTGCTGGCTGCTGCTAACATCGTCGATAGCTACACCGCAGGTATCCACAGCAGTCCGACCCCGCCTACACAATTACTAATACTGTACCAGGCACACCCAACGGCCACAAAGTGCACATTGCATTTGAAGAGCTGGGTATCAAATACAACGTTCACAAGATTGACATCTCCAAAAACACTCAGAAGGAGGAATGGTTCTTGAAGATCTGCCGTGAGCTCCCCTTCCGAGCTGGGCTCTCTACTCGATACTAACACATCTCAGCCAATGGTCGTATTCCTGCCATGGTTGACAAGACCTCGGGTAAGGAGAAGCGAGTCTTTGAGGGTGGTGCCATGCTGCTCTATCTGACCGACAAGTACGACAAGGACAACAAGATCAGCTTCGACCACGACAGTGATGAGTACTGGGAGACTGTCGAGTGGATTGTTTGGATGCAATCTGGTCTGGGACCCATGCAGGTATGTAAATTTGTAATCATCTTGTGAAACCTGCCCATATGCTTACCAACAATCAGGGACAAGCGAATCACTTCTACAGATACGCACCAGAGAAGATTGAGTACGGCATCAACCGCTACCAAACCGAGACTAAGCGCCTCTACCAAGTCTTGAACGACCGTCTTGCCCAGCAAGAGAAGGCTGGCCAAGGCCTCTGGCTCGTCCGAAACAAGTTTACCATCGCTGATATCGCCTGCTTCTCCTGGGTCAACTGGGGCGCTTGGGCTGGTATCGAGACCAAGCCGTTCCCCGAGATCGAGAGATGGTTAGATGCCATCAATGCTCGCCCTGCTGTGCAAAAGGGAGTAAACATCCCTGATGAGTTCAAGCTGAAGGAGATCATGAGCTCCAAGGAGAAGTCTGAGGAGCACGCCAAGAAGGCAAGTGCTTGGGTCATGAAGGGTCAAGAGGAGGATCAGAAGAAGCATGCCTGACTAAGCGACCAACGATCCAAGATCTAATGATGGTAATGTGTTGTATGAGGTTCTTGAAGACGAACGAAGAGCGGGATAGCAGAATGCCTAACCAAATTTCTAACCAGACCTAACATTTCTCATTGCTTCAATAACAAAAGAACGCATCCATATCCGAATTTGGGATATCGCATTCCATATGGCAACGGTCATCTTGCTTCCAAGCTCAATATTTTGTGATGCTCGATAGGCTAAAGTGGAAGTTGAGAGATCGACAAAGCATGCATGCATGCCCCGCACAACAACGTGCATCCCTTCCTCATGTGAAACCACTTTTCTTCAGCAAACAAACATCCCCGCATGGCAAGTGCAGACTCACGCCCTTGCGCCTGCCACATGTAAGTGCGAGGTCAGATGATCGAGCTCGAGGGTGATTTGCAAGGTGCATCTTGACCCCTCTCTCATCCTTACCGAGAACAAGCCCGAGTTTCCAAGAGATCAATGAATTCAACAGGAGATGCCGTCATGTGGTTGGAGCAAGGAGCATGCAATTGCCCCGCGGCACCCCAGCGATGTTCGGGCTGCAAGTATGGCCAAGGAAAGTGCATGCGGGATTCTGAGCCTCGGAGAGGAAGTCACGTATCTGTGCAGCTTCCATTAGTGATGACAATGAATGCCACTTCCCATAAATGATTGTTGATGCCCAGTAAACTTCCAGGGCAGGCAACTTTGCACCGAGTCGTTCACCACTTGCCCTCAAACCTTCATCACCACCATCATGGCTTTGCGTCGTACTGTACAGTGGCTCGTGGCTGCTGCCAGCGTGACACAGATCTGTGCTAGTCCACATGGCCTTGTCCGCCGCCAGAACTCTTCGCCGATCGAAAGCTGTCCTGGATACAAGGCTACCAATGTTCAACAAACCAGTCAAGGATTGACTGTGAGCATCACATTTTCCCCAGTGATTCGATCTTGCTAATGTTGACTGCCAGGCCGACCTTACTCTAGCTGGCCCAGCTTGCAACACCTATGGTCAGGACATCGAAAATCTAAAGCTTGAGATCACCCACGAGACTGGAAACAGACTGCATGTTCAGATCTACGACACCGACGAGAAAGTCTATCAAGTCCCTGATTCTGTTCTCCCACGCCCGAGTGCAGACGGAAATGTTACCTCGAGTCAGCTTCTTTTCGAAGTTGTGAACAACCCCTTCTCATTCTCCGTCTCCCGTCGTAGTGGTGGACCAGCTTTGTTCAATACGACCGGAGCAGAACTCGTCTTCCAGTCTCAGTACTTGAGAGTTCGTACTCAACTCCCCGAGAATCCTCACCTCTACGGACTTGGCGAGCACTCTGATCCATTTCAGGTATGCAAGATCTTGAGTCCAGATGAAATCTATGATTGACCATGTCGATAGCTGAACACCACAAACTACACCCGTACTCTCTGGTCTCGTGATGCCTACTCCATCCCTGAAGGCAGCAACTTGTATGGAAACCACCCAGTCTACTTTGATCACCGCGGTGCAGATGGCACGCATGGCGTTTTCCTCCTGAACAGCAACGGCATGGACATCAAGATCAACAGCACTGCAGAGCTTGGTCAATATCTGGAATACAACACAATTGGCGGCATTGTTGACCTCTACTTTTTGGCTGGGCCATCGCCCACCGAAGTTTCCAAGCAGTACGCAGAAGTCGTTGGTCTGCCGGCCGAAATGCCGTACTGGGGTAAGTGGTTTCCTGAGCTTGAGAACCTTTGAGCACGTTGCTGACCATGTTTGCCATCTAGGCCTTGGATTCCATCAATGCAGATATGGATATAGAGATGTCTATGAGGTCGCTGCAGTGGTTGCCAACTATAGTGCTGCCGATATTCCTCTGGAAGTCATGTGTACGTACTGTGCCCTCTTACTTGTTAAAACATATTGACATATCCCAGGGACCGACATCGACTACATGGACAGCAGACACGTCTTCACTACCGACCCAGATCGCTTCCCGCTGAACAAGATGCGAGAATTGGTTTCCACTCTGCGCACCAGACAACAATCCTATATCGTCATGGTAGATCCCGCTGTAGCCCAGTACAATTACTCTGCCTTCAACAATGGTGTCGAGGCAAACGCTTTCCTCAAAAGATCGAATGGCTCCATCTATCAAGGCGTCGTCTGGCCTGGTAAGCAAGGCTTTTTTTTTCTTTCTTTTTCTTCACTCTTTTTTTTCTTCTTTTCTCAAACACACTGTCAAGAAGACTGACAACAACGCAGGTGTCACTGTTTTCCCTGATTGGTTCGCAAAATCAACACAAGAGTACTGGAACAACGAATTTACAACCTTCTTCGATGCTGAGACTGGTGTCGATATCGATGCCTTATGGATCGGTAAGTATCTCTTCACTCGCGGAGAGCAAGAAACATACTGATAACAACAAAGACATGAATGAGGCCAGTAACTTCTGCCCTTGGCCATGCAGCGATCCGTTCGGATATGCTGCTGCTAATGGATACCCTCCTACTCCCCCAGAGGTCAGAGCAAATGCAGGATATGTTATTCCTGGCTTCCCTGCCGACTTCCAGCCTGACTCAGCAGCACGTAAAGTCAAGCGTCAGTCAAACAACACCGGCACTCATCTTGGTCTGCCCGGCAGAAACTTAATCGATCCTCCTTACACCATCAACAATGATGCTGGGAGCTTGTCCAACAAGACCATAGATACTGACCTCTACCACGAGAACGGCTTGGCTCTCTACGATACTCACAATCTCTACGGCACCATGATGTCAACTGCTAGTCGCGATGCAATGCTGGCACGCAGGCCAACAAGACGACCAATGATTATCACCCGTAGTACCTTTGCTGGAGCCGGAGCACACTCTGGGCACTGGCTCGGGGACAACTCAAGTCCGCAAGATCCTTCCATTCAGATGACATTGTGCTAACCATATTATCGCTCTAGGTGGCTGGCGTTGGTACAGAGTGTCGATTGCTCAGATGCTGGAGTTCGCTGCCATCTTCCAGGTATACAAACTTGCTGCCAATCTTGAGACCAATCCGTAAACTGACCACACTCCAACAGATACCCATGGTAGGCAGTGATGTTTGTGGCTTTGGAGGCAACTCATACCCCGAGTTGTGTGCTCGATGGGCCACACTCGGTGCCTTCTATCCTTTCTATCGTAATCATGCGGAGCTCGGGACCGTCAATCAGGAGTTCTACCGCTGGAACCTGACGACAGCAGCCGCTCAAAAGGCGATCAGTACACGCTACAGACTGCTCGATTACCTCTACACAGCCTTCCATGAGCAGACCGTGAGCGGCAAGCCATTGATTCAGCCTCTGTTCTTCGTCTACCCAGAGGACTCAAACACCTTCCCTATCGAGCATCAATTCTTCTGGGGTGACAGTATCCTAGTCAGCCCTGTTGTAGATGACAACAGTACAAGCGTCACATTCTACCTCCCTGACGATATCTTCTACGACTACTTCACCTACGAACCCGTGCGCGGATCTGGCGACTGGGTGACTCGCGACAACGTCGACTTTACTGAGATCACTGCTCACATCCGAGGTGGCAGCATTCTGCCTCTACGCCAGAACTCTACCAACACAACCACCGAGCTGCGCAAGCAGGACTTTGTTCTCGTCATTGCGCCTGATCTCGAAGGCAAAGCAGAGGGTACGCTATACTTGGATGAGGGAGATGCCATCGAACAACCTCAGACCAGTCTCATCACCTTCAGCTATGCGAATGGCACCTTTACCATGGGTGGCAGCTTTGGCTACCCGACTGACTCCAACATTGTGAGCCTCACTGTACTGGGACAAGGCAGCAATAAGACTGCGGTGGCCAACAAGAGGGACTCGAGCATTGTGTTTGACACGGACAGAAAGTCGATCACCAAAAAACTCGGTGTGCCGCTGACTGGATCGTTTAAGACTACTCTAGTATGAAGATAAGTGGCATATGAAGCAAACAGGAGAGAGATGGAGCCTTGCTTGATGATGAACACAGACAAGTAGAATCATAGGGTTCTAGATTTAGCAAGTGTATATCGCAATGATTACGACATACCTTCAAAGCTGCTGGACACTTGACTAACTCACCCTTCTACCGAGTGAATCTTAGTCGTGTACTGACACTTCCCAAGCAAAAAGAAATGGTCTGGTGGTTTGGAGATATTTCACTTACCTTTTTTCTTGTTATTTCTTTCAAATATACTCATCCTGGCCTTTGCCTCGTGCGCTAGCACAGTCATTAGTTCGGGCACGTCACCTAGTCAAATGATGGTCAGTCAGATATCAGACGCCTATTGAGGGGCTTGTTTTGGTTTTGGAAAAGCACCGGCGAAGAATACGCCAATGCAGCATTTCAAGAAAAACGACACAAGTCGAAATTGGAAAACTCAGTCAGAGTTGTTATTTTTGGAAAGAAATTCAGCTCGCCATCGCGCCTACGGTATCAAGAAACACAAGGCCGAGAGCTATATGACTCGAGTATTTACCCTCGACAGCGCAAACATCACCATCTTGCATTCATGCCATCTTAATTTGCAACAAAATAAATCAAAGACAAAAGACCTGCAAAGATACCATACTCCCATCTCGAAGGGAAGAATCTAATAACTAGAGATGCAACGTCCGATACCTCTCCATCCTACAATATCACGAATCATCCTCATAAAAAGAAGCACCAAAAACAACAAAAAGGCCTACACACCAGCAAAAAAAGTAGCACCGTGGGCAGGAATCGAACCTGCGGCCTCCCGACCCTCGAGTGTTAGGGATTTAGGTAAGCGAATAGGGACTTAGGATACCAGATCGGGTGTGCTGACCACTGCACCACCACGGCTTTTTTTGGTTAAAAGGGCACAACTTTCTTCAAATATATAGGTTGAATGTGAAAGGTGGTGACGGCGGTTGTGGACGGGAAGGGACGGGAAGGGCCGGGAAGGGAAGCTTGGATGAGGTAGTTTATGTGATCAGGTGATAACAGGAAAGCGCCAGCGGGACTTGATCTTTTTTCGTGGAGCGTGAGAGGGGAAGAAATAATGTTTGGCCGTCGAACTCGAAGAAGGGAAGGCTAGTCGAAATGTGCAGGGCATGGCACATTTGCTGGACGTCGATATAAAGAGTCGTTGCGAAGCGCAAATCCAGGAGCCGAAGCTGCTCTGTGCTCTGATCAGATTATGTTGATGTAAAACTACTTACAGGGTATCTTGTATGAAGTACTCGTCCGCCAGTTGCGAGACAGTGTTGTAATGATATGCAGCTGGCGCCTAAGGAATGCTTGCATTTGTCCTTCATGTTTCATTCCGTCATGAGTTGATCCTCTCAGTTTGTGGCTTGTACTGGCATTTAGCCCTCAGTGTCCGAGGGCACAGAGCTCAGTGAAGCATCACTCTGATCAGCGTCTTCATCCTTCTTACTCTTTTTACCCCTTTTCGCAGGAGCAGCAGGCTTGCCAAAGTCGAGTTTGGTCTGTTTGGCCTTTGCTTTGTCTTCCTTGACCTTGACCTTGGTTGTTTTCTTCTCGACTTGCTCGGCGATTCTGTCTCGCTCGACCTTACCCATCTTCTGCAATTTGTCCTCAAGCTGCTTGAACTCTTCACTTTCCGCGTTCATACCCACGAGACTCTCGAGCAGCTTGATCTCACGAGCCCAGATGTTCTTATCTTCCATTTCTTTGCCCTTAGCATCTTTTTGGAGATTGCCGTTCTCATCGCGGACTTCGATAGGCGTCTCAAGGACCATGGGAAGGCCGATAACGCGCTCATCGTTCATGATTGCGTGGAAACCGCGAAGACCCAGGAAGCCAGTGCCGATGTTTGCGTGCAGATCTCTGTTGCTCGAGAAGGGTGCTTTGCTGTCATTGAGATGCAAGGCACGTAGGTATTTCATGCCGACTGTTTCGTCAAAGTCTGATAGAGTCTTTTGGACAGTCTCTGGTGTTCGTAGGTCATAACCGCCAGCAAAGGCATGGCAAGTATCGAGACAGACACCGACGCGAGACTTGTCATCAACCAAGTCAATGACATCGCGCAGGTCTTGGAACGTCGAGCCAATGACATTTCCACCAGCGGCCATGTTTTCGAGTAGGGTGATGACTTTCGAAGTCTCCTTGTGTGCGCGATTGAGGTTGTTGGCCAAGTGAGCAATGGCAGCATCACGATCACCGCCGACGCTGTTGCCAGGATGGAAATTGTAGAGCGAGATGCCCAACTTCTCACAACGCTTCAGGTCGTCGAGAAAGGAGTCGTAAGCTTGTTTGGTGCGGTCGGGATCGGTGTGCGCTAGGTTGACAAGGTACGAGCCGTGAGGGACGACGTGCTGATTCTGGTCAAAGTCGTGCTTGTCGCAGTGAGCATGGAAGTCGATGGAATGAGCTTCGGCCAACGGAGGATTGGCCCACTTGCGTTGGGACTTCAGGAACAGAGCAAAAGCATTTGCACCGATATGGACAGCATTCTGGACGGCATTGGGAACACCGCCAGCGGCCGAGACATGGGCGCCGATGAAGAGCTTGTGGCCCAGCGTGCGTGCTGCCAGGGGCATTGCCTCGGCTTCCTTCTCTTCTTTGGTCTTGCGCTTCCTCACCACTTTGGTCTTTGTTTCTTGGGCGTCGGCTGCTGTGATCTCTGCTTCGTTCGTCTCTTCAATGACGGCTGTCGACTTTGTGGACTTGTTGGCTCGCTTGGCCGGCGGAGGGGAGATGGCTTGGTCAACCTTGACTGTTTTACGCTGCCTGGCTTTCTTGACCGGAGCAGGCTTCTCTTCCAGCTCCTCCTCTTCTTCTACGTCTTCGGTCGTGTCTTGGTTGAGCTGACGCTTGCGCTTGGAGCCTCTGGTTGCGTCGGAAGCGGCTTCGATGGCTATAGGTTCAGGGGCAGGTGACAGGTCTGATGAGTCTTGGCGAGAGACTCTAGCTCTCGTTGAACGAGGCATTGTTATGGTTGTCGTGATGAATTGAGTTATGATGTCGAGGTGATGCCAAGGGTTGGTGTCAGGTACGAATACGCAGCGGGTCGAGACCCTTGCGACTGCCTTATCGATAAGCTTTCGGTCGCTGCTTCCAAAAATTCCATCCTTGGGCCGCCTCTCCGCACCTTCCCTATACCAGAGCACAAGTCGACATGCCCAAATCAGCGAGAAAGAACAACGGCGGCGGAGTGTCCAAGAGCGATCCCTACGCAGGCGCTGCCTCGCGCAAGAAGGGCCATGCCGCCAACAACGTCTTCAAGTTCAATACGGATCTCGGTCAGCACATTCTCAAGAACCCTGGTGTCGCCCAGGCCATTGTCGACAAGGCCGACCTGAAGCAGTCCGATGTGCGTCTTCATCCCACACTTTCTCATAGCATACCATCTCTAACAAGCTCGCAGATCGTCCTCGAAGTCGGTCCCGGAACCGGTAACTTGACGACCAAGATCCTGGAAAAGGCCAAAAAAGTCATCGCCTGCGAAGCCGATCCCCGAATGGCTGCCGAAATTACAAAGCGTTTCCAAGGCACTCCGGCCCAAAAGAGACTCGAAATCATCCTCGGAGACGTGCTCAAGCACCCACAGCTGCCCTACTTTGACGTCTGCATTTCAAACACGCCCTACCAGATTTCCTCGCCCTTGACTTTCAGACTCTTGGCTCTGAGTCCCGCTCCTCGCTCCTGCGTGCTCATGTTCCAGCGCGAATTCGCCATGCGTCTGTTTGCTCAACCTGGAACAAAACTGTACTCGAGATTGTCCGTCAATGCCCAGATGTGGGCCAAGATCAGCCATGTCATGAAGGTCGGCAAGAACAACTTCAACCCCCCTCCTCAAGTCGAGAGTGATGTCGTCAAGATTGTGCCCAAGGTCCCGCGTCCGCAGATCAGCTACGACGAGTGGGATGGTCTGTTGCGCATCTGCTTCGTCCGCAAGAACCGTACGCTGCGCAGTGGCTTCCTCGGTACCACCAGTGTCATGGAGATGCTCGAGTCAAATTACCGCACCTACTGTGCTCAGAACAACATTGTCCTCGACGACGGCCCGCTCGACCCCGCCGATGCCGCCATGGACACGGATATGGCTGCAGACGACCAGGACGACGACATGGAAGCCATCATGGATGTTGACGACGAAGACGACATCCCCGACTTTTTCAAGGAAGAGGCAGACAAGAAGGCAAAGAAGCTTTTAGGCAACCCCAACCGCAAGAAGAAGGGCAAGGTGTCTGAGCTGGTGCGCCAAAAGGTGACCAAGGTACTGGTCGAGACGACTGAACTGTGCGAGAAGCGTGCTAGAATGTGTGACGAGGGCGACTTCTTGAAGTTGTTGTATGCCTTCAACCAGGAGGGCATTCATTTCAGTTGATTTTTGAACATCAAAAAGCATATGGGCGGGACAAGCATGGCGCATGTGGAGTTTAGTGGAGGGTCTGATATTTCGTTTATAGCAAAGATACCCGACAAGACGAGACAAGACAGTTGTACAAATATCTTGCATTTCAACCTTAGAAGCTATTTCCGTTTTTCCTTTCAGTCTTCTCAACAACAATGTGATCCCATGCAACTTTGACCCAGAAAACGCCACGCTGATAAATGCAGACAAAACATGATGAGGTCCAAGACGGATAAGTCGCTCAGAGCAAGTCGAAGTCGTCCAGCTTGTCGCGGTATCTGTGGATAGTCCTCTTGATCTTTGACGAATCGACCCACGTCACAAAGTCCTCCATATTCCTCGTCACCAAAAAGGCAGGATCGGTGACGACTTCTGTGCCCACTCTAACCTGGCCACCCTCGATAAAGGTGGTGGCAGCCTTGAGATCGGGAGCCATTTGCAGTCTCGTGAGGATGACGTTGAGACGTCTGCGGGCAAAGGCAGAGACGGTGACTTTGTTTTCGACGGCCGAGAGTTTTGAGCGTTCGCTGAGGATGGCCATGTCGTAGAGTTTGTCGAGGAGTTTCTTTTCGGTCGCGAGGCGGTAGGCATTGTCCGGGGGCAGAAGGGTGAGGCGGTGGGCGAGTTGGCGCAGTTGGCCGCAGAGACGGTTGTAGGAGGTGTAGTCTTCGGGCTTCTGGATCATGTACTGTTTGCGCGGTGGTCAGTGATGGGTCTTCTGGCGTGAATAAGTAGAGATGGACGTACGCGGCGCACTACATCGTTCTGGCGGATGGAACCTTGTTTGGAGTCGGCCTTGAAAAAGTCGACCTTGCGGAGGAGCTTGTGCTCGTGGTGCTTGAGTTGTCTGACCATGGTGGGCGATCGGGTGTCCTGTTTGCGATGCGACAGCAAGACTGAGAAAGAGGCTTGCTCGTGGATAGGGCTGAGATAATTTCTGCCGCCATGTCGACTTGCGGGCCGAAGGCGGTCGTCGGTTCGGGCCGTGAGCTCGTCAGAGTCACCAAACGAGTCATCGGCATGTGCTTCGTCTTTTTTGTTTCCGACTCATCTTCTGATAAACACTCAAGACATAACACAAGATGCCGACAGTACACCTCTTAGACTACGTCGCCGGTAACATCCGATCACTGGTCAATGCCATTGAAAAGGTTGGCTACCAAGTCGAGTGGATCAAGTCCCCCGAAGATGTGTCCAAGGCAGAGGTACAGCCCCTCACACCCCACGCATTTATCATGGCTGATAGGAACTGACAGGCCACGTAGAAACTCATCCTCCCCGGAGTGGGCCACTTTGGCCACTGTCTGACTCAGTTCAACAACTCTGGCTATGTCGAGCCCATCAGGAAGCACATTGCTGCTGGCAAGCCCTTCATGGGTGTCTGTGTCGGTCTGCAGGCCCTATTCGAAGGCTCCCAAGAGAACAACGACGTGCCTGGCCTTGGTATAATCCCCGGCCGTCTGGAGCGATTTGACGACTCGGACAAGAGTGTGCCTCACATTGGCTGGAATTCGGCAAACACTGCTTCCGAACAAGGTCTCGATGCCAACCAGAGCCTCTACGGCATGCGCCCCGACAGCAAATACTACTACGTCCACTCATACGCAAAAATGTACGAGCCCGGCGTCCTCGAAAAGGCTGGCTGGTCCGTAGCCACTGCCCGCTACGGCAACCAGGAATTCGTCGGTGCTGTTGCAAGAGACAATGTCCTGGTCACCCAGTTCCACCCCGAGAAGAGCGGTGCAGCAGGCTTGCGCGTTCTCAAGGCTTTCCTCAATGGCGACCGTCTCACCACCCTGCCACAAACACCCGCCGCGTCAACCACAAAGGAAGGTCTCACCCGCCGCATCATCGCCTGCCTCGACGTCCGCACAAACGACCAAGGCGACCTCGTAGTCACAAAAGGAGACCAATACGACGTTCGTGAGAAGGAAGAAGGTGCCGCCGTCCGCAACCTCGGCAAACCCGTCTCCATGGCTCAAAAGTACTACGAACAAGGCGCCGACGAAGTCACCTTCCTCAACATCACCTCCTTCCGCGAAACTCCCCTCAAAGACCAACCCATGCTCGAAATCCTGCGCCAGGCATCCTCGACCGTCTTCGTGCCCCTCACAATCGGCGGCGGTATCCGCGACACCAAAGACCCCGAGACCAACACCGTAGTCCCCGCCCTGGAAGTTGCTACCTTGTACTTCAAGTCGGGCGCCGACAAAGTAAGCATTGGCTCCGACGCTGTCACCGCCGCCGAGGAATACTACGCCAACAACAGCACCCTCTCCGGTAAGACCGCCATCGAAACAATCTCCAAAGCCTATGGCGTGCAAGCCGTAGTCGTCTCCGTCGACCCCCGCAGAATCTACGTCAAAGACCCCAAAGAGACTTCCCACCACACACTCAAGACGCCGTACCCAGGTCCCAACGGCGAGGAGTATTGCTGGTACGCATGCACCATCCACGGCGGCCGCACCACCTCCGACCTCGACGTCATCCAACTCTGCAAAGCCGTCGAAGCCATGGGCTGCGGAGAAATCCTGCTCAACTGCATCGACAAGGACGGCACGAATTCGGGCTTTGACTTGGAACTGATCCGCTCCGTCAAGGATGCCATCAAGATCCCCGTCATTGCGAGCAGTGGTGCAGGTAATCCTGGTCACTTCAAGCAGGTATTTGACGAGACTACCGTGGATGCTGCGTTGGGCGCTGGTATGTTCCACCGTGGCGAGTACACGGTTAGACAGGTCAAGGAGGTATTGGAGAAGGATGGATTGCTGGTTAGAAGGTTTGAAGATGAGGTCTAGATGTTTCCTTCTTGAGTTAGATGCATACACAAAGCGCAAACTAGGAACAAACGATCGAATCTGCACACACTCTCTCATTCAACACAGTGGCTGGCAATAGTCGCGAGTAGATCTCACTGTGAAAACAATCATGGGAAGATCAGTACAAGTGGAGTTTGAGTTGATAATCTGATCAGCTTTCATTCACTCGACTCTCTTACTACTTGTGTATCCCACAACTCGAGACACCACCATGCAACCTCATGTCTCCCTCTTGCCAGACCGCATTCCCACCAAAATCCTTTATACCAAGTCCGAGTAACCAGATGCAAACATCGGCCTGTATCGATACTACCACACAATTCTGAGCAAGCTTCAACCAACCAGTCGTGGTATAGCACTGAGAGTTCTTCTTTCAACACATGGCATAGGTTAAAGTTTGCTTTCAGCGTGTGTTTTTTGTTCAATGAGAAAACCAGGAGTCCGTGAAATTGTCGAGTTTAGAACTTGCATATAGAGTGGCAGGTACATTACGACCGATGGCTTGTCGAAGTAACAACCAGCGCAGCTCAGAAGTCGAATGCTCTTCTTTCTAGCTTATGAATGCTTGAAGGTGGAAGTGAAAGTTGCATTGAACATTGAGCAGAGTTTGCCCGCAATTTTGCCAGATCTTCGGCAATCCTCGCGTCAACCTTTAGGCCAAGCTCTTACAATCAACACGCTCCCAATCGAAACAAGACAACACAGTCACACTCACAATGGATTTGTTGTGACCTTGCGAAGTCAACGAGTTCATCTTCAAGTAAGGAAATCCACGAGTAGCTGCTATCGGACAGGTTGCCAAGCATTTTCTGCAGGATTGTGGAAAAGTCGCGGCTGCGAGAGCTTCAATCCCATAGATCCGGTAGAGATGCTGTGTTACCGTCGCCAAGAGCCGTGTTCGAAGGAATGGTCCACCTGACCATTTTCTGCACCAGTTCCATCAGCAGATCCGGCTGTTCTCTCCGCACGACTGCCATGTGGAGGTCTGTAGCACCAGGTAATCCGCGCTGTGTTGCCCTTGAGAAGCATGGCAAAGGTGGCGGCTTCTCGGACCTATCGCAACCTCATTCTCATACGTATAGACATGTCTGTAACTTCCTTGGTGGGTTGGAGACTCGGTAAGATTGTACCAAAGTGCCTATACCGTGATACAAACGGTGTTCTCGGCGATGGTATTTCTGTGGGGTGGATCTCACTTTAACCTGCGCAACGCAAGGTCAATGCCTTTTAGGCAGAATGCTTTTGAGAGGTATGCGGACTTCACAGCACATATCAACGGTTCCGAAGGATCCTTGAGAATTGGCCGGGGTTGCAGAGCAAGATATAAGAAGTATTCCTTCCGGTCGGGGAGAGCAGCAGCATATCTTCAACTCTACACTCAACTTATTGTGCTCATATTTCGGACTTTACGCTATGTCGCTCGCGCCAAAGCAAAGGTACTTCGGCTTCAGAGGTGGATGGCTAGTGTTTTGGATCACTGTCGCATGCGCGACAGACATGACTCTCTTTGGTTATGACCAAGTTAGTGGACTGACCGATTCACGATTACAACGAGCCTAGCTAACCACTTCACTATATCAGGGTGTCTTTTCAGGAGTCGTTGTCAGTGAGAACTTCCTCCAGCTACACGATCTCGTGGGACCTTCCAGGACCAAAGTTCTGTCGACCCTCGCTGCCATTTATGATGTAGGTTGCTTTATCGGTGCAATCATAGCCTTTACTATCGGCGAAAGACTGGGACGAAAGAATACTATCATGCTAGGCACTGCGATCATGTCCGCCGGAGTGATCCTGAAAACCAGCTCTTTCAGTCTCGCACAGATGTTCGTTGGACGTGTGATTCTTGGTATCGGTAACGGCATCAACACTGCGACTGCACCGATCTGGCAAACCGAAACTGCTCCTGCAAAGCTCAGAGGAAAACTCGTCATTCTGGAGATGATGACCAACGTCGGTGGCTTTATGATCGTGAACTGGATCAATTATGGGTTGAGCTTCGTGCCAGGCTCGGTACAGTGGAGGCTGCCTCTAGCTCTACAGTTCGTCTTCATCTTCGTCCTTTTCGCTACCATCCCCTGGCTGCCCGAATCGCCTCGTTGGCTCATCGCTCACGACAAAGAAAGAGAAGCCATACAGATTCTAGCCGATCTCGATGACAAGCCCATCGACCATGCTTACGTTATAGCGCAGCATCAAGAGATTGCTTACGGTGTTCAATACGAACGTGAGCATGCCATCAAGTGGAGCGATCTCCTTCGAGGCCGCACTCAAGATGGAACGAAAAACGTCCGTCGTCTGCTTCTTGGAGCAGGCACTCAGTTCATGCAACAGTTTGGAGGCATCAACATAATGAGTACGTTTACGATGGTCACAGCACAAGAGACACGCTGATTGGCCCTTGACTTACAGGTTACTATACTCCTACGATCATGATCACGTACGTTGGCCTGAGCAACTCTATGGCTCGTTTGCTATCCGCCTGCAATGCAGTCTCCTATTTCATATTTGCCGGTGTTGCAGTGCTCTTCGTCGAACGCCTCGGTCGCCGTTCTTTGATGATGATCTCCACCTTCTTACAGCTCGTCGCCTTCCTCGGCATCTCGATCCTTCTCAAATACGCCATGGCCAACGGCAGTACTGGATGTGCCAAAGCGGCCATCTTCTTTTTCTTCTTCTACAATATTGCGTTTGCCGTGGGTATGCTAGGCGTGCCATGGCTCTTCCCCGCCGGTGAGCTCTGAAGGCCAAACACACTTTCTCTGATGTGATTTGTTAACGGACTGCTGTAGAAATCAACAGTCTTCCGATGCGTACAAAAGGTGCAGCAGTAGCCACCGCAACAAACTGGATCACAAACTTTGTCATCGTCGAGATCACTCCCATAGGCTTCCAGAATCTAGGCTGGAAGTTCTGGCCCATCTGGGTAGCAACCAATGCGCTCTTCCTGCCGACCATCTACCTATACTATCCGGAGACGTCTTCGCGTACTCTTGAAGACGTGGATGCATACTTTAGATCGAATCCAAGTTTGTTTGTGTTCAGAGACAGAGACGCAATTTCTAGCAAGAGGCCCCAGAAGTATATCGAAAGAGAGAACGAAGAGGTCCATAAAGTGGAAGAGCAAGGAGTTGGTGGCGGAAAGAGGGCCGGCAAAGTTGATGCCGTGGATGATGTCGAGACTCAGCATCACGAGGTTAGAAAGCTGCAGTGAGGCAACAATCCCAGGAAGTCTGCAAGATTTATATCAGTGCAGTTGTGCCTTTAGAAATGGGTATCATTTTCTACTTCTACAGATGCATCTCTTCAAACTATGCGAATATGCCAAATATATGATGACGTGTATCAGACTCCAAACTCTTCTTCAATGTCATCGGGTTCCACCGTGTTCACGAACGCTCGCCTAACAAATGTGTACCACGGCTTGTTGTCCTTGTGCGACTTCTTTTTCTTCTTCTTGTCACCCTTCTTCTTGTGCTTCTTCTTGGTAATGTCAACATCTCCTTGATCTTCGTCATCTTCGAGGGTCTCGTCTGCTTCGACCTCATCGAAATCTACCTCTGACATCTGCACGTCGCTCTTCCTGGGTCTGACTCCAGCGATACGTTGTGCTAGGCGGAGGTAGCTTCTCGTAGTGAGATCTTCCAACTGGTAGACCTTGTCGCTGCGAGTGTCGTACAACACTTCATAGGTCAAGTTCGTTGGGTGGGGCGTACGATTGCCATCATGCTTGCCATCTTTCGATCCTTGTCGCTCTGTATCGTCCTCGAAGTGATCGTTATTGATGCGAGTCAGGTTGGCGTAGTATTGAACAAAGCCCAAAAGAGTCAGCGACTGCGGCGAGTATGCTGGTCCGGGAGGTGCAGCCTTCGAAGGTGGCTTGGGCACTGTGAACCTGTGCTTTTTGGGCTTCTTGGGCTTCTTCTTTTTCTTACGTTCAGCTTCCAACTCTTCATCTTCGGCTGTTGCACCTTGCTCGAGGCTCTGTTCGTCAAACTGCTCATCTGTTGCCTCAGTTGCAAAGAAATCAAAAATGTTCTCGTTGGCATGAGGCAACTTCCTGTCCAGTCCAGTGATGTTGTACTCGTAGACACGAATGGTAGGGAAGTAGTTGGGTACGACACTCGGTGAAACATGGGAGATGCTGAATCTCTCGGCGTAACGGCCTCCAATTTCGGCGTCATAATCGTCCGGATCGTGTGGCTTCTTACCCTTGTGTTTCTTGCCATTCTTGGAAGCTTCTGCGTCCTTGTGTGCTTCAGGTTTCGGCAATTTGGTCCAGCTCCTTCTCAGGTCCTTGAGGTAGCTAGTGGCAGATTGGATGCCGAACTTTTGTTCAGCAGCTGCAACCATGCCTCTCTTGTTGTAGTTCTTGATGACCTCATAGCCGTCGACAACATTGTCGTCTACCTCCTCAAAGTCCTGCACGATAAAGTGGTCGGTGTTCATGTGACCGTAGAGCGTAGCGGCTATGACATCCCTGTACTGATGCATCCACAAGGTGTACTTCTGCCAGCAGGTCTCGTCCCAATTGCTCTTGTTGGCGGTACGAGCAGGAGGAACATGACCGGTGATGATTGCCTTCATGTTGCGGTCGCGCAAGTATTGTAGCTGAATACGGAGCCAGTCAAGTTGACGATATCCAGGCTCTGACTTGGCGGCGCATCCATCGACGGCCGAGTTGGAGTTGAAAAAGTAGCTTCAGTACGTTAGAGCGGAGCATGAAAGGGTAAGCACAGACATGGACATACAGAGAATTGAGCGAGACAATTGCAAGATGGTTAGGGATGGCCTCGACATAGAACCAGCCGCCCTGGTCGAAAGAGTGTTTCTGCACCTCGGGAATGAAATTGCGCCATAGGTCAAGGTAACGGCGTGTCCAGATATTCGGACCTCTTTCGAAGATGTTGTGCGGCAGAATGTCGTTGTTACCAAAGGTAGGAATGACGGGTATGACGAGGTCGTTGGTCGGATCGTCGTCGGGTTCGTCTTGGTTCTTTCCAAAGACTTCGTAGAACTTGTTTACAAGCAGTTGGTTGAGCTGGGTGACTTGTTGTACGTTTCTCGGTATCTTCTCGTCATTGTCATGTCGCGCCGAATCGCCGGTCCAGATGACAAAGTCGATCGAGTCCTTGAGCTCATCCCGAATCCAGTCGAAGGTGGCATTGATGAGCGAGATGGGCGAGTCGCAGTCGGACGTCTCGGCACCATAGTAGCCCGCGGGGCCGTGGCCTCTGTGACATGCGCCAGTTTCGTCGATAGATGAGTAGACCTTGTAGAAGGGGTCTGGATGGAAGTCTGCAGCATGGCAAGTGATCAGTCGGTGACATGCCGAGTGGAGCATGTATATTAACACTCACCCGTCACCTGCAAGAAGCGGCCGTGCAATTGCCGTCTCTTCGCGATTGACGCGCCATTGTCGACCAAAGGCTCTTGTGATGCGCTGACAGGCTCGAGAGCTGCCAGAACCAGCGCCGACACGACCGAAGCACGCCAGCAAAACATGGTGTATGCCACTCGTCTTGCGAACCTCACATGCAGAAGTTAAACCGACCGACTCGTCGATCTCCAAGTGTGACAAAATTGCTGGCTGCAACGGGCGCCGTCGACGTCACTGAAATGCTGGGGTAAAGATGGACAGGGTTGCAGAAGGTGTACAGCCTCGTGCTCGCCTGCCTTTTCGGTTGCAAGTCAAAAGATTCGGTTCTGTTTTTGAAAGACGGCGGGAACGATGCTTGTATGCTGGAAACGGAGGCAGTCGTTTTCGTGATACGTGATCTATTCTCTAGCCCATCAAGGTACTGTCGACAACCTTCATCCAATCAGACGACGAAGCCTGCCCACGAGACTGCCCAGGTCGCAAAATCCATCCATCATGCGCCTGACTGGTCGTCCTCATGACTTGAACGCTGACACAACCTCAAAGGTCTGCTGTCCTGTCCTCGCTTTCCTTGATCCACTTGTCGAGCTGCTGCCTGTTGCGCACACGAAGTCCGATCTTGAAAGGCTTCGGCTCCATCTGCGAGACTGTCAGTTTCCAATGTCAGAATCGAAAAAGGAGCACACTTACGGTAAGACTAGTAGGAAGGGCGTTTGCACCCATCGCATCGAGAATAGGCTTGTCTCTAGCATCTCTCGGTGCCACAAATTCGAATGCTGTGATGAGCCTCAAGAATGCAGTATATAGCTCACGGTTGCCCAAGTGGCTCCCTGCACACATTCGGCTGCCTGCGCCGTAACCGAAGTGTTCGATTCCTGACATTTCTTTGTCCAGGTATCGTTCAGGTTCAAACTTGAGCGGATCCTTGAAATGCGACTCGTCGTAGTTGGCTGCGTACGCGTTCATGTAGAATGTGGTGCCAGCAGGAATCACGGCTCCTTGCCATTCGATATCCTTGATGCTTACTCGTGGTAAGCAGATTGGGATGACTGACCAAAAACGCAGAGTCTCCTTCACGAGAGCTGTGATGTACGGAACCTTTTCTTCGCTCAGGCATTTCTCCCAAGCATCACCATCCGGATAAACCTTGTTGATCTCATCAAGCGCTTTTTGCTGGATCTTCTGGCCATGCTCGGACGATAAATATGCCAAACACATGACCAGGTTGCCTGGAACAGTATCCAGACCTGCGCTTACCATGGTTAAACAGATGGACATGATCTCGGCATCGTTCAGCTTCGCCTCCGGATCCTTGAGAATGTTGCCAGTAATACACGGTCTATCAGTACCAGCCTGGATCTTCTCTTTCAGCATGTTCAGCAACTTGGTCATATATGCTGTTCTGCGCTTCTTGTACTCGAGTGGCTTCAGGTTGTTCGATGGCCACAATCGCATGAGTGGAACGTAATCCTGCCAGTTGTTCGATGTGGATCTGAAATTACTAATTTCACGCTCCACGTGGGTGATTTCTTTCAGCATCTCGTTGTCGATACTGCCTTCAATCTTGATGCCATAGTTGAGAGTAAGACTCGTGCTCAAGGCATATCGCTGGAAGTAAGGATTTGGATCTACGTCGAAGGTGCCGTCTTTGGAATCTGCAAGCATCTCTTTGATTGATCTTGTGGCTTCGAAATCGATGAAAGGCATGTAGCTCTGCACTGCTGGACGATTCAGAGCCGTCGCCGCCGCCTTTCTTCGTTCCTTGCAACTGGGATCCCACGGAGAGGTACCGATGGTAAATCCACTAGACGACGAGACCACAGTATGAAAAGTATGTAAGGTTGGTCGAGAGATCAAGGCTGATTGGTTTGTGACCCAAAGGTGCTTGACCGAGTCGAACGTGTTGGCGAACACAATTCGCTATTACGAGTCTTAGCATGCTTTGATCTGGACAATTCACCTCCAATGTGCTTACTTTGTTGCCGAGGCGAGTTTGGAATACCGGTCCATATTGCTTCGCCCACTTCTGAGCGACGAGAGCATGATCGGTACCCAGCTGGAGCAGGTTGCCAAAGAGAGGAACGCCGGGGATCTCGGGAAGATTCTTGATCTTTGGGATATCAGACGAGTTGAGGTATCGAACAACGAAAAAGACGACAAGAGCAGCTACACCAAGTACTATCGGCGAGGCCATGTTGAAGAACGAGAAAGGGTATCAATGCCAGGAAATTGCTTGAAACGAACGAGACCAACTTTTGGCTGCTTCTTACCAAGTCTTATACTCTAACTGGCTCAGCAAAGACCAAGCTCTCTACGCCCCGCTTCTTCCCTGTGGAACGTCAAAAGCCAGTTGTCTTGTGGTCACTAGCTTCTTGTCGTAGCCAAAACCATCCGCAGCGGTCGTATTCCCCGCCTTTGTCCTGGTATGGGATTAAGGTGTTTCGGATGTCGAGCCGCTGTGCGGAAGACGTCCGCACTCAAACTTCCGCACGACACCAGAATCGTTACGTACTGAATATGCAAGAATACGGAGAAATTTGATTGCGTACTGCGACTGCAAGGAAGTTCTCAGTTTCATCTCCTCTTTCGGTCAGATAATCAATCGTATCGTGAGGCATGCATAGACGCAGCAACTTCATATCTGATCATCCTTGATGAACGGCTTGGGCACAAGAGATTGATGAAACTTCCAGCGGTTGTGCAACATGATCAGAATTTCGATAATCTGCATGCACAAGTCTCCTGTCATCATGCACAAGTCGACTACTGGGCTATGCTACTCGAACAGCTAGACCTTGACAGCAGGAACTATCTTGCCCCTACAATCTCCAAAGCCAACTCTCGAACCATCTTCTCCCACGCAAACTCCACTGATGGTAACCTCGTCACCATCTTCTATAAACACGCGCTGCTCGCCCCCTTCCAGCTTGATGACTGTGTTGCTGTTTCTGTTCTGCTCCAGGAGACTGCCACGCTCAGATGCTTCTTTTCCTGAGATAGTGCCAGACCCGAGCATGTCTCCAACACGCATAGGACAACCAGTGATGGAGTGGTGAGTCAGCATCTGGTTGAAAGAAAATAGGAGATTCTTTCCCGATGTGCGAGAAATGGTAGTGGTGGCACCCGAAGAAGCTGAGATCATATGTGGTTAGCATGCTAGTCGAGTTCGAAGTTTTGATGTTCTCTTACTCTTGAGGACAACTTCCAGCTTAATGTCGTACACGTTCTTCTTGTTCTTCTCTTTGAGATAGTCCAGAACCTCCACGTCACTATCCAGACCGGTAGTACGATATGGCTCAAGCGCATCACTCAAGACAACCCAAGGGCTGATAGAGGATGCAAAGTTCTTTGAAGTAAAAGGCCCCAGAGGTACATACTCCCAGGCTTGAATATCACGAGCAGACCAATCATTCAGCAGAACGACACCAAAGATGTAATCTTCAGCCTCATCTATGGGAATCGGCTCGCCCATGTTGTTGTTCTTGCAAATGAAGGCGCCGAGCTCGAGCTCCATATCAAGTTTTCTGCAAGCAGAAAGTATGGGCTTCTTGACCTCGGCCGTGGGATCCTCTAATATCTGTCCAAGGGGCCGACGGACAGGAGTTCCGGATACAACAATGCTAGAGGCTCTCCCATGATATCCTACTGGTAGGTGTTTATAGTTGGGCTGCAGGGCGTTCGCCGCTCCACGGAAGAGCTCGCCTACAGTAAAAGCATGATTCAAGCCAGCGTAAAAGTCGGTATAGTCTCCTATCTGCATGGGCACATGGTTCTGGACGTCCTTCAGAGGGACAAGACAGGCTTCCTGGACCGATCTGTTGTTCTTTAGAACGTCTGGAAATGGAGTGGACTCCAAGAATATCGATTGGAGGTATTTTCTGACGGCTGTATGCATCGGTCTGCCGAGGCTGGCGAACGCATTCAAGGTGGTTTCAGAAAAGACATGTTGATGTGGCTGAATCAAAGATAGAGCAGAGAAGCCATTGTGCGATGCGAAGAGATCAAGATCCAGAGCGTACTCTCCGATAGCAATTGCAGGTCGGGGCGTAGGTCTGCTTCGAGTACTGATGATGCCAAACGGGATGTTTGCCAATGAGAAGTGGCAGTCGGCGGCGATAGAAAGCCAGCTTTTGAGAGACATGATCACAGAGGAATCAAGATGACAGTGCAAAGGTGCCAGTCTGAGAAAGATAGCCCACTAAGTGAGTCGTCAAGAATGTCTGTGACAGTGCCTGGCTGAATCGTGGGCGTAGAACAGTTGACACACGTCTGTGATGGTGATGGTGCGGAATTCGTCCGTTGTTCTCCAGCTTCAGAGATTATTCTTGTCTTCAAAAGTCGTGATAAACAGCTACCCCTCACAACAGCGCGCCGGTTCCGTGTGGGACCAAACTATCATGTGGTAGCTCCCGATGCATCGCGAATTACAATATATCATCACTGGACAGTATTCAGTTGTCGTGCCAGACAGCACTTGACGCAATTTCCTACACAGTGCACCAGTCTTCAAGATGCCAACTACGCAATTCAACGTCAAAGAAAAGTATCGATACCAGAATGGCTTTAACAGCTATCATGAGTAAGAGATTCGCGTCGATGTACATGAATGTGAGGCTGATTCTCTCAGGACCGAAGCAGTAGAGGGTGCGTTACCCGTAGGAACAAACTCGCCCCAAAAGCCACCTTATGGGCTCTATGCCGAGAAGCTGTCAGGCACGGCGTTCACTGCTCCAAGGCATGAGAATCAGCAGACTTGGCTGTACAGAATCCTACCAGCATCGGCTCACTCGAACTTCGAACCACGAGAACACGCTACGTTCAACACGAACCCAGAGAACCAACCAGGACAGAAGATTCACCAGATCCCTAACCAGCTCAGGTGGGACCCCTTCGACCTTGATGAGACGGTGGACTGGATCCACGGCCTCCATTTGGTCGCTGGGGCCGGTGATCCAAGCATGAAAACAGGCGTTGGAATCTACATATTTGCAGCTGGAAAGAACATGGATGCTCATGAAGCTTTCTACAGCGCAGACGGCGACTTCTTGATTGTCCCTCAGCATGGCGTGCTAGACATTAGGACCGAGCTCGGAAGGCTGCTCGTACGACCGAACGAGATTTGCGTCATTCCAAGAGGTATCAGATACCGTGTTGAACTGCCAGAGGGTCCGGTTCGAGGTTACATCCTTGAATTGTATCAAGGACATTTTCAACTGCCGGAACTTGGTCCAATTGGGTCCAACTGTCTGGCTAATGCGCGAGACTTCCAAGCACCCGTGGCCGACTTTGATGAAGACACGGATTCGCAATGGACATTGATGGCCAAATTTGCCGGTCACCTGTTTGCAGCTAAGCAGAGCCACACACCTTTCGACGTAGTGGCCTGGCACGGCCTGTATTATCCGTACAAGTATGACTTGGGTCGTTTCTCCACTATTGGTTCAGTCAGCTTTGATCACCCCGATCCTTCGATATTCACCGTGCTCACGGCACAGAGTGATCATCCTGGTACAGCGGTGGCGGACTTTGTCATCTTCCCTCCTCGCTGGTTGGTGCAAGAGGTAAACAGCACGAGCAGAACCAATGGGGTTTCGATGGCTAACATGATACAGGACACATTCAGACCACCCTGGTACCACCGCAATACAATGAGCGAGTTCATGGGTTTGATCCACGGACAGTACGATGCAAAGACAGGAGGGGGCTTCCAGCCGGCAGGAGCATCGCTTCACAACGTCATGTCAGCTCATGGACCAGACGCCAGCACTCACGAGAAGGCATCGAACGCCGAACTGAAGCCCATGAAGGTAGGAGAAGGGTCGATGGCGTTCATGTTCGAAAGTTGCTTCATGGTGGGTGTGACCGAGTGGGGACTCAAAAAGTGCGCCAAAGTGCAGGAAGACTACAACGAGGAGAGCTGGACGCCACTCAAAGCACACTTCAAGCGGCCGCAGAAGGAAGTAGGAGAAATCAAGAACGGAGGCGGCAGTGAGGAGGGAGCTATTGGGAGCACAAAGCAGGTTCCACACTGGACGTGATGGGGCGTAACAGGTCAGATAGTGCGTCGCAATGCAACGGTCAGAGCTGTCAAGTGTGCATGTTGTCGGAAGCTCGTGAGGAATGTTCGACGGCGGGCACGCGAGGAAGCAGCAGCAGCAGCAAGCAGTGACGGTGCCAAGGGTCCAAGCTTTCGAGGCTCCCGCACGGGTGTGGAGAGGCTGTGATGCTTCTCCAACATTTGACGATAAAAGAAAGCACCTGTCCCTCGCGCGATCCACCCATTTCCACCTCTCACCACTCGACAGCCCCTTGAACGCGCCCGACGCATCGTCGCCATAGCTGCCAACATCTTTCGGCTCCGCCTTTCTCCTGTCACCGCCTTCGGCCAGGACAGACCGGCAATCGGCCCGCATCACCAAACGAGAAACAACCAAGACGACGCGCCATGCTCGTGGCCTAAACTACTCCTACACCAATGCGCATCATCACTCCCGAAAACCTGCACTACCCCATCACCGTCACGAGGCTGCTCCGCAACCCCCAAGACCAGATCGACTACAATGCGCCCCTGTTCACCTACCAGTACAAGACCAAAGTCCTCGAGGGCGATGAGGAGACGCGCGAGGACAAGCTGGTCGAGCGCATGTGGCCCTCGACCTTCGAGAGTACTGCAGAAGGCACCTTGACCGAATGGCACATCTCCCAAGGACGCGTCATAAGCAGGCCTGGGTGAGCGAGCCAATCCCCATCCCACCCAACCCCCATTTAACCTCGTCTTAGTGTGCCCATCGCCGACGTCGAAGAAGCTTGCAAACACGAAGTCCAGTTCGGAAACCTCTGCGCCGACTGTGGCAAGGACATGACAACCGTCACCTACAATACCGTCACGCGCGACACGGCCCGAGCCACTGTCAATGCTGTCCACGGCCACACGTCGCTGCTCGTGTCGCGTGCAGAGGCCTCCAAGTCGGACGAAGAAGCGAAGCGTCGCCTTCTGTCATCGCGCAAACTCTCGCTTGTCGTCGACCTCGACCAGACCATCATTCAGGCCACCGTCGATCCCACTGTCGCAGAATGGCAGAAGGATCCCCAAAATCCAAACTACCCCGCCGTCAAGGACGTCCGCGCTTTCCAGCTTGTAGACGACGGCCCTGGTGCAAGAGGTTGTTGGTACTACATCAAGTTGCGCCCCGGCCTTGAGGATTTCTTGTCTACCATCTCAAAATACTACGAGCTGCACATCTACACAATGGGCACTCGTACCTATGCTCAAAACATTGCCAAAATCGTGGATCCTGATCGCAAAATCTTCGCCGATCGCATCCTCAGCAGAGACGAAAGTGGGAGTTTGACTGTCAAAAACCTTAAGCGTCTCTTCCCTGTCGACACAAAAATGGTCGTCATCATCGATGACAGAGGCGACGTTTGGCATTGGTGCCACAACCTCGTCAAGGTCACTCCCTACGATTTCTTTGTTGGCATTGGTGATATCAACTCCAGTTTCCTTCCTAAACGACCTGGCTTGGAGCCTAGGCCTTCAAAGTCTGCTGCTCCAGACACGCCGGCCCCTGCACCTGATTCACAATCCGCCGCCAGCCCATCTGCCGATCCGGCGGGGAACAAGGTTTCTGCCATTGATCAGCTGGTATCTATGAGTGGTGGTAATGATCCTACCAAGCTCAAGGAGCAGACATCGGAAATGGGAGAAGCCATCACCGCCCAACTCACCGACCGCCCTTTGCTGCAGAAGCAGAAAATTCTCGATGCTGCAGACGAAGACAGTAACGGTGCAAACGAGGCTTCCCTAGACAACGATGCAACAGCTGTACCCGACGTAGACACACACAACAAGTACCGCCATAACCTCCTACAAGACAACGACACCGAGCTCGGATATCTCCAGCGTAGTCTACAATCAGTTCACTCTGCTTTCTTTGAAGAGTATGATAGAAAGACTTCCGGCCCCAAAGATGGCCGCGTTGCCGAACTGCGTGCTGGTCCTGATGTCAAGACCACATCAGACAAACTCGACAGTCTTCCGGACGTAACGAGTATAATGGCAGCTATGAAGTTGAAGGTCCTGAAGGGTGTAAATCTTGTCTTTTCAGGAGTCATGCCGTTAGGGGTCCAAGTTCAGAAGTAAGTGCGACGAACGATTATTGAATATATAAGAGCTAACGAGTGCTATAGTCACGATTTTGCAATCTGGGCAAAGAGCTTCGGAGCCATAGTGACCGAGAACATCACCAAGCGTACCTCTCATGTAATTGCTTCGCCATTAAGGAAGACGGCCAAAGTCCGACAAGCCGCGAAGAAAGCCGACAAGATCAAGATTGTGTCTCAAGATTGGCTGTTTGCCTGTTTGGTACAATGGGAAAAGGTTGACGAAGCTCCTTTCCGCTTGCATCAGGATCTGGAGAACGAGCCAAACGAGCCAGTCGCCAATGGCCAGGGTTCGCCTTTCGACGGTCCTGATCAGAACGCCCAGTTGTCGTCTTCCGATGAAGAGGCAGCTGTCACTGAAGAAGAGGATGCTGCTGAGGCCGATGCTACCGCAAACGATACCGACGCACAAGAGCAGGCCGAACTCGAACGTTACATGCCCAGTCTGCCACGTGAAGCAAGCTCCATGGAAACCTCTGCCGACTTGGCTGACTGGGATGCTGAGCTTGAGGAGTTCTTGGGTGACGAGCTCGACAGCGAGAGCGAAGCAGGCAACAACCAGTCAGATACGGATGATACCGAATCACAGCCCTCCAGTGCTAAGAAGCGAAAGAGAGGGGAGGAGGGGCAGTCAACGGACGACGAGAGCGACTCGAGCCAGATGGGCACCAGTAGACTCGAACGAAGGAAGAGGAAGGCGCTCGCCAGAACCACGAGTCTTGCTAGCGTCTCTGCAGTCGATGATGCACAGAGGGTCAAGGCCGAAGGCCAGACCAGTGCGCCTCAGCAAGACACTCCTGCAGGCATCAAGGTCGATATCGTTGACGAGGAAGAAGACGATCTTGAGGCTCAGATGGAAGCAGAAATGCTGAGACAAGCCGAAGAGGAAGGATACGCATGATTGGGGTTCTCTCTCATAAGGTTGCTTGGACACTATAGGCATAGCAAGGCGTTTTTGGCGAATATCCTGGAGATGCATAAGGAAGCAAAGGATTTGGCGCATGTAGGACTATCACCTCGGCAGAACATCAGTCCACGCACACACTGTTATATGGCTATTTTATATTATGGTCATAGACGGGTCACAAATCACAAGGTTTCACTCAATATTCGCCCGCTGTCGAACTTCCTTCAAGTACATGAAATCTTGCTGAAGCACTTGAAACTGTCAAAGCAATTATTTGCACTTTTCTCGATGGCCTTGGCTGTCACTTACGATTGAACGAAGCTGGCTTGTTGGTAGTATTAGAACATAAATATAAGCTATAGTAAAGCATTTCTGTGTTTGAGCCATGTCTCCCTTGAGTTGCTAGTATTCGACCCTAGTCAGCCGCAGTCTCAGCATTTGTCAGTCAAATCAATTCGGCCAGATCGGGATCGTCTCCAGCAAGATTGTCAGCAACGATTTGATCGTCTCCTCCAAGAGTCTCATACCATGTCGTCATCCTCATCCTCATCCATGTAGCTTGCGTAATCTCTGATCGGCATCTTTGGCCGTCTGCTAAGCTCAAAGTCCAAGACATCACTTCTGGGCTCGATGTACTGTCTAGGGGCCCAGCTGACCGGCACTGCTGTTCCTTCTTCTCTGCCATCTGCGTTGAGCATAGTTGAGCGGAGGAAGATGAGCTGATTGTTACTGTCTTGACGGCTGGGTATCTTGTCTGAAACGCCAAATGCGACGAGTTTGAGGCAGGAAGTTGTGAAGGGGGCGTATGAGAATAGTTGACTAGACTGCCAACGAAGCATCTCGGTGTACAAGGATTTTTCCAGATTAGCTTTTAGTGGTGAAGAGGTAGGGAATGTACTTATGTGCAACGTGACGAGACGAGGTAGCGAGCGGATGCTGAACTGGTACGTATCCCACGAGGGACTGTTAGTCCTCAGGATACTTGAAGTAGGCCAGGCGCAGCTGATTTGACGTAGTTTGGTCACACTCGAGCAGAGACGTTGAAAATCGTCGCTGGCCCAGACGAGCTCATCAATCATGTTTTCTGAAGCATGGACGAGAAGGATGTCCAACGTCTTGCCATGTTTGATGATTCCGTCCACATTCGGCATAGATTTCACGCTTGTCAGATCAAGGTGTAGGTCCTCAATTCCCTCGACAAGACACAAGAAGTCGTCCACGGCTGTCAGAGCGTCGTTGTCTGAATTATCATTGTGCTGAATCTCCAGCCATCGTAGCTTGCGGGGAAGATAGGCACTCTTACAGAGCAGGGACAGCAACGCATCTGCTCCGGAGCATTTGGCGATCCGCAATACTTCGATTTGAGTGAAGTCGATGAAGCGGCCATACGTTTCTGCGCAGTGTCGGAGACCGACGTCAACCAGACGTAGAGAGCGAAGATGGGCGAAAGGTGGATTGGTAATCTTGTCGAAGGGAAGGAGATGACGAAACATAGTCCTGTTTACCAGTCCCGGGCCTGTAGGGCTATCATTGAGTTCCCTTGTAGTATAATTGATAGGACCGTGGGCGAAGTTGGTGTGCACAATTAATTCTGTCAAAATCGACATCTTTGAGAGTAGAAACTGGCCGAGTTCCAGTGTTGGTAGAGAATCCGGATAGATGGCAAGCTTTTGACAGTTGTTGTAGAGATCCTCGTGCTCACTTGACTTGGCCTCGAGCTTCTCGACGGCGTCTACTCCATCTAGTCTGAAGGCAGTAAGCCACTGTAGTCGCTTTTGGCGATCAAGGAGAATGAGGAATGTTTCTTGATCGAAGGCTAGCCACGGAGACCACTCAAAGTCCTCAAGAACGTTCTCGGGCAAGAAGTCTATGAGCATCCGAACGACGGTCTGAAGACGTGAGTTGTCGGCTTCGGAAAGGTCGGCGTGCTGAGGAGTAAACTGGATGTTGAGGATTCTGATTTGCTTTAATCCAGCATTACCAGGATGCAGCATGGCGCTTAATCTTAGATCTGATCGTTTCCCAATCTCGAGGCTCACGGTATGGTAGAGCTCCTTGACGGCGACATCGTAAAGTCGCTTCGATGTGCGGCAGAGCGCCTTGAGATCTGATGGTCGAGAGATCTCAGGCGGGTCAGGACTTCTGTATTGTGGCAGTTCGTGAACAATGAACTTACATGTTTGACAATGCTAGCTTGTATTTCTGGGACCAGCTTATTGAGATTCAAAATTCGGGTTTGGTCGTTATTTCTGTGGTCAGTGTGACCACTTTCGGTCGGCTTGGTGACTTCCGCTTTTGGTGGCACTGGTGCCTCATCCTGACCAGCCATGTTGCCTGAGAGAAAGTTCGATACGAGTTGTGAAGGTAGTCAGAGAGGAGTTCGTTGTCGAATTATTCCGAGGACCAGGTCGAATCGAATAGGTTGTGTTTCTCGAGGACGGAGGCGCGCGCTTTGGTTGTGTCGATGATCAGTTGTTGCAGCCTTGTGTATGCAAGAGGCGCAGGCTGCATGGATTTGGTCGGCTCAGCGGTACTTTGCTTATGGAGACCGAGCGATGAACCACAATCACTAAACTCGAGTGAGAAGCAAATAATTAACCAAAGTTCTCCAGCCGTATCTGCAGTCAGTTCAAAACTAGCCTTGGATCAGCCCTGTACTTAGCTGAGATTCACCGCTGAGCTCTTTATATCACGGCTAAGAATTGGCCTTCTTCAGATTTTGATGGTTTCTCCCAATCAATACCACAACAAGCGTAATCGTAAATCCAGCGAGCTTGGAGAATCGTTTGAACCTTTTGCTCGCTTCGGACGCTTGACCAGCGTCGATGCCTTCCTTTTCTACCGCCACAGCCTTCAAATGCCCTAAAGAAGAGACCCTACTGCCCTGCTGTCCAACTGCGCAAGTACAAGCTGACCTCTCTTGTCTGGATCTCTGTGTTAGGAAGGCTAAGTCGTTTTGATGAGTTTGCCGCAAAAGACTTGTCAATGTATAATATGAAACTGAATTTACAAGAGAACATATTGTAGCGGTGACTTCTTCGGTCATATGCAGTGATTGTAAGGATTCTCTCTTGAACATGTCGATCAGCTTCCAGACATACTGAAATTGGGGGTGAAAACGCACTCAGCCAAGACTGATATGATCCATAACTGACTTAGAATCTAAAGTCTTGGTCTCAGAACTGCGAGATCAAACAGATCCAGTGTTTGTCAGGTGAGGATGGTATTTGACAGTCGAGTCCAGTCTGTTGGTCAGACAGAAAGGGGGAGAGGCAAACAGTCCATGGCTCGAGCGGATGTTGAGGTATTAGTCGACTAGTTGTCAGGCCAGAACAGACCTGACCTGCACGAACACTGCCTGTGCTTCTGTGAAAATTGCGAGGCTTCAACTTGAAACCCTACTAAGCAGAACGGATCTCCTTTTCCAGATAGTGCTGAGCAATGTAATCTCAGACACATCAGTCCTTCGGGCAGCCAGGCTGTGATCAGAGAGAGCGTATGGCTCAGCCACTTCCCTATAGGCGCCATTGCTGACAGTGGCTGTCGATAGGATTGTCCCCATGGGGACTCCCTGGATGTGACAGCTGGAAATATACCAGGGAACACGATGGCAGTGTTTCTGATTGGCTGCGCTTCCGAGTGTTCCGAAGCTAGCTGGCTAGTGGAAGATCGGTGTGACCTTTGCTTGCTTCCTTGTGTGCTTTCTGTTCAGCTTTTCTCTCTCTTGTACTCCAATCGACATTCTGGTAAGAGGTCAACTTGACTGACTTGACATATTATGGTGTCGTCGTTACTACTGATAATGTAGAGAGGCTTCAAGGCAGAGCCAAGCTAGCCGCCACGCCTTGAGTGTTTCATCAGTCTTGGGAAATGCAGCACTCCTGTGGCTGGCAGGCGTGTGCTAAGTCAAGGTAAGATTGGCCTATGCGGCCAGGCAGTCGGCGCTGTAGTTTCAGCCGTCATCTTTGAGGGGGAAATTAGATGTGGTGCAATCTAATAAACCTCAAGTGCTGGTCGTGTTCAACGGTACCAGAAACGGCCAACGACATGCCGCCAAACCATGCCATGCTCATCAAAGCCAAGTCACGCTGCGCGTAAGTCAAACAACTCAAGTACAGGTTCTATTTTGATCTCCTGGTTCGTTTCGTTCGTCGTTGGCGTTCAAAATACCCCGGACAGCTGTGTTTGTCTTCCGGCACCTTCTTTTACGTCCCTGTCCCTTGCATCCACGGTTTCTTGATTTCTCTCAAATCCTCGCAAACTCTCTCACGCGCATCTGATACCCACGCTCTCTACCTTCAATTCTCCTACTACCAGTTTCATCATGCCTTCCCTTCTCAAGACTGTTGCCGCCATTGCTGTGCTGGCCACTGCCGTGACCGCTCAGTCTGACACCACGCCTGTTACAGGCAAGCTGGGCAACGCTACTGTCCAGAAGAACAACCCTGCCGGTGTTGCCTACATTGCCACTCTCAGCCCCAACAGCAAGAGTAACATCTCAGGCAATGTGCTCGCTCTCACCAGCTCCGACATGGTCGGTGTCAACTTCCAGATCGCGCTGACCGGTCTGCCCTCCGAGGGTGGTCCTTTCTGTATGTTGCGGATTCCGTACCAACGTATATGTCCATTGCTAACCAAGAATGCCAGTGTACCACATCCACGACTACCCCGTCCCTGCCGATGGAAACTGCACTGCCACAGGTGCACATGTGGATCCCTTCGTGCGCGGAGAAGCTCCCCCCTGTGATGCTTCTTCCCCTGCTACCTGCCAGGTCGGCGATCTGTCCGGCAAGCATGGAAAGCCTACCAACATGACCTTCTCTGCCACGTAAGATGCTTATGTCAACCCTAGCAACCGACTTGCCACTGACACAAAAGACAGCTACGTTGACCAGTACGTCTCGACCATCCCTGGCGATGGCGCCTTCATGGGTAACCGCAGCATCGTGATCCACTTTGCCAACAAGACCCGCATTGCTTGCGCCAACTTCATGGACTACACCAATGGCACTGCCGGTGCCAACGTGTCGACCTCAATCAACGGATCCTCGGTTGCCACTGGCTCCTCCACTCACTCCAGCTCTTCCCAGACCGGCTCTGCTACAGGCAGCAGCAGTTCCAAGACCAGCGGCTCCAAGACCAGCGGTGCTGCCAGCTCGACCTCAAGCGCTGCTGTCAGCACTGGCGCCGCTTCTCAGATCTTGGCCAACGGCGCTCTTGCTGCTGTCCTCGGTGGCATTGCTGTCTTCGCTCTATAAGGGAGCATTGACTTCTTCGGACCAAACGGCGTTTTCAATGACCTGTGTCTTTTTGTGTAATTCTAATCCATCCTGAGCGATAGGCTCTCTAGCTACTTCTATGGCTCTTATATCCGATGGCTTTTCTGGCTGATCGTTGACCGAAAATGAAAATTGCTACTTTCTATCACTTCACGCATGCTCTCCTTCCAAACAACAGTTTTCTTATATCACTTTTCGTTCCTCGACGTGCTTAAGGTTGTATTGCACATAGAATTCCCTCGATTTCCTTGCATAGCGCACATCGCATAGCGCATGTCGCGATCTATCAAGCTGAGGTTACTGCGCGCAAAGCTCGCTTTGTCAGTGATCACTGCTCACTTTCCAACAACGTTCGAATGCTTGTGCACGTAGACACATGGAATGAATACTTCTTGGCCAATCCACGAAATCCTCACCGAATCTCACCAGTCTTTTCAGCACACGGTTTGCACGACAAGCACGAACTCGATTCATACGTTCTAGACAGCGTTTTGATCAGAAAATAACGCTGGGCATCGAGATGTATCGCGATTCACCTGCAAGATATTGCGGAAGGCCTATAGAATTAAATCAGAATATCATTTTCTTATTTTCTTCTTGCGATCTTTTGAGGTACTTCTTCGGTCTTTGCTTACTTGCTGCTCTCGACCTATTGGCCATGGCATCCTCATATGGCTACTTCGAGTGCAATCGAAGCTAGTCAAGAAAATCGACCACATTTCCAACCACAATCTTCTCTACCGGGTTTCTTGAGCGTACTTATCTAGGCCTATAGTCGAATCTGGCTCTAGATACGTCCAGGTGTCTTTCTTGTCCGTGCAAGTGTGAGTATAGGTTATGAATTAAATTAGTTTTAGAATCTACCAACTTTTACGGATGTATCATGTATGAGACGGGCACATAACTACCTTGTGGGCTCACCCATTGGCCTACCCTCACATGCAAGCCCCTCTTGTGTAGCGTGAGTCCAATTGATCGTGGGTTCCATATTGGGATGATCAAAGTGCAACTTCTGTATGATTCACGGGCGTCTGCGAGAGGTACGTCAAAACGAGAACCAAGAAAGGCTAGTGGGATATTGTACACGTGACCGGATAAAATTGTGTAGATTTTATGTTCATTCTATATCGACATCATAAAATCACCACTCTATTGCACATTCTCTACCTTCCAGACCTTGACTGCAGCGTCGGCGCCAGAACTAATGACCTTCGAGGGCTCGGTCCATGCGATACCACCCACGCCATCCTTGTGGGCGTTCATGGCCTTCACACGCTTGCCTGGGTCTGCGAGACTCCAGACGAAGATGTTTGTGTCGAGACCGCCACTTGCCGCTTTTTCACCATCAGGAGACCAGGTGATGCAAGTGACGCGGGCGGTGTGGGCAGACCAGCGGTTAGTGGTCAAGGTCCATTCTGACGGCGAAGATGAGGTGTATGCATAGATCTTGCCGTTGCTGAGACCGACGGCGAGACGACATGTGGAAGCAGAGGAGAAAGCAAGGGTCGAAATGGCAGCTGTGGCATCCTTGATCTCGGCGGCAGCAGATAGTGAGTTGCCTGAAAGAGTGTAGATGCGGACGATCTTGTCCTCTGCACCGACAGCGACGATTTCGCCCTTGGCAGCAATGCTGGTGGGTGTGAAGGAGACTGGCAGAGATCCGACCTGTTCACCGTCATTGTAGAGGGTGATGACCGAGTTGGTGGCCACCAGTGTCACAGGCTTCGAGCCCGAGGAAGCGACGGCAACACTCTTGGGCTGGCCATCGGTCTTGCTAGAGGAGCCAGTGAAAGAGCGAGTAGAGGCATCAATGGTTCTCAATGTGTCGTCCCAAGAGACTGAGTAGATGCGGCCATCGCTTTGTGATGGAGCGAAAGCGCTGACATAGTTCTTAGGCGCCTCGCCATCGACGTTCTTGGCCTCTGCGGTAGACAGGTCCCAAGCACGTACACGACCATCATAACTTCCGGTCCATAGAGTCTTCTCTCCGGGTGTGTATCCGGCGGCAGTGATTGCCTTTTGGTGGCCGTGGACGACGCGAACAGGCTTGTCGTTGCCTTCTTGCAAGTAGTTGAGGTTGCCATCTAGATCAACACTGATGACGAGCCCATCGCTACGACCACTGGGCCAGGTGACACCCACTTGTTGGTTGGCAATGCTCACCGAACCCTCCTCGCCCATTCGCCATGTCTGGACACACTTGGCAGCTTCAACGTCCCAGATCTTGACAGTCTGATCAGCACTAGCAGTAACGAGCTTTTTCGAGTCTTTGGCCCATGAAACGCCAAAGATGCTGCCCTTGTGTTCGCCTTCGCCAATCTGGTTCTTGGCTTCGCCAGTCTTGCCGTCGTACAGCCAGATACGCCTGTCGCTACCGACACTAACCAGAGAAGCGCCGTCCGGGCTGAATGCAGTTCCGTAGATGAACTTGTCGTGCTTTCCGCGGAGACTGGTGTTGAACTTGAAAGGGGCGCCGTGGTAGAAGACCAGGCTCGTGTCGTCGGAGCCAGTAGCAGCACGCAGAGGACGCTGCTGACGGATGGATACAGAGTTGATCTGAGAGCTGTGTCCGGAGATCTCGCCCACACTGTTTCCGCTGTCGGCCGTGATACAGTGGCCGAAGCGCTCTTTGCCGTCTCCAACAGCAATGATGCGCTGCGAGTCGCCGTCCCATGCAATATCGTTGATACGGCCGGCAATGATGTGGTATTCGCCCTTGGTGGCTCCCTCGCCCTTGCAGTCCCATACACGCACAGTGCCCGAGACATCACCGCTGGCTACGTAGAAGCCACTGGGGGAGAAACGAGCGACGGTGGTTTGAGTGACATGATCGGTGTACTGTCTTGCAATGCTCGGATCGTCGATGTTGCGGACGAAGATGGACTTGTTGGCGGCGTATGCTATCGACTGGCCATCGGAGCTTGAACTAAGGGGAGTCGATTGACCTCGAGTTGTTGACGGCGAGGCCGCCCAGATGCCGTCTGTCGGCTTGTTTGTTAGCTACTGGTTCTTGCAGAAGCGACTGCAGCACGACACTCACCTGCTGTAATCGACATGGTGTCTATGTGACGAGAGTGTTGCTGAGAGCTTCTATTTACACCAGAGCTGCTTGCTGCCCATTGTCCCGCCGAAACACACCGTCATCGCTTGGCGCTCTCCCGTGGGGTACTTTAGCCTCAGGTGTTCAGGGGACTTGCCAGCTTGGTCGAGACCGACTATTGAATCTCGAAACATACCTACGAGTAACTACTCTCCTGCCAAAGCGCATAGCAAGGATCGAGGTCTCGACGTCTACAAGTATGCCTGCAACGATATTGCGTATCCAATTGAGCCAGCGATCCCCTTGATAGAATGCAAGCTCGAGGTATTCGAGCACACAGATGTTCATGGATGAGATTTCTACCAGACCTGCAAAAGGCACCTTGATCCACAACCGCGACGTACAGCCCTTCCAAAGACGAACGTTTCTACAGAGAGCATCAAGTATATCTTAGAAACCCTGAAACCTCGACTGCGGCACCTTTGATAGGTCCAATAAACGGTTGTCAGATATCGAGCAGGGTCATACCAGAAGCATCTGAGTTTGATGTGGAAAGAGTATCTGCCGCTAACGATCGGCCCCTACACCATCGCACAATTGTCGAGTACACTGTCAGCCTTCGGCATGGTTGGTTTCGTGATAGCAATGCCTTTGTATGGTAGCTCCTAGACCTTGTTACAGTCACACGAACGATGATTGCGAGTTGTCAACGTACTCGAGTGCGTGGATTGTTGCGCGGAGTTTCTCCAAGATTGGCAGGCAGCTACGCTTGGTGCTCGCATCGAGGTTCAACACTCTCAGCTCAGCACCTAGCGGGCCAAGGCGAATACAGTGGCAAAATCAGGTACTGTACCTGCACGTCGTGGACCCGAAGCTCGCGAATTCAACCACCACCACCGGCCGTCGTCGCCGCCATCGACGTCAAACTTTAAAATGCAGCGCCGCCCAACGCGCGTCCCCTTGCCCAGACCAGTCTCGATAGTCAGCGCTGTTGTTCCTGGATCCTGCCAGTGCCATGCTGTCATTAGTGCGATCCTGTTGCATCGAGGAAGAAGGTGGTGTCTTTTCCGCTGCCAAAACAGGCATGGCCACCGATGGCTGTGCTGATCAAAACACGAGACCAACGGGATCCTTTTTTTCGTTGTGTGGTTGTGGATGCACGTTTAGATCGGTGGGAAAGTAGTCGCAGGATCGTTCCTTCTCGTTGTGCAGCATTTATTAAATCCAGTCCCGTACATTTCGTCTCATCACATTCGCTCCATCCTGCTATCTGTACATCCTTCCTACAGTACAAAGAATCGTCCCTCATCAAACCACAATCACAGCCAAAATGCAGTACAAGTCCCTCGCCGTCCTCGCTCTCTCTGCTGGAGCCCTCGCTGCTCCCGAGAAGAGACAGGCCACTGATGCCAACCTGTAAGACTCGCAAATCCAGCAGGCCACCATTTTACATACTGACATGCGCAGTGCCTCCATCTACCAGGTCCTGCAGACTGCTGTCCCTACCTCGATCGCCCTCGAGTTCCTGACCAACTCTGCTGGTGTCTACTCTTCCGTCTCGTCTGAACTGGCCGCCAGCTCGACTCCCTCCTGGATCGCTGCCCTCCCCACCGACGTTCAGTCATACCTTATCGGTGTTGCTCAGAACTCTGCTGTAGCCAGCTCGGCCATTGCAAATGCCACCTCTGCTGCCGCTTCTGCCGTCACAACCGCCCCGGTTGTCATCGCAAACAATGGCACCGCCGTCGCCAACCAGACTGCTCCCGCTGTCATCGCAAGCAACGGCACAGCTCTCATCAACGGCACTGTCCCTGCCACTATTGCACAGAATGGTACCGCCATCGTCAACGGTACCACTCTTGGTAACGGAACCGTCATCGTCAATGGAACTGCCATCGCAAACGGCTCGGCCATTGTGACCGGATCTCCTTCTCGCACGGGTTCTGCTGGTTCGTCTTCCTCCACTGGCGGTTCCGGCTCTGGTTCTTCGGGATCCAGCTCTCGTGGCTCTTCTGGCTCGGCTGCTGGCGGTTCTGGCGCTTCTTCCACCTCCACTGGAGGCGCATCTCTCCCTACTGCTCTTGGTATGGGTCTTGCTGGTGCCGTCGGCCTCGTCGGTGTCTTCGTCCTCTAAGTCAACCCGGCTTCTTGTATCTGAGCATCTGATTCAAATGGCTCCCGTTAATGGCGCAAGGCGTAGACCAGAACTTTCGCACGGGAGATTGTATCAAAAGTTTAGACTAAGCTTCTTGTAATGTCACATATCACACGTTATTATACCTATTCTCAGACGTATAATCACCTGCACGCTTCGCAGAGGCCTGTGATAATATGCGCATGTGATCTAATCCAGAAGTTGTCTGAGTGTCCATTATGTTCTTGATAGAATAACTATCGTATCCATGATCGTCGTAACAGTGGTACCGTCAATCTCAGAGACGGGATGTGTATGCAGTTGAGCAATTCCAAGTGGTGCTAGCCGAGGTAATTGACGTCACCAACTTTCTTGGACATGACAACCTTGATGAGCACCTCGATTCTTCCTTGACTCCATACACAATCATCTTTCAAAGCCAGTATGATGTCGAAACTGCCAAAGAGTGTCTCTACTGCCACATCGCGCTTGGCGCAGGTGTCTCAACAGTTTTCGTCCCAAGCTCCGCTCAGACAACAGCAAGCAAGAATGGTCCATAGAGGTACCATGCACAAGCTGAACACTGGGTACGTGTTTGCTCCAGGTTGAGAGACCATGTATTGACTGTGCCAATACCGAAGCACCATGCATTGGACTGTAAGCAGTGCGCCGAGAAGAGTTGGTCGCTGACAGGTACTTTAGTGCAAGCATTCCAGCACTCGGATTCGGAACCTGGCAAGACAAAGAAGCACAAGAGCCAGCAGTAGTTGCTGCTCTGCAAGCTGGAGTGAGACACATCGACACAGCGGCCGTATACGGCACTGAGCCCGCTGTTGGCTCTGCCATCAAGAAGTCTGGTGTTCCGCGTGCCGACATCTTCCTTGTCACCAAAATTTGGAACAACTCGCATGCCCCTGAAGATGTTGAGGCCGCTCTCGATGCGTCTCTCTCAAACCTTGGAACCGACTATGTTGATCTTTGGTACGTATATCAGGGCACAACTAGCACATGTCAAATCCTACCAGATAGCGTTTCTGCCTCTGTCTCAGAAGATCATGATCCAGTCATCGTGTTATCGAGTTCTGTTTGAGCAGCATTGAATGATTTTTCTTTTGCAATATCAAGGCAGATGCTGGTGTTTGGTGCGATTTGTGACAGCATACCAATACTCACATAGAAAACATGCTGAGTGTACCTTTACGTTTAGGTTGATGCATTGGCCGTCCGCCTTTGCCAGTGGTTCGTCGCTTTTCCCCAAAGACTCGAATGGAAAGATCAAGGCTGGAAGCTCGGATTATGTCGAGACTTACAAGGCCATGGAAAAGCTCTACAAGTCTGGCAAAGCCAGAGCTATTGGCATATCGAATTTCAGCAAGGCTGAGATGGAAAGACTGATCAAGGAGACCAGCGTCGTTCCAGCAGTTCACCAGCTGGAACTCCATCCTTACTTGCAACAGCACGAGTTTGCTGAATGGCACAAGTCCCAGGGTATCCACGTCACCCAATACTCGCCCTTTGGCAACAGCAATGAAGTTGTGAGTTGATTGATTTCTCGAGAGCCATGATTCAAGATTTCTTGGCTGTTTATGGTTCTTGTTGCAAGAGAATTGAGCTAACCAGATCTCGCTATTAGTACTCCAAAGGGCAGAACTTGAGCAAGCTGATTGAAGATCCAGCTCTGGTCGATGTGGGAAAGAAATATGGCAAGTCTGGAGCGCAAGTAGCACTGGCTTGGGGAATCGCTCATGGCCGCAGTGTCATTCCCAAGAGCAAGACTCCTGCGAGAATCCAGCAGAATGTCGAAGGCGACTTTGAACTGTCTGCAGAGGACGTCAAGAAAGTGGACGCAATCGACAGGAAACTGCGCTTCAACGATCCAAGTGCGAACTTTGGATGGAACTTTTACCAGGATCTGGACGGGAAGGAGGCTTAAGTCGTCAATGTTGGAGAGGCTGAGCTTGAAGCAACTGTTTCTGTGGACGGGTCATGCAGTATGCAGTATATTACGAGTTGCATTCAGTATATTGCGAGTTACAATCGCTACTAGATACAGACAGATCCTAACATGCTCGAGTCGTGCTGGCGTACCGGCCGTGAAATGGTCAACTTGCCGGTTGATATTCCAGCATGTAATGAACTTCATATAAACTGTCCAACGTGGCTGCTGCGAACCAGACGCAACGAGTAATGGATCGCGGATTGCTGTTTATACTCAAATTTGAAACAAGAATGTATGACCGTGCCGCAAAAGGACTGCCCTGCAGAGCTCAATGCAAGGACAACTGTGTACCTAGAACTGGCTCGCAGCATAGTTCGCCAGAGTAACAGTCAAACAGCTCGTTGTCTACAATGATGAGATCGGATCGGGAATGGCTACACGTTCTTTCGGGCGCGTTGTCTCGAGGTCCCCGGTCTCGAAGGCCTGCTAGTCAGGGGTAGATAGAAACAGGGTCGGCCAATGACGAGTGGCGTCCCTGGCGCGGCCCGGAAATCATGGCGGCTCCATGGGTGATCATGGGTGGACGCGCTCATGATGATCACTGCACTGCAGCTCTCGATGTCGAAATTGCTTGTGCCATTTGGCGCTGCAGACGCAATTGAGCAGATGGAGAGAAGAATCGTCTTTTGCTTGCATTGTAGAAAACCGACGATAGAGGCAGTTGTTGGAAGCTCCTTCTTCCAACCTCGTTCAGCCCTTGCCGAAACCTAAATCACCATCTTACCCCTGGAACCGTTGACGACACGCTCGACGACCACCGTCTCGCATTTTTTCTCCATCAGTCAGGACCCGTGCAATGCGGTTTGGAGAGGGATAAGCTGAGCACAATGGCAGACGATGGTTGGCATTCCCCGGATGGCGCAAATGAGACTGTGCAATCTCACGGTCGGTCAAAGCTGGCTTTGATTGAGCCTGTCAGCGTGCCCTCCTTTTCATCATTCAGGAAGCGAACCTCGCAGATCCCACTGGCGATAGCCTCGTCGCCTGTAAGGAGGAAGCCCGTGCCAGATAAACCTTCACCTAGAGCCGTTTCCTTCTCCTACATAGCCTCTCGGTCCCAGCCCCACGATGCTGCTCTGCGAACGAGGCATTCCTCTGTAGACCAGTCGTTGCTGCTGCAGGAAACGGCTTTAACGGACGTTAACGTGCCCCCTCGCGCGTCAGAGCACCAGAGCCACCAGAACCAAGACCAAGCTCCGTCTCCGCTTGTGCCAAAGTATGTTGACGCCCCGTTGGATAGGGGATGCCATCTACCTTAATGTCGCGTGCATGGCTGACTCTGTGTTAAAGGGATACTTCGAGTCCTGTACATCTCCCACCCGTTTCGTCTCTTGCTCTCTCTCCTCCCGGTGCACAACGTCGCAGCATAATCGACAGTCGTTTGCCGCTGCCGTTAAGATATGATAAGACAACCGCTCCCGGCCACCACACAAATTCTAGCCTGTCGAGTCAGACGTCAGTCCCAGCCTCTCCAAGAGGTCGCTCTTCTACCATGAGTGTCCCCATCCACGCCCCTGCCATGACCGTGCAGCTCGACGGTATGCCCAGGTCATTCACCGACGAGTCCACCGAGTCGTTCGCCTCGTCGTCACCTCAAAGGAGATCCAAATCTCCTGGCCGCAAGCTAGGCTCCTTCTTTGGCTGGAAATCGTCTTCTCCCAACCTCGAAGCACACTCACCAGCGACATCCTTCTCCGACGTGTCTGCCTCACCAGCCCACTCGCGTAACACCAGTCACATCGATGCTACACCTACAAACATGGGCCTCACACCACCCGCGCTCGATTTCCACAGCCACCACCGCGGCGCCTCCCAGCCGCAGTACTTCGATCTCGCCAATGGCCTTCCCACATCCGGCTCGTCAGCCATCAACGCTCACGTAGAGGAACTGGAACGCGAGCTCCAGCAAGTGAGTTCGGAGCTCGCTGGCTCCATTCGTCGGGAGATGGAGCTCGAGGACGAGATCGATCGCTTCCGCAGCGAGATGCCTGCTGGCACCAGCGAGCTTGGCCGAAGAACAAGCGACTACTTCTCCGATTCTGGTACCAGCTCTCTCAGATATCCTCTCGTCGACAGCGAAGCCAAGATCGATGAGCTAGAGCGCCTCAAGAGAAAGGCAGAACAGGACAAAGCACAGATGCAAGTCGACTATGCCCAGAAGCTTTCCGACGAGCTGAAACTGAGAAAGAGCTTGGAGACACAAATTCAACAGCTTGAAGAGCAATTACATCACAACCAGGATGGCGCACCTCTGGAAGGAGGTCACAAAGACGAACGCGTTCGCGAACTTGAGGTCTTCCTTGACGAGACTCGTCGTCGCCTAAGTCAAGAGCGCCAGTCCAAGGACAATTTCGAGGACCTTTTCGCCGCTCTCAAGGATGAGAGCGAGAAGCATCGCAACGAGCGCGACAATCTTCGTGATGAAGTTGTTCCCGAGCTCAAGGCCAGAGTCGAAGGTCTTGAAGCTGAAGCCGCCGAAATGCAGTCGCTTCGTTATGAGAATGCTAGCATGCAACAGCAGCTTCACGCGCTTCGTGCTGAAGTTCAAATGCTTCAAGAAGCACAAGACAGAGACTCTGGGTTCAACGACGATGTTTTCGCCCCACCCCGATTCCCCAAAGCAGGCTTGTCACGATCCAACTCCTTGGCTAGGCCTTCTTCTAACGGCAACCTTCGCCGAAGCAACTCTCTCGCAAGATCTGGTTCGGTCAGGGAGCGCAGTGAGACTCGTCCGCGATCCGACTCCACTTCCGGCGATCGTCACAAAGACATTGAGGACCAACGTGATGCGCTGCACCAGGCCCTCAAGAATCTCCTGCGAAGATACGAAAGCGAGAAGCGTGAGCACGCAAAGATCATGCGCAAGCTGACTACTGATCGCGATCGTGCCAGGACCGAGACCACTGGCAGGACTCCTTTCACACGTGAAGTGAACCTTGTTCGTTATGAGATCGGTGAGCTTAGAAAGCGCGCCGACGATGCTCTCGAACAGAAATGGCAATGCGAAAGCAACATTGGCGGTGTCAAGATGGCTCTCGACAGAGCGCAGCAAGAAACGCAGTCGATGCGTGAATACCTCAACGGCCGCACCGTGAGCGGATCTTCTCGCAAGTCTACCTTTGAGGGACTCGGCATTGAGATTGCCGACGAGAACATCGAGCTTGGAGAAGAGGATCGCAAGACCATGATCAAGGTTCTTAGACAGAGCATCGCTCTGGCTGAAACAGAACGCGATGCTGCCCTTCGCGAGGCAGAAGAGTACCGCCAGAAGGCCCACATGCTGCAACAATCCGAGGACGAGCACATCGACACACAAAACGATCTCGCCCATCAATTGCTCGAAGCCGCAACACGCATGGAGCAATTAGCATCGCAAGTCCAGGAACACTTGCAAGCCAACATGCAGCTTAGAGAGCGTCTTAGCATGGCGGTTGGCGCAGGACAAAAAACGCAGGAAGAGAGCACGGCATTGATTGTGGGCATGCAATCCCGGCTCAAGCTGATGGAGGACAATGTTGTTGCAGCTCAGCAAATGTCGGAGTTGGCATTGGTCAACCATGAAGAGGAAGCAAAACGGATCGACGATGCAAACTCTCCGAAACTTCAACGTCTCAACGTGGCAGGAAAGACAACAGCGTCTTCGCTGCAAGCGTCACCCCTGTTCGGCGTCAAGAGTCCCAGGATCGGTACGACCAGCGGAAGTATGGCCGAGAACCTCTTCGAGGCCAGCAAAACTGCCACGCTTGAACGCAGGGTCAAGGAACTCGAAGCAGCTCTGGTCGATGCAGACTCGGAAATGCAGTCGGTGGTGCAGAGAATCAACAGTTCGCAATTCGAGATCGCCGAGCTTCAGGGCGAAAGGTATGTACTGGCAGAGAGATGTACACAAAGTGCAAGCTAACTCTACAAACAGGGACGAAGCAAACAGACAGATGCGCCGCCTGCAAGCGTCGATTTCAGCCGAGAAGCAAAAGGCACAGGCACTGTTGATGGCATAGAAGGCCAGCAGGCTCATGATGCACTTGGAGAGGTGTCTTGACACGCAAATTTCTTGTTCACGTTCTTCATACGAGTCCAGGGTTTTGGCATAGTTTTTTAATTGGGTTATTCTTGGATATTTATTATACCCTTTTGGCGTGGTGAAGGGTTTGTCGGAATGCGGGCGTGATGGGGATGAGTTTTAGTATGCATGGCGTTGGACTTAGACAGCGTAGAAGGAATGGCATAGTGGTGCAGAGTGCGGAATGCTGATGCTGTGTATCGTGGGTGTAACGTGGTGGCCGCGTTGATAAAGTTTGGCAGGGGAAAAGTAGCCTGTGTGGATGATGGTGTTTCACGATCCCCGGACTCTGTTTAGCGCAGGGGGCGGCGGCCTCAAGCTGTGAATGAATATCGTGAGGATCGGCCAGCTTTTCTCAACTTCATTCAGCTGGCATTCAAGTGTGGGCAGTCTGTACCTACGGGACTGTGTTTGTAATTGAGTCGATTGACCGCTCTCGCCCCAGTTGCCGTGCGTGCTCTCATCTCGACAGCACACCGACTCGGACTTTCTCCTGCAGCTTCCCCTCTATTCTCTGCCATCCCCTGCCACTCTTCGACGTCCCTCCTGCCACTCGGATCCTCTCGACGTCCTCTTCGGGGTCGACGACGCTCCTACCGCTCGCTGCACACATTCGAGGGTCATCTGCCGCTGCGCAGTCGACAGTGCGTGTCCCCCCAGCTCGACAGCAGAGCCGCACCGCTGGACCTCTTGACCAAGACTAACACTCGGCGTCTACAGCAGCCAGCATGAACCCAAACAACCAACAGCAGTCCAACCGACTGCAACTCAACTTCGGTTTCCAAGGAGCTCAGAACTTTGGCGGCGCCGAGCAGGGCCGCGCCTATCCCACCACCCCTTCGACCTTCCCACAGCCCTTCCCCAACAACCAGGGACAACAAGAGGTCTGGGGTACTGCCCAGCCTGGTATGAACACGGGCTTCACCAACCAAGGCTATTTCGCAAACAATCCCTATACCTCGGCCGTCCAGCAGCAACAGGCCAACTTGCACGCCCAGCAAGGCTACCGACCTCAGCCCAACCAAGCACAGCAACAACCACAACAGCAGCAGCAACAGTACCATGATGCTGCCACCAACGGCCTCGTGCACCAATTCTCCAACCAGAATCTTGGTGGCCCCCCTCGCTCCCAGAGCCCCTACGGCCGTCAAGTTTCACCAAACCCAAACCCCAACCGTCCGCGTACCGCCAATTCGACCCACCAACAACACCAACCATACTCGGGTCCATCTCTGTCGGATGAGGAGCCCCCGCCAAAGAACCCCGAGCGCTTCTCGACCAGTATTGGCAACCGTGCGAAGCTGCAGACGGAGCTGGTCAGCACTTTCTTCCGCGACAGCGTCGAGCGAGCTCGCGACCGAAACGCTCGGTAAGCTGCTAGACCATGAATCCTTTGTTTGCTTCCAACGCTGACCCATTTTGCCAGTGCCCAAGAGCTCGAAACCATCATGAAGGATGCCACAGTGTCAGACTCGCGCAAGCAGCAAAAGACGACTAGTATGCGTCGCTCCGAAGCAAACTTCCTCCGTTTCCTTCGTACCAGCGAGAGACCTCAGAATTACACAACACTCAAGATTATCGGAAAAGGTGCCTTTGGTGAAGTCAAGCTCGTGCAGCGCAAGCATGATGGCAAGATTTATGCCCTCAAGTCTCTCGTCAAGGCTGAAATGGTATGTTGGAGGACACGTCGTGTTTCTACATGTAACTGACACGGTTGGCGCAGTTCAAGAAGGACCAACTCGCTCACGTGCGCGCCGAACGCGATATCCTTGCAAATGCCGACAGTCCTTGGCTTGTCAAGCTGCACACGTCGTTCCAAGACTCGACCTTCCTCTACATGCTCATGGAGTTCTTGCCAGGCGGTGATCTCATGACCATGCTGATCAAATACGAAATCTTCTCTGAAGACATCACTCGTTTCTACATGGCCGAGATCACACTGGCTCTGGAAGCTGTGCACAAACTCGGTTTCATTCATCGGTATGCGCGCCTGCTCAGCTCTCGACGCGGCACACAGCTGACAATGCCTTAGTGATATCAAGCCCGACAACATCTTGCTCGACCGAGGTGGCCACATCAAGCTCACTGACTTTGGTCTCTCGACTGGCTTCCACAAGGAACACAACGCCTCATACTACCAGCAACTCATGTCAAATGCTCGCTCACGTGCTACCGCCGCAAATCGCCAGTCAGTCTCACTTGACCAAATCCAGTTGACCGTCAGCAATCGTCATCAAGTAAACACTTGGCGCAAGTCTCGTCGCCAGCTTGCATACTCGACCGTCGGTACTCCTGATTACATCGCTCCCGAGATCTTTAGCGGCAAGGGCTACGACTACCGCTGTGATTGGTGGAGTGTTGGTACCATCATGTTCGAGTGTTTGATCGGATGGCCTCCATTCTGCGCAGAGGAACCTCACGATACCTACCGCAAAATTGTCGACTGGCCGAGAAACTTGCACTTCCCTCCTGATCAGCAGATCGGCCCCGAGGCAGAGCACTTCATCCGCAGGTAAGTCTGACTGCTCCTCAATCATCAAACAACTTTACTGACAATCATAGTCTGATTTGTGACGCCGATAACCGCCTTGGCCGCCTTGGAGGTGGCACCGAAATCAAGCAGCACCCCTTCTTCCGCGGCGTTGTCTGGGATCAACTTCGTCGCATCCGCGCTCCCTTCGAGCCCAAACTCTCGTCCGCAATCGACACACAGAACTTCCCCATCGACGAGATTCCGCAGACCGATAATAGCGCAGCCCTGCGCGCCCAGAACGAGGCGATGGGCGGAGAGGAAGCTAGTATGAGCTTACCCTTCATTGGCTACACCTACAAGCGTTTCGATGCTTTCCGTGGTAGCTGAGCAATCCCCAAAACGCTTTCAAGAATCGAAGAGTTTTATGCTCTTGCTCATCTATCATTATATCTGTCTTGATTGTTGGCAGTCCGGTGGGATTGTGTGGAGTGCAAAGAGCAACACAGCATAGTGCATCATAGACGTCGTGAGTACGGCGATCAGAATCTGGTCACTTTTTTCGCATCATCGTATCGGTATTTTTGGTCATTACATGTGGGCAGATGGCGTCTTTGTACCTTTTTTGCAAGAACAAGGCCAGTTGGCGGCTGGAACCGCGAGATGGGCTTTAGCAAGGAAATGCTCAGTTGAAATTACTACCATATTGCTGTCCTAGTGTGCCGTGAACCAATGCCAGCCAACGCCTGTCATTATGTCTCCCTAAAAGACGTGCCAGTGAACTTTGTAATTTAGATTGGGCTCGAGAGATTTCACTTCTTGCCAATGTTGTGCGGCGAGCTGGCATTCAGCACTGTTTGACGACAGTGTCAGCGTCTTTGGTATTTGGGCATATAAGATGTCATGTACGTACAGCTCACGATTCTGACCTTTTCGACCTCGATCGTCTGCGAGTTGTCGAGTTTGAACTTGATGTCCTTGAGGATAAACGTCCAGACGTCGTCACAGAAGCGATAAGTGTCGAGATGGCCCTTGAAGCTCATCCTCGCCTTGACCTTGTCGCCGAGCACTTGTGCAATGGCTTGGTCGAAGTTTGTCATGATTTTGATGGCGAGTTGGGGCTCGATGCGGCGACTGCTGATCAGATCGTCGAGTGTGTCTGCAAGGGTCCCGCCGATGCTGCACATGTTCAGTGGCGATGTGAGAGTGGTAGTGTTTGGCTGGTTGGACTCACGAGGCATTGCGGTACATCTCATAATACTTGGCCTGCTCAGCCATGTTGAAGGTTGGCTGCTGTGTGTTTTGCGAGGGATAGTGGTGAGGTTACGACTGAATCAAGAGTATTTATAGTCAGATTCTAGGAAAAGTGATGTTGATTGGTGATGAGAGTCGGTGTTTAGTGATGGCAGGAGTGGTCAGGGTCTCGGAAGTGATGGAATGGAAGTCGGTTGTGATTGGCGGCTTCCTCAAAGCGTCTCCGCGTCAGGGCACAGGCAAGGGTCCGAAGTCCGAGCTCCCCGGCTCTCTGCTATACAAAGACGAGTCAAAGATATACGATCGATTGCGCGATCGGTAGATTGACCCCTTGAGGTCCACTGGATCTGCTGAAGATGCCGCCGATACTGCTGATGAAGCGAACGCTGGATGACTTGGACGACTTGGACGATTTGGACGACCTGGACGACTTTGATGACTTTGACGACGAGAAAGAGCAAGTGGAACCCCAACCAAAGCGTCTACGGGAGAAGAGTCCCGTTGCAAAAGAGGACGAGTCAAAGGATGAAGACTATCAGACAGAGGAGACAAATGTGGCAGAGAGAGTCGTTGAGCTCATGATGCCGCGCATGGAAGCTCAGATGCAGCAATTGGTGAATAGCGCGGCCATGCGCATGCTGGACGTCCTTGGTCAGAAACTCGCCGGACTGGAGTCGCGCATCGATGACATGCACAATGAGTGGAAGAAAGCCCTCGGCACTACCGACCTGAAGCGACAACCGGCAGTCCAGCAGTACCAATTTGGAAACCGCCATCAATCAGCAGTGCAGCAGTACTTTGGACGCACACAAGCCCCGCCTATCACGACCCCCAATCAAGACACGAATGTCAATGGCTCGTCCCGTCCTGAGGATCCCTTGCAATCCTTCTTCCAAGAGGCCGCACAAGCAGCAGACAGTCCCACCATCGTAGGCCCAACCGACAACCGCCGTGTTCCATACATGGCCCGCCGCTCCCGACCGCTGCCAACTCCAGGCTTCGCTCCCAATACCCAATTCACGTCTCACGGCACCGCCGAGATCAATCCCGAAGATGCTCCACAATACCGCTTGCAACGAGGCTCAGAAAGCGTAATGCAACTATGGCACGAGTTTTTCGTTGGCTCTGCCGACAAGCCCGCCATCAACGAACTGGACCACAAGTACGGCAGTGCCTGGCGCTGGAAGGACAGCAAGGAAGGCGTCTACTACAGCATGCGCCGCGTCGTCATCGACGAGATACAAGCACGCGTCGAAGCTCGCTGCCCCAATGCCACAGGCGCCACTGGCGACGTTTGGATCGCCGTATGCAATGAAATGGACGCCGAAAGATCAAACTTACAATTCACCCTCAACCAATACATCTTTGAACTCAAACGTCGAGACAAACCAGTGCCTGCTCCTGGAACAAAGAAATGGGATCCTGAGGACCCTCATCCGCCCCTTGCGCCAGTCTTGTCGCGAACAACACCTTCAGTACAGAAACTCTGGACCGAGTGGTTTTCTGGAAAGACGAATTACAACGGCTATGCCACTTTCCCATCCATCATCCAGTTGAACCACAAATTCGGAAGCACATGGCGTCATTCACACACGGCAGAATACAACATATACCTCAAACGTCGCTGCATCATTGATATCGCACTTCGCCGGATAGTCGAGCTTGGCGGAGACAGGACCGAGACCACCAAAAAGGTCTTGAAAATGATGGATGCTGAGCGAGTGGCACACAACTTGAGTCTGGTGCAATATCATGCTTGGGCAAGAGAGAAATACGGTTATCATGCTTCGTCACGGACCCGTCTTCCCAAGTTCGTTGCCGACTTGGGAGAGGGACCGGAAGAGGCCATCGAGCTCGAGGCGAGGACCAGGTCTCAGCAGGATGAAGTCAACGGCGTCGTCAGAGATCATAGCACGGATATCGACACAGCTATCCTAGGGCATGAGCGGCACAGCGAAAGCAGAAGCGGACAAGGCCAGGAGAGCTCTGTACCACCCTCACCAGCATCACTTGGTTAGCCAAAATGTGATATTTTTGGGGTACTATAGAATTATATTTGAGCTGATAGATTCTGACAGCGGGCTCGATTTTCCCCCTGCCTGATTACAAAGAAGCCCTCAGGCAGCTCCACCTCCCATGATGTTCTTGCCCTTGATACTCTTCCATTCAACGAACAAGCTGATGACAAAGGCTAGACCGCTGGTTGCAATGGGCAAGACAAACGCAGATGTCACAGCGTGACTGTATGCTTGCAAAACTCCTGGCAGTTGTGCCGCCGACACCACATCTCTGACGTGCGTGGCACCTGCAGATATGACGGCAGCCGGGTTCACTCCAGGTGCATTCTTGATGATATCCTTGATCAGGGTGTTGGCAAAGATGTTTTGTGCAATCGAGATGGAAATAGCACCTCCTAAGCTGTTGAAGAAAATCGCGATGGCGTTTCCTGAGGGCATGTCTTTCTCGTCCAAGACGACCTGTACGGCGATGAACGGGATCTGGACCGCAGAACCCGCGCCAATACCGGCGAGTAGTTGATATCCTATCCATTTGGCGGCAGGAGAGGCAACTTGGAGGGTATAGAGCATACCAGCACCGACAGTGAAGATGGCGGCTCCAAACCACATGAAAGGTGCGTAATAGCCGAGAACAGTGATAGTGCCTCCAACTACAATGGAAGCAATCGTGTTGGAAACAAGGTACGCAATACATCTGATGCCAGAGCCTTCTGCAGAAGTGTTTTTCACTGCTTGGAAGTAGAAGGGCAGATAGAATATGTGTCTACAATACAGGCTTAGTATGTTTCAATGGCGTCGAGGCTCGACAATGGACTTACGTGTACAATCCCATGGCAAAGAAGGTCGAGTAAAGCGCAGAAACCAAAACCGTACGGTTCTTGACCAGAATGCGAGGCGGAAGAGTAGCCCGGTCTCCCAGCTTGATCTGAAGAGCGATGAAGAGCGAGATCAACAATCCAAAACCAAGCAGGCATCCCCAAACCTTGCTGTTGCTCCAAGGGTACGTAGTGCCACCCCATTGTAAGGCGAGGAGAAGGCAGACGATAGCACAGATCAAGAGGAACGCGCCCAAGAGGTCAATCTGTTTGATCTTCTCCTTGGTGGTCATGTTGGTGTGCCTCCTCTCAGGATTCTCAAAGAAGAAGAACACTGCTACGAGTCCTATTCCACCGAATGGAAGATTGATCCAGAAGCACTGCAGAGACGTCAGCAGGTCACGAGAGAGCTAACATAAACACATCGTACCCATCTCCATGTTGCTGTGAGCTGTTAGCTTAATACTTGAGAAATCCACAGGATGGACATACCATGGTCAGTGAAAACACCACCCAGCAGAGGCCCAACCACACTGGCAATGCCAAACATACTAGACAACGACGCAATGTAGATCGCACGCTTTCGCAGAGGAGCGATAAACCCAATGATGGTCATGCCTCCTGAAAAGAGAGCGGCAGCTCCAACACCAGCGACCGCTCTGCCTACAATGAGCATCGTGGAGCTGGTAGCTGCCGCGCAGATGACAGAACCAACTTCGAAAATGATCAAGGCCGATAGATAGGTCCATTTGACGTCGAAGTAGGTGTATACCTTGCCGAAAGAGGGCTGTAGCGATGTGGTCGTAAGCAAGTAGGCAGATCCGATCCAACCGACATCATTCAGCGCATCGGGCCACTGGGTTGTAATTTTGGGGACTGCTTGAGTTAGTGAATGGTCATGGGCCGATACTGATTGCCTTACTAGCTGTTGCGATGACTGGCGGAAGAAGCAGAGTCAGCATAAATTTCCATCAATCACGGCCATTTCAAGTCGGCAAGTCGTTACCAACAAGTCGTTGGCAGAAGACCGAAGGAAAGAACGTACTCGAGTTGTCTAAAGCGACTACCCAGATGGCAAGACAGAGACCGAGCACAAGCAGCCACAGTTTTGGGCCAGTGGGATACTTTGATTCATCTTCAGCTTGTTGGGCAGCAGCACTGGTGTCTCCTTCTGATTTCGAAAGTGCATCCTTGTCCACTGAAGCTTCCCTGACAGCAGTCGTAGCCTCGGCCTTGCTCATCGGCTCGTCTCCATGTTCGTCAGCCTCGAGGGGTACCGTACGAGGCTCTCCCAGAGTCTTTTTCTTAAACGAGGGAAACAGACCCATGATGAGACTCGATGATTTTGTCGCAACGAATGCGCAGCTGAGACGATGGGAACAAGTAGCAACTGCCTCCCGCCTTCCATTATGTATGTTCCCGGCTCCTCAATTTCGTTGCGTAGGATCCGATCAACGCTCGTTCGTGGAAAGATCTCGACCTCCGGCCAATCGATATACGCGCAACGGCACTATACGATGTACGGAAGTATATCTGATTTCTAGCATAAGCGAGCCAATCCCACGAAACTTACAAGCTGAACCTCCGCACTTCGTAGAATCATCTGATGGTCAGTATAATATACTGCAGATCTCACGTTGCCTCTGTAGGAATGCGTGGTCACACCGGTCGCGATGTCTGATGCGCCAAGCCAAGAGCATGTGCGGCTGACAGAAGATGCCGCAGAACGTCGTGACTGGATAACTGAAGATGGAGGCATCTCTCCTAAAAGCCTAAAGATAAGGATCTAGATTATCGTATGTGATTGAAAGTCGATCAAAACGTAAGATCGTAGGTATAACGCAGAATATCAACAACCTGCTCCTGACGCTATGCTTCAAAATCCAGCTCCAAGAAAACAAAAGAATGAGAAACAAAAATTATGACAGGTACAAGAGTGTTAGGCCTGTTTTTCAAGGTCTTTGGCAGCATCGGAACCACTGCTAGGCGACACAGGCTCGTGGTCTGGGTTGGCCGATGCCTTGTTGGCGATGGGGAATGTAGGCGCAAATTGACTCTTGCTTCTGATCTGGGCTCCCTTCAGGTAGAAGAGAATGGGTAGCGGGACAAGCAAGAAAGCAAAGCAGCCCAGCAGAGTGCCTGCCCACTGAATACCCATACCCTCAATCATGTAGGTTGCGAAAAGAGGGAACCCAGCACCGCAGAGTGAACGCAGGAAGGTGTTGGCAGCGATGGCGGAAGCAGCAAACATCAGGTAACTGTCGATGAGGTAGTTGAGACACTGGAGGAAGATAGACATGATGCCGAATCCGGTAAACAGTCCACTCAGAGTTGGAGCAATCCAGTGAATGTCCGCACGATAACCGGTCCAGCCGAACCAGAGGAGGCCAATGCCGAAAAGAACACCACCGATAATGACTGGGGGAAGACGCCACTCCGGAATAGGAATGTTGTTGTTCGCCTTGAGCTTGCGGTTGTACGATGGGACGTCGATGACAATGTAGAGACCAGCGAAGACTTCACCCATGATCATACCGAAGTATGGCAAACCACCGACACCAGGAGACATTCCGTGGACTTGTTGGAAAACGATGGGGTAAAAGGTCAGGAAGAGATATAGCAGTCCGTATACAAATGCCTAAATCGGTTAGCACGACTGATATGGAGCAGACAAGAAGACAAAGCTTACCATGTAGATGGACAGCAACAGCACGATGGGTTCTGTGAAAAGCATACGCATAGGTCGAGCCAAGTTTTTCTCAACCAACTCCTGAAGGTTGATCTCGATTTCTTCTTGCTTTGCGTGAATACCCCAATTCTTGGTTCTGCGTCTTAGTTCGGCAGCTTTGTTGACCAGGATCACAGGCGGATATGTCTCTTCGAGGAGGAAGAGCAAGAGGGCAAGGCCAGTGAAACCCATGATAGCGGTAATGTATTCGCACCATCGCCATCCGAGGTATGATGTCGTGATGAAGCCTCCGATAAAGGGAGCGAGCAGGGGTCCAGAAAAGACGGCGATACTGAAGACGGTGACAGCGACACCTCTTTGAGCATTGTTAAACATATCGGCAAATACGGCTCCAACGACGGTAAGCGGACAGGCACCCATGAAACCGCCAAAGAATCTGCAGATGAGAATAGTCTGGAGATCCTTTCCAACGGCCACAGCGATAGAGAAGATAGAGAAACCGAACGAGGAGATAAGAAGAGGAAGGCGACGTCCATACAGCTCAGACATGGGAGCCCAAAGACTGATTTACGTTAGCGTAATGTGCTAGGGTTTAGACAGGCAAATACTCACATAGGGCCAGTAGCAAAACCGAGAACGTAAAGTGAAATACCGAGAATACCGACCTCTCTTGAGACGTCGTATTCATTGGCAACAGCACCAGTAGCGGAGGAGAAAATCGATGAGCCAAAAGCAGCCGTCAATGTAACAAAGCCCAACGAAGCAGCAACGGGAAGCCTGTAAGAGGACAGGTCAACATACTGGTATCATATATGATGCATAAAGTACTCACTTCTTCTTGAAAGGCCAGTTCTGGGCATGCATGGGGTCATTCGGACCATCGAATTCTACTACATATTCTTCTCTTTCGGGCAATGGTGGAGGATAAGGCTTACCACCACCAAAGGCAGGCAGAGGCTTGCTGGCCTTAGAAGACCTCGTACGGAAGACTCCAAGACCTCTGCTCTCTGCACCACCTGCACCAACCGTGGCGCTGTGTTGACTTCTGCCGGTCTGGATTCTGCTCAGTGCAGTAGGATGTCTTTCAAGGTCGGCTTCATTCTCGTGCTGTGTTTCGACTCTGGAAATGCTTCTGCCCATCTCTTGAAATCTGACTGCCGAGTGGGATGACGCAGAAGAGCGGCGTCTCTTGGCTATGGGCGATTCGTGGGACTCGAGACGTTCAATGGGACCAAATCTCTCGGGCGAGGCATCGCGCTCGTTGTCGGCCAGGAACCTGTCTTGCGCATTCATGATGGCGGCGGGACCGTTCTCGTGGGCCAGTAGACGCGTGGATTAGGTGTATAGGGAGGGAGAAAAGAAAGTCGCGAGTAATGATAAGCAGCGGCGTCAAATCAATAAATGAGATGAATGCTTGAGCACAGGGCAAAAGACCAACAATAGTGGAGCCACAAACGGTCAAAAGAAGCGGCTGTCACGGCAATCCTTGACTGCCTGGCCTCGCACATTTCGTGATTACGAGGACCTCGTCAAATTTTGCTGCTTTCTGATCAATCGAAAGGCATCGAATCCTCTGCTTCCTGCCCATTCGCGTCTTCTTTGCTTTTTGTCTCGATGGAAGCTTGCCTTGTCAGACGAGGCGTGACAGCAACTCATCCGCTGTGTTTGTCTAGGATACCTAGCCAGCCAAGCAACCACCTACGTCAAATTTGCTTTTTAAAAGCTCCCTTTCTTGAACCCTGACGCCGTCCCGACGCCCTGCGAAGCCTTGGTGGACCGTGGTAAGCTAAAGGTTCGAATTACGGCGCCTTCCTCAACGGCCTGGATTTCTTCCTGTTCGGCAGTTGTTTGCCTCGTCTGAATTGATTCTATTGACCAAGGCAATCATCCAGATTACCAAGGCCTTCAGCAATCGAAAGCGAGAAATTGCTGCGAGGCGTTCATGCTGAAACACACCATGACAGAAGCAACGCGGGCTTGCGCCGCCGAGATCGACAAGCTTTTTGCTCTGTTCAAACAAAACCTGGGGTGACACTCTCCCGAGTCAGGCCTCAGCCTTACTGAAGAACTTTCTGGATGAAGCTGTATAAGAGTGTCTATTTGGGCCTGAGTGCATTCTCCGTAGCCTATGCAGACATCAGCAAGCAGATCCAAAGGTCACATCCCACAGAATCCTATGCCAGTCATGAAAAAGGCTCTAGAGTGGAGAAATGGTATGTGAATCGAACAAGGCAAGAGAAAGCAATGAAGCAACAGACAGCCAATGTGTCAACCAAATCAGTAGCAGAACTTGTCTGGAACATCTGCTCACCGAAGACAGGCAGCCACAGTCACCAATAGATACTCAGAGTATCGCGAGAACACAGAGAGAAGACGATGGAACCAAACACCGCCGCACGTGACAGTCAAAGCCTTGCACCGCCACCGCCACACAAGTCGTCATGCTCCATCTGATAAAACCAAGGCATCACTCTTCTAACCACAAACCACGCACACAACAAACACTCCAAGCTCTCAATACTCAATCGAACAACACAAACATGGGTCTCCCTCAACAAACAAACACTCCCGTCGAGAAGCCCTCGACCTCCGAGACGGCAGAGACGACCACCGACTCCATCCCTGCCGCCGACGTCAGCACACAAAACAGCTCACTCGGCGCCACGAATAGCTCGGAACTGGCTGGAGGTGCCATGGGCGGTACTCAGGGTGATGCCGAGAGAGCGGCTGAGAAGCTCTACGAGGAGAGAATGGAAGTAAGTGACTAACGGGATGAGTCAATGCTGGACACAAGATGCTAACCTAACTCGAAGGAGGAATACGCTAAGCGTGAGGGAGGCGCTTAAACGACACGATGTTACGAAACGACAGGTAGTCTAATGGTCATAATGGCTGCGAAAGTCGCAAATCTAGGGGCTCTGCATATAATTCTATCTAATGTATCACCACTTTTCTGACCATGTCTTTCTCGTACGTGCAAGCTGACGGACTCGATCCAATCCCCTGTTCATCTGGCAGCCTATCTATCTTATAGCCACCAGAACCCGCTCAAGTAGAGCCAATATCTTTCTGTTACCGTAACGTTTGTCGCCAGCCACGCCAACTGCCTTGACAACCAGTGGAAATAGCAACTCCAAATGAGTTTTGTAATCTTCTCTGCCAGCGCCATCGACCCTTTCAACAGCATCTGACAGGCCACTGAGCTTTTCGACCTCAGTCAAGCAGAAGAGCAACTCTTCGACCTGCGACAGTGGCTGCGGTAGCGAACCCCGAAGAGGCTGATCGACAATATAGGCCTTGAGGGGAAGTGCAAACCGCATTACCAGAGTTGTTGTCGCGGCTTTGGAAACTTTGACTTGACTTTCGCTAGGGTCGCCAACCAGGGAGACCAGCTCTCTAAAGCACAAGTACGCCATATCCTCCCTTAAGCTTGGCTCTGGATCACGGACTCGACCGATCCGCAACGCGTTGAGATTGCCAAGTTGGTCGTTGTCTTGCCGAATATCTCCGTGCTCCACGGCATGGATGAGAGATGCATCGAAGAGCGAGGACATATACGTCTGCCGGGTTGCATCAGGGATATCTGAGGAACCCATGGCTGGCGTCATCACGACTTTGAGTCGTTGCATGATATCACAATCAAAAATCTCGTCTTCCTCAACGGTCTCGGCTGTGGGCTGTGGTGATGCTTCGTCGATGTCGGCATGCATAACAGCATGGGCAATGTTGACGATAGCTGTCCAAATGCGAGTTTTCATCTCACTATCGATATTGTGCGTTTCCATCTGGGCCAGCGTCTTCTCAACAATGGACAGCGATGTAGAACTTGCCTTCTGCCACAAAGCTGGTGCTTTACCGGATTGCATCCACCTATATTTGAGACTCATTGGTGTCACCAGATTCTCCAAGGCGTTCGCGACTGCGCCCGAGTAAAACATCTCTGGTTTTGACAAATCTGTGGCGATCAACTCGACCATCCAGTCCATGCTTGCTTTTGACAGAGCAACAAATGTAAGACTCGTTTTGGGCCTTTCATGCGTCGTGAATGGCAATGACGCCAGCTGTGAGGAGGCATTGACCAGTGTCGAGGAGATAAGTCCAATGTTGCTATGCAGCGCTTGCAGATGCTCAAGGACCTTCTGCTGGAGCACAGTGAGGTTACTGACATCAGAGCTATAGGCCGCTCCGGTTGAAGACTTGACACAATCAATCATGTTCTGTGCCAGCTTGTCAAGTCGGTCTTTTGTGGCGTTCTTTTCAATCAAACCGTAGATGTTTCTTCCACAATTGACGTATGCGATGTATTGCTCCTGTTCGGCAGCCTGACCTTTGACATCTGCAGAACAGTCGGGTATAGCGGATGACCACAATAGTTCTGTGCGCGAGACTGCCTGGCCCAGCTTCTGGTCGTTGGATCGGAATGCACCTAGTAAAGTACTGAGACCACTGTATACAGCCGCATTGACGACCGAGGAGTGAAAGGCCAAAAGAGCCTCGAACATCTCCATCAGATCTGACCACAATCGGTCGAAGGAACTGAATGAAGCCATCTGATCAAATTGTCCGACAAGAAGGCCGGTAATGTCGCCAATGATTTCACTCGATGTGGAATCGAGTCCAATGATAGCATCAGAAGACGCTTTGCCCGAACGGAGGATCCCCTGCTTATCGGCATTCTCCCGGATGACTTTGAACAAGAGTGTCTCGATGGCCAGTTGCCAAGCTGGGTTAGAAAAGTCGACACTATGGTTCTTGAAAATTCTCAGAAGAGTTTGAAAAGCGCTGTTCCTAACCTCTAGACGTTCATCGGCAATAACATCTGTGAGGCGATACATGAGTAGTACCCATTGAGCTGGCCGGGATTCTTTGCTTCTAGTCACAATACGCTCGTGTCCGAGAACCAAACGTTCTTCAGCGATACCACTGGTAAGCTCATTGAGTCCGAAGACCACCTCCTGCTTCACGAGGAAGTCAGACACGTCCCAGAATAATGTGATGGCCTGAAGATTGTCAGTATAGTTCGTTGCTAATGTGCGGTCGACTACTTACAGTGAGAGAAATGTTAAGGTCAGAATCCTGAGAAGCGAAACGGAACAGAATTTCTACCAGCGGACTAAGACAGGTCTGTGGAAGTGGTGCGAGGAAGTCTGAGCAGACCAACTGCATTACGCCAAACGCTGATCGGCCTAGATACGGAGCGACAAAGTGGCTTGACAATCTCAACCAACCTTCTTTGTGGGTTTGGTCGTCACGTGCTTTTCCCTCGGCATCGTCGGTATCGAAGACGCTTCCTATCAGGGCCAGAATGGTCTCCCAGCCAGCGGTGAGTGCTTCTCCAGACTTTTCTAGCACAGCTCTAACAGAATCGAGGACTCTATTGTGGATATCGATATCGACATTGGTAAGTTCGTCAGCTTGTTCGTAGAGTCGACGTACAAGCATGTTCAAAGATGATAGAACCATGTCCTGAGCCAGTGCTGCGTCTTCGGCCTCCTCAGATGTACTTGCCTCGGCAATGGCGATAGAGCATCGAGCCAGAATATCAGCAGCAAGACGGCGAGCATCGTCTGGTATGCTTGTAGCAATACTTAGATCCACAAGACGGTCAACCAGAACAGTCCATCCACTTTCTGAAGACGCATAACTTGCGAATCTCGAAACATTGTGCTCTGCCAGATCGTTGATTCTTGTCAACACAAACATGTAATCCTGAGTAGAGAGTGCAATGTCTGTTGTGATGCCAGGCAGACTGGATATTCTACGCGCAGTACTAGATGGCTTTGTATGGATGGGAGACGATGGCACGCCCTCGGTCCTTCCATTGAGCAGTTTGCAGAGAGTTGTGAGTACGTGAAGGAAAGCATCGTTCGGATAATCCGCTGTACTCTCCAAAAGACGTAATACTGCACCCTCTACAGCTGCAATCTCTGGGCCAATTGCCGTAGACTTTGCTTGAGAAGCATTAAGCACAACTCCGGCTTGGAGGAGCGTTTCGAAAACAATGTTGAAGGAAGATTCCAAAGTCGGGCCGATTGCGATAGCGACATTCAGAAGTGCTCTTAGACACAGCAGATTGCGTGTGGACAAGGTAGGCCTCGATGCCGGATCGTACGACGTGCGTCTTGATCTCTCATTTCCTGATGTTTGAGTTGAAAAGCTCTCCACACTCAGTAAACCTTTACCATTCGAGTACAATCCAGGGGTCTCGATCGTTGGTGACGAGACACTTGATATACTGGACGACACGATGCTTGGAGGAACCGCAGCTTTACCTAGAGTAGTCAAGAACGCATCTCGTGAGGTGGATAATCTCAAAAGACCAGAAACCTGTACGAATCTTTGGTAGGACCTGATCAGCGCTCGGTAGTAATCGTTGTCAAGAGACGCGTTAAGGAAAGTCGAGTATGTCGCAAGCAATGCAGGCCAACACTGTTCTACGAGCTTCGCAATAGCTCTGATACGGATAGCTTGGGCACTCTCATCTGTAGAGAGTGGGTTGAGCGGCACAGTGCGCGAGCGATAAGATTGTGACCTCTTCTTTCGGGTCCTCGTCTTTTGTGGACTCGTGATCTGTTCTTCGGCTTCGGCCTCTTCCTCCGAATCTTGATCTTGATCTTTCGTGTGTTGTTGGACGGTTAGGGGGAGTACAACCTTGGCTAAGTTCTCGGAAAGGCCATTGAGACAATCGAGCACAAGACTGTAGATGTAGGTTTCTGGTAGAGCGGGAGGATCCATCTTGTCAAGCTGGTCCATGCATTGAGTCTTGGGCAAGCTCCATCGGGCGCTGATACCCGAGACATTGCTGTCTCCTAAACTCGATGTTGGAGCGATTACGCCAGCAACACCACCAGCAGCTTCCATTGCAACCTGCTCAGCAATGGTTTCTCTCGCTTGGTCGGCAGGGACACTTGACTGTTGTCCCAACCCAATAACGGATGGCTTCTCTGTAGATATCTTGACGAAGGAAGCGATGTTGTCTCTGACAATTGATCTTTTGCCGTCTTTGGCATCATACTGCAGATAAATCTGCACAGCCAGACCAGGTTCGGTATAGACAAGACGGAAGACCTCCATACACATGGCGCGTTTCCAGGCTGTTGCTTCTGAGTCTATCATGTGAGTCAACAAGCCCAGAACAACCTCGCACTCGTCGGGCATGGCTTGGAGGTGACGACGGATGATGAAGGATGCAACTCGAAGAGCCCGGAGAGTAACGCCAAAGGCTTGACGCTCTGAAATGACTCGTATTAGATGTGGCATGACGACTGTTCGAAGGATGTTCGTTTGTTCTGGATGCGAGGAGAATATCTTGGGATGACTGCCTAGACATGCTCCCATGAGTTCCAGACCAGAAGCTGCTGAAAGTCCGGAGAAGCGCACAAATCTTGTGTTTTGGCCTTCGGTAGCGAAACAGATGTCCAGGAATACGCGATATGCATCATAAGCTGCTTCTCTCAGCGGAATGGGACCGTCTTCGCCAGTTATTCGGGTGACGATGGGAACCTTGTCGCCAGCTTCATCCTCCGCGGCCACTCTGTCGAAGACCGAGACGACAAGTTGCTGGAGAGTAGCAGCAGCTACACCACTGACGGTTGCAGCCTTGACATTCTGCAGAGCGGCACAGACTTGCAAGGCAGCAGCAAGATGATCTCCCTTTAGGTCATCGGCATAGTTTTGGGCAAGAGCTGGAAGGGCTTGCAGGACTTTGAGTTGGATGTCGAGGCCGAGCGAGGTGCATGCATTGAAAGCGTTCAGGACATCTTTTAGTCGGGACTTTGGTAGGCCTCGAATAATGACAAGACGCTGCAGACATACAGTAGCGCTAGCGGCATACTTTGCATTCTGGGTGTTGCAAGCAAGTAGGAAAGCATCGATGAAGGTTGGTCGTCTACTCAGATCTCTTGTACATTAGCGAAGGTGATGAGGACAAGGAAGGTACATCTCACCAGCAGCCAGTTGTTGTTCAGATGTAGAAGGTAGGGATTTGAGATCTTGTAATGATTTCTCTGCAGCCTGTATCGCATCAGACGGCACACACAACAGTACACATTCGTGATCAACACACAGTGCGAATTTCTGGATTCTTTCGTTTAGCCTCTTGAGCGAGGCTCGTTAATTCGACCTGGAGAGCTTGACCGCTCATAACTCTCTATGCTGGATTGACGACAACGAGCATTCTAGTCTTAGACAAATTCAAGGCCCAGGTCGGCGACAACTATAGTCAGGCAATCAATCCAGATAAAGAAGTTCGAAGTGTGATAAAATGGACCATTCAAAGGGATGCCGAGGGACGGAGGACAACTGGAGCTTGCCAAGACGAGAAACATGTGGCATGCGACGTTGGTCGAGCTCAGGCCGGTGACGCTGATGACTGGCGTGTTTATGTCCATCTTGTGAATACACTCCCGTCTACTGCACTTTTGTTCCAACTCTTCGACTTGTTCAAACCTGTCCTTTCCACGCCTCCTGATCAACTATCACAACATCCAAGCCAGCAAGCAGCATGGCCAAGGTTCCCCGTAACTTCCGCCTGCTGGAGGAGCTCGAGAAGGGCGAGAAGGGCCTCGGTGCTGGTACGGAGAAGGCAGTCCGATGGCGAGAGAGAACAGGTGACTGACAGAGTCGCAGAGGCATGCTCATACGGTCTCGACGACGGCGACGATCTCCTCATGACCAACTGGAACGGCACCATCCTCGGACCTCCTCACGTACATGCCCCACCTGCACTCTTAGTCAACAGAACAGACATTAACTCAGAGTCCGATAGAGCGTGCACGAGAATCGCATCTACAGTCTGAGCATCCGCTGCGGCGAAAACTACCCCGACGTGCCCCCAGAGGTCACCTTCATCTCCAAGGTCAACCTGCCCTGTGTAGACCAGAGAAATGGCAAGGTGTGTATTGCTAGGATATTGACACCTGTGACACGCTTGCTGAGACATAACGAACCAGGTCGATCTCTCCAAGCTACCCAGTCTGAGCCAATGGAAGCGCGACTTCACCATGGAGACGATTCTGATTGAGATAAGAAGGCAAGCCGCCCACCACAGCTGCGTACACTGCTCTCAACTCTAACATGTTACAGATTCATGGCCGCACCCGCACACAAGAAGCTGCCGCAGCCCCCGGAGGGTACCAACTTCTAGATGGCCTTGTTCCACAGCTCTTGACGAAAAATAAACATCTCTTCAACCACCAACGACATGACGCTCAACATGATCCACTATTCTGTCTCATACTCCTCCCGGCATAGCATGGCGCTTGGCGCAACAGGAGAACAAAATCAATACACATATCCAACTCTACATCTATGTCTGCGTCTTGGACGAGTGAAATCGCCCTCTAGAATCATCGTCTGCTGATCGACCACATGAAACAAAAGCCTCCCAATGCTCTCAAATGCATCCCAGAACTCCAAGCTCCAATTTCTGTATTGTCCAGTCGTAGAAACAAGCAAGCATTACTCATCGCTCGAGTAGAGCCTAGCCATGTTCTTTGCACCCCTGGGCTCGATGAACAAGGCTTCGGCCTCGACCAAATGCTCGCCCTCTTCAACACCGTCGCCCAAGATCTCAATCCAACCCTTGACCCATGCCTTTCTGCCGTCAACCTTTGTCGTCTCTGCTCTGAGCACAATGAAGCTGTTCGCCGGGCATGGCTTCTTGTATGTGATGTTCAAGCTCGCCGTGACGCCCACCTTGTTGGGCAGAGCGGGGAAACAGGCGCGAGCAAGTCCCTCGTCCAGAAGAGTTGCGAGCAGGCCTCCGTGAATGATTGTAGGGTGACCACACAGCTTCTCGCCGAGATGGGCAATTTGCACAATCGAGGGCAGTTCGGCCTTTGTGTTTGCAAAGGTGAGGGGTGGAGAAGCAATCTTGTCGTCTCCTTGCAGAGTGCCCGCCGTCAGGTTGTGCGCCCTCATGTTCTGAGGAATCTTCATGTGCGGTCTGGACTCGATCCACTGAGGGTCTGCGCGAAGAGACTCGGCGAGGGGGTTCGAAACGATGCGCTTGTTGATCTCTTCGGCCTCGGGACTGGCTGGCACGAACAGCGAAAGCGTCTCGGCGTTGGTCGGAGGTTGGAGGAAGCCATTGGCTGTCTCGATGGCGGGAGCGACCGACATTGCTAGACCGGCGGCTGTTGCGACTATGAAAAGAGCGGTTGCGCCGAGGACGCGAGAGGTACGGGAGCGAGGAGGAGGTGTCGGGTCCGAAGGGTTGTTGAGAGGAGGTGTGGTAGTAGGTGCTTCGAAGACAAAGTCAGTTGAACAGGAATGCAAGATGCGAAGTCAGTCAGCACTCACCAGATTGAATGGTCTGGAAACGCTTCTGGATTGCGGGCTGGCGGGCTCTATATATACAACGATTGCCGGCACCCCAGAGGGCCCTCCGAACTAGAGCCGGCCCTGAAAGCGTGGCCATTGTTGCTCAGATCTGTGACGGATGTCAACAGACTCGTTTGCCAACCAGTGCCGAGTCGAAATGTCCTCTGCGCAATCGCCTATTGCTTTGAAATTGTTCGAGGCCAAGCCAACTTGTCCGAGGTTCGACACCATCCCGCTGCCGCAACTTGGAGACGCCGATGTCCCGACCCCTCCCGATGCAGTAATCTTTGCGAAAGCGAAGCGAACGAGAAAACCTTCTCGAAACATCACCTCTTGAACCGAGTGACACGACGCAGCAGCGTAGAAAGACGATACCAAACAATGGCTGTTGTTCAAATTGCAGTGGCTTGGAACATCCTCTCTATCTGTTGGAGCCAACTCCCAAGCCAGTCTCTAACATCTATCTCGAACTGCCTGAGCAGCTTACACTGACGACATCGATCAGAGCACCTGATCGCCTCGCCAGCCTTCCGGTCAGGACTGACTACTCCTCATGCGAGTTCATGCTCTAGTTTCCAAACATGTGCAGCCTTTGTTGTAGGGACGGCACACTGACAACGATAGCAGCACTGCTGTACTTTGTCGCCATCGAAGCCTCATTTCCATACTTGTCATATGTTAGCCAATGCTTCCCAGAGCAGCAGCTTCAGACCTACCGCCAAATATGCAATCTCCAACTGGGAATCTCGAGGACGCCTGACCCATTTCACAGGTCCAAGACGTTCCCATCCGGGCATGCCATTCTCAATGTCGTACTTCTCGAGCATGTTACTGGAAACCTCCATCGGCTCAAACCCAAGTCGATAGAAAGTGTCTTCATCGCTAGGGAAAAACACGCTCTCATCATCGCTGTCATATCTGTCGCTGAAGTTCATGCGAATCTCAGCACACTCCTCGGACAGATCCATCACACGGATGAACTCAGCCCTGAGATGCAACCCCAGCAAAGTTTCGTAAAGCATCATGTCTGCTCCTTTGATGGCTCCAGGCATGTTTCGATGTAAGAGAGCATGTGTATGCGCATAAGCATGGGCAAGGCCGATTGCCATGAACCCGCCCTCGGACATGAAAGTACGACATCTCATCAGGTCAACAAGAGGTCGGTACAACGGAAGGCGTGTAGCGTCCAAGTTGTGCTTCTTTCCAGCGAGCAAGCCACTACCCCGGGAGGCATACAGGTTGTACGTCAGGGTGATACGGTGGCCAGCAGTGACCTCTTGCACCTCGTGGGAGCAATCGGAATAGAACGCTGCCCAATGGATGGCAGGTGTCTGGCCAATCGAGGAAGAAGCCGACCAGTCAAACCCGACAGTGTTTCCCTGGTGAGATACAGAGGGAACCCCACCCTCGAACTCAGAAGGCAAGCACACAACAAGGCTACCGATTTGCGTCTCGCTTCTGGGAGTATCCACGTGCGCTTTGAACTTACCAGAAGGTCCGCTATAGACGTTGAGCTTGTAGAGTTCGGCCCTGATGCCCATGCTCGTTCCGGCAGATTGGATATTCGCGTTGCGCTTGTTCTTTGCTGGCTTGGCCCGATTAGCTGAAGAAAAAGAAGCTTCTGCGAGTATATCCAAGAGAGCCAGATCAGCATCACGAAGTTTTTGTTTTAGGACCTCGTCGAGCCTTTGCTGGTACCTCGACTTGTACATGTTCATGACCGAAGCAAGCTCAATGGGCGAACGCGAGGTTATAATTTCTGTGACGGTCATTGTGTCGAGCTCCGTAGAGCCCTCAATCGCAGCATGCAGAAGTTCAACATCGGCCTTGATGCCGGGTAGATCCTCCTGCGATTCCTCAGGCGCCAACCTTGTCACTTGGCACTTGACAGAAGGCATGAGAAGTTGTGAAACTATGTCGATGATTCCAGTCTCGTAAGGACAGAAATCCGTACAGAAGTCTGTAATGTCCAACTTGGTCGCCTTGCGATATTGCTCGTCGTACACATCTCTGCCTTCACGACCGAACGTTGCGGGCTCGCACGTGCTGATCAGGCCGAGGAATGCTGGATCCTTGGTTGTGTCGGTTGGGAGCCTCAAAGTCTGGCCCTGACCTGGAGCCCCATAACGTATCGTGACTGGTCTGGTCGTGATGACCTGGTTGAACACTTGCGAGGCGATGACAACCTTCTTGTCCTCAGGAAGGTTTGTTGAATCGAGAATGGCTGAAATATGTCCACCACATGCAAAAGTGCTCTGATTGTCGGATTCCCCTAAAGCGGAAGAGAACGCTTCGAGCAATTGCTGTTCGGACATCGTGATGGCTGTTTGATGATCGATATTCTTGGGTAGTATCGCTACTTATACCATCGATCACATCTTACAAAATTCTAGAGTCTGCAGCCACTGCTGCCTTCACCTTTCAGGCAGCATGTCGCACAAACGCGACTCTTGAAGCCAGGGGTCGCGCATCTGTTCTACTTTCCAGGCAGAGACAGTCAAAGCAGGATGTGATGTAGCTGATATGTTCTTCATGATATCGCGCTTAGTTTGTGTAGCCAAGAACAGCGAAGAATCATCATCTGCATGCATCGCTGGCAGTATCAATTCGGAATGAGGCCAAAATCCACGTCGAAAAGCAAGACGAGAAGTCCGTTGAGGAAAAGAGGGAAGACTGCCAAACGTTCCATTTCTCCCCGCGCCAACACCTCCAGATCCAAACCACGTCAACAGCTGTCACAAAATAATTGTATCACGATGCATTGCAAGGCTCGCAAACAAAACAAAAGCTTGGGTTCCTTTTACCCAGCAATATTCAGGAGCCATTTTCGTTATTTGCCTATCAATTCCTACACGAACGCAGGTCAGCTCGCAACAAAGTGAGATCATACCTACGTATAATCACACGTGCAGCTTAAAAGATAGGCGCCGAGTCACAATGCGGTCAACCTGATCCACATGTTTGCTCAGACCGGACACTGCTTTGAGTGCTCGCAAAGTAAATAGATTCCCATATAGAGATTGCCAGAGCCTCATTTTCCTATACTTACTTATCACCAACCTGAATTTGAAGTATCCCGTACTCTAGAGCATAACCCACATCAATCATCCCTTTGTTGCATGAAAGCTTGCACCAGTACACGATGGATGTACTCAAGACTCTCAACAGCGACCCCAAGTCAACGATGGGCAACCTGATCTTCTCGTACACACATCTCGCAGCCATCACCATCCTTGTGCCGACGATACGACATCTCTATATCGATTACCGAAACTTCATTGCGCTAGGTCCAGGAGGAACACCAAAGACCATCACAGGCTACTGCAAGATCAAGGCGCTGGGCATGTTCGCTCTCCGAAACCCATACGCACCACCAAAGATTCCATGGTCCATGAAACAGAAGGAAGGCTGCTTGTCGACCCTGCCACCACGAGAAGGTATTCGTCCTTCGACCTTGGGAATCGCGCCTCACCGTCAGACCGACCAGAAACCATCGCGAGAAATGTACGAGAAGCTAGCCAGTGCAATACACACTATTGCGGACGACAACACGCATCTCCATGAAGGAACATCGTGCTTCGAAAAGCACGGCACTGGTCTGTTCAGCGACAACCCACAACGACGCACCTGCGGAGGAGAAATCTGTCATGCACACCCCTCGGATGGATCTTTGCACCTGACGCTTCATCCCGCGGATGCCAAAATCATGCTCGACGGCGGTTGGGGTGAACGACATCCTCTAGCAAGAGGCGGATGGCTGGAGAGGTTTGTCCCTGGAGGATTCGTCATGATCTATGCGCCTCGCAATGACAGCGAGCTTGAAGTGGTGCTGGAGATCGTGCATGCTGCAGCGTGGTATGTCGGAGGCGAAGAAATCAAGAGCGAGCACGACAAACGCAGAGACAGCGCTCAGGCAGACCACGTCGCATATTGAGGGCTGTTGTTTGTCAAGAGAGGAAGAACTCGAAAATAGGAAGCCGGAGGACACCGAAGGGCCGATCATATCGATGCTAGTGGGGTCGCGGGCACAACGGCATTGACCAGAGAGGGCATTGACATGGACACGGACACAGACACGGACACGGCTTGGATTGCATACAATACATGGTGACACGACGGTAGCGAGGTGAATGGAGTTTGCAGGTTCTTCCCGTTGTCTTTGTATTTACGGGCGGGCTTGGTATGGATGTACTCGATGATGAACCTCAGACGGCTTGTTAGAGCTTTGAATATGACATCAAACCGCGTCCACGTCAAAGCACTCAACCCTTGCACCCAAACCGCCTCTCGAGTTCAACTGGGCCAAAGGTTCCAGCCGGCGGGTGACTTCACGGCGAGATCGACGTGCAGGCGGCTGCAGGGCAAAAGCAGTAGAAGCGTTTCCGGCCAATTGCCAGACAATTTGGAGATTACGTGCTTGCTGGGTTCCACTCTTTGTTTTTGCGGCCGCGCAAGGAAGGATTCGACAGTTTGACGAGGATTCGAGCGGACCTTTCAGAGCTTGCGCGGTGGGAAGGTTGAATCGACATGAGCCAATCTGAGTCGGACAGAGGTTTCTACTACCTAATAATACACCCGTTCTCGCGATAAACCAACTCTTTTGCGGTTGATGGAGTCCAGAGTTGGAAATCGTTGAAAGATGACCGTGTGGAGAGTCTTCCCGCAAGAACAAGCTCAGAGGCTGGAGATGGCGGCCGCCAACGGGCACGCCTGACGCCACATCTCGGCGTACGACATCTGTAAATGCTTTCAACCTTTCCTCTGACCACACACTTTGCCTTAGCTGCGGCCGCCACGAGTGCTTACTTGATTTGTCTTTGCAACTAAGCTCTGATCCTTCCAGACTCGTCCCGTCATTTATAAACTGCTGCTCTGCCGCCACGCATATCCCTTCCTTTACTCAGTCTTAGTACACCAAATCGACTCGACTGTCTGTCACCTTTTCGAAAGCCTGGTGGTTAATGCTGCCTGAATTCAACCGACGCGACCTTTTCACCTACTTCACGCTCGTCCGGAGCATTCGTTCGATAAAATGGCGTTAGGAAATCTCTTCAAGCAGAAGCCTACTATCGTTGCTGATGCACCACCTCTGCCGAATGCGCCCGAACTTGAGAAGCCAATGGTTGGCAATGAGGGATATGGCGGTCAAGCTCCAGGATACGATCCAGAGAAGACTGGTCCTAGGGGCATGAAGATGAACAGAATCGACGGTCCCATAACCAAATCCATCGGCCAATCAGGCGACCTCAGCGATGACAGCTCCGGTATGACCGTGGGAAAGCAGATGGAGATGGAGGCCGGAAATGCCATCAAGTACAGGACTTGCAGTTGGCCAAAGGTGTGATACTATCGCGCGTGTTTTGTTCCCTTCAACTCCCAATCGCGACATGGAGCGAGCCGACTCTCTGCCCAATGCAACACACCCTTGCCATTTCTCCAGTCACCTCATGCAACAAGCCCTTGCACCATCTCCCCTTATCTACTCACTTGATTGTTCGAGACACCGAAGAACAGCTCCCTCAGCGAGCGTACAAGAACCGACCTAATCCGTCTTATAGACCGCCGCATTGTTGTTCTCTGAGTACATCTGCCTGGCTATCATGTCGTTCCCATACTCATACGCTACTCTGGGTCTGGTGCCTGGTTTGATCTTGACCGTGGTCATTGCCGGACTGGTCCTGTACACTTCTCTGGTTCTTTGGTATGTTAGGCGCAAAAGCTGCCTTGAAAATAGCACCTAACAAGAACTTAGGGAATTCTGCCTGCGCCACCCTGAAGTCAAGGATGTCTGTGACATTGGTCAGATGCTCTTCTGGGGCCAAAGATGGGCATGGTGGGCTACCGCCTTCATGTTCATTCTGAACAACACTTTTATCCAGGGTCTGCATTGCTTGACCGGAGCCAAGTACCTCAACACCATGACTGGTCACGGTCTCTGCACAATCGGCTTCAGCGCCATCGTTGCCGCCGTTTCTTTCTTCGCATCGCTCCCCCGTACTTTCAACACTCTTGCTTTGTTGGGCACGGCATCTGCGTTCTTCACCTTCATCTCGGTGATCTTGGCCACCATCTTCTCCGGTATCGAGGATCACCCTGCCAAATATCCCAAGTTTGGAGAGCCTCGTGTGCTCGCAATCCCCGAGTCAGGAACCACTTTCGTCGCCGGAATGTCTGCATTCATGAACATCAGCTACACGTTCATTGGGCAGATCACTCTGCCCTCGTTCATTGCGGAGATGAAGAACCCTCGCGATTTTCCCAAGGCTCTCTGGGCTGTCACTATTGCGGAGGTCATTCTTTTCTCGCTTGTCGGTGCTATCATTTATGCATACACCGGTACCCAATACTACACTGCGCCCGCGTTTGGATCTCTGAGCAACGAAGTGTACAAAAAAGTCAGCTTTTCCTTCATGATTCCCACAATCATCTTCCTGGGCGTGCTCTACGCCTCGGTGTCTGCTCGCTTCGTCTTCTTCAGGATCTTCGCTGGCACTAGACACATGGGCGAGCACACTGTTGTCGGCTGGGCGAGTTGGGCCGCTATTCTGCTTTGCACCTGGATCTTGGCCTTCATCATTGCTGAGGTTATCCCCTTCTTCAGTGATTTGCTCTCGCTCATGAGTTCGCTCTTTGACAGTTTCTTCGGATTCATCTTCTGGGGCATGGCGTACCTTCGTATGCGTGAAGCAGACTACGGACCGGGTTACTGGAAGAATAGAGGATTCAGAGGAATGTTCGGGTTCGTCCTGAACCTGACTCTCATTGCCATTGGATTGCTGTTCCTGAGTGGAGGCACATATGCATCTGTCCAGAGTATCGTGGATGGATACAACTCATCGGCATACGGCACAGCCTTCTCGTGTGCCGACAATGGCCTTTAGAGACCAAGAGATATTGACTGATTGGAATGAGAGTCACTCGGACGCTAGAATGATGACCATGACGGCCTGGATGTATACTAGTAATGGGCGCATGTTTTTCTTTCTTTGTTCTTTTTCTTCTAACTAAATTGATAGCCACTTATAATTGATCTTTCCTGTTTTACTGATGCACGTCTCTATATCATGCCTCATATGAGTCCATCAAATCCGGTTGCCCTGATTTGCATGTGACAAATGCCAAGGAAAATGACGAGGTGCGGTTCAGCCGGGCGAGCTTGTGCCATGTGTTCTTCTCAGAAAAGCACCTCTCCAACTCCGTCCAACCTTTGTTATCGTTTGACAACAAACCACTATCATTCACTTTTGACGACTCTTGAACTCACCCGTTGCCGCCATGTCTGCAATCTCCGACTACGTTGATCTTGGACAACCTTTGTTCTGGTGTGAGTGATGAAAGCTTCGAAGACTTCCTGAATTTGGGACTTTCCGAGCTAGGCCGGCTGATTCGAGATGCAATGCAGTGTCTGCAGCCAGCATTTGTTTCAACCCTACTTTTTGGAAGTAAGCAGGTCCTGTATGGATGCTTGTCCCAACAACTATACTAATATCATTCTAGCACAGCTGCAAGATCAGGTAAGGTTCACTATTCGAAAGTCTATCGGCACGACGAAAAAAGATGCAGAGGCCACTGTAAAAACAAACAAGAAGAAGAAAGAGAAAAGAACAAGAAATTGACACGTTTTGCACATTTTGCAGAGTACCACAACAAGACCATCACCAAGCTGTTTGGCGGCAACTCGCTGTACGGCTGCTATGCGCTCGCCGTGACAATCTTCACCCTTGGAATCGTTCGAGACAGCATGTACGCATCCATTTTTTACCGTCTTGATCAAGAAGCAACCACCCATTATGCGCCAAACACAACCGCCTTGTCCCACAAAGCACCAACCTTCCCAAAGCGACATACGACATTGAGGAATTGCCAAGTGTGATGATTTGCTGACGGGACCAAAGCTACGAACGCGCTCTCCGAGCTCAACCCACACACCCACTCCTGCTGGGTCCAGTCTCTGAGGCCTTGGCCATCGCTCTCTTCGCATCCGGCAACGTACTCGTTCTCACGTCGATGTACGCTCTCGGCATCACTGGTACCTACCTCGGTGATTACTTCGGCATCCTCATGGACGACATGGTGACGGGCTTCCCATTCAACGTTTGTTCGGCGCCCATGTACTACGGGTCCACTCTCAGCTTCCTGGGATCGGCATTGTGGTTTGGCAAACCTGCAGGAGTGGTTCTGACAGGACTGGTCTTCTTGGTCTACAAGGTCGCTTTGACATTCGAGGATCCCTTCACTTCCGGTATCTATGCCGAGAGGGAGAGAAAGCAGAAGGCCGAGGGCAAGAAGGTGCGCTAAGCACCTCGAGACCATGGTCTAGAAAGAAACAAGGAAGACATCAAGGGAAGGGGGTTAGCTGAGGCCAGAAGGGGTAGGAGGGAATAGAACATAGCAGGTCGTCGCTGGACTATTGGTAGGAGATTCAACATGGAGTGATAGATGGAGAGCAGAGGATGGGCACGACAGGATTTCAACACGGGTCGGCATATAATGTGTACATGTGATTACAAAAGTTGTCGTTGCACTTCTTGTGCCTGTGCGTCATACAAGTCGGATGCCCAAAGTGCGTTCCAACATGGTCACTTGGTCATCAAACCTCTCGTAGGCAGCATCTCTCAGCCTCATGTCCTTTCTGTCACGTTTCCTGTGCTCTTCTATCAACCCCTGCGCCCGTGGCACTTACCTTTGCGTCCTAGTACTTACAGGGCAGAGGGCACATCTCTATGTCTACAGCCCCAGACGTGTATCAGATTCTTCACTACCCTGTCCTCGAGCCCTTTGTACTTTGCAGCGTTGTTTAGAAACTCCAAGGTCTGCGATATTTGTTGCGAGTCGAAGGGCGATGTGGGGTTGCGGAACGAGGAGCGGAGGTGGGATTGCAGCGTGAAGCGCGCGGGTTTTGCGTAGCGGATTGCTTGGAGAGAGGTCCGTAGAAGGTGGCGGTATGCGTGGATTATCTCTTGCGACATTTGAGCCGTCTAGTACCGTGTTGCGATGTGGTGGTTGGACAGTCGGATCGGAGAATGAGTACGCTGGTTGAGAGAAAGAGTCGTGTTTGGTTTGTTTGTTTTGGAGGATCCATGGATGCGATGAATAGATATAACCTCCGTGTCCTGAAAGTCGCTTCAAAGTCTTGTCGCTTGTGATCATGACGATAACAGAGCTACTAGCTCACCCCGTAGCCATAACCCTTGTTGGCATTGTCATCGCAAGTGCAGCAATGGGCTTGTTCTCGTCCAACAAGCATTTCCCTGTCGATGGAAGGGTAAGATTGTCGCAAACACCTGGGTTAGTGCACGAGTGCTGATATGGCTTGTCACAGACGGTGCTGATCACTGGAGGCTCGAGTGGTATGGGAAAGGCTCTCGCGACCAAGCTGGCTCAACAGGGCGCGAATGTGTGCATCGTCGCAAGAAACGAAGCCAAACTTGACCAAGCCATCGAGCACATCAAGGTACTTTTTTCTACATGTTCCGTCTGCCTGACTTGTACCTTTACCAACCAAACCACCACTGCAGGCACACGCCAAAACTCCGACCCAACGATTCCTAGCCATCAGCGCCGACTGCACCTCTCCCGAGGACAACACTCGCATCCTCGCCGAAACCACTTCATGGAACAACTCTCAAGCACCCGATATTGTCTGGGCAAACGCCGGCTCATCGTCCCCTGGCCTCTTCATCGACACTCCCCTTGAAGTCCATCGCTCCCAGATGGACACAAACTACTGGGCTTCCTTCTACCTCGCTCACGCAACCATGAAACTCTGGCTCGCACCACAGCAAAAGAAGGAGGACCACAAGACAAGACACTTCATCATCACATCCAGCAGTGTCGCTTTCGTCGGCGTGGCAGGATACTCACCCTACGCGCCCGCCAAAGCCGCTCTCAAGTCTCTAGCCGACTCGCTGCGCATGGAGTTGAATCTCTACAACGGCAGCATCAAGTCTTCCTTGCCTTCTCCTGCTGCCGCTACGCAAATCCATCTGGTCTGCCCCGGCACCATCCTGACGCCTGGCTACGACGCAGAAAACGCTACCAAACATCCCGTCACCAAGATTCTGGAATCTGGCGACCCGAAGCAGACAGGCGAGGAGGTGGCAGATGCTGCGCTGAAGGGCTTGCAGAGAGGCGATTATGTCATCACGACCCAGTGGTTGGGTCACGCCATGAGAGTGTCTGCTCTGGGTGGCTCTCCCAGAAATGGCTGGGGTGTCGTCGATGTCCTATTCGGCTGGGTCACCGCTGTTGCTTGGCTGTTCATTGCACCCGATATGGAAGCCAAGGTGTGGAAATGGGGCAAAGAGCATGGCTGTTCATGATGTCCTGATTAAAAAAGTTTGACGATCTTTGAATGATACCCCTCCATCTCGAATATATATACTGCTCTATTCTATAGCACATCAGCTTACAATACTCAGGCTGTTCGTTTCTGAACCTTCTCCCAGCGGTATCGAACGACACCGACCTGTGAGAGCGAAAATGCAGTGCGAAGTAGGAACACATGCAAAACTTAGAGGCAGGAGCTGTGCCTGGTATATACGACACTTGAGTTCCCAAAAGCGTATCATCCGCGATTGCCATGCCTAGTAGTCTAAGAGTTGTAAAGATGCAAAATATTGTTCGAATCTGCTACAGGAAAGAACAAAAAGACTATCAGCAACTTCCTTGGAAGATCTCGATCGCAGTTTGCATCACTTGCTCCACAATCTCGATACTCTCGACATCTACCCATTCATGCTTTCCGTGCAGACCCTCGCCGACAGGTCCAAACACCATAGATGGAATGCCAGCTTCGCTCAGCAATGCAGCGTCGGTCCAGAATTTGGCTGCTGTAGGCTGCATATCCTTCTCTCCTTGCACATCAGCAATCGCCTTTCTTGTGGCAACGAGTAAAGGATGCGTGTCCGACATGGGCAGCAAAGGCTTACGCTCAAACAGAATCTTGGGCATCTCGAACTTGAACTTCTTGTCTGCGGCAGCAAGTTTTTCGAGGATACTTTTGATGTCCTTGACAATTGCATCAGAAGACTGGGAGCTGCTGCTGTCGTTCACAGTGCGGAACTCAAGAGTCAGCGTGCAAGAACCGGCGTAACTGCTGTTTTCCTCTCCACCTCTGATCGTACCGCAATGCATTGTTGCTTGTCCCAAAACATCATCTTTGTGTAATGTTTCAGCGTACGTTTCAACGGCTTGGAGGAAACTGGCAGACGACATGATGGCATCTACACCTGTTTGGGCATCGGAGCCATGCGCGGCGACCCCGAGGATGGTGACCTCAACCCATACGAAACCCTTGTGCGCATGGTGGAGTTGCAGAGAAGTAGGTTCGGGGATCAATGCCGCATCTGCTCTCCATCCTGCTGCGAGGACAGCAGCAGTGCCGAGACTTTTGTCTTCTTCGTCTGCTACGGCGGTGAAGATAACATCGCCTCTGCTTCCGTGCGTAGAGAAATGCAGGAGTGTGGTCATGGCAGCTGCAACGCCAGCTTTCATGTCTAGCACTCCTCTACCGTAGATTTTGCCATCGATTAAGCTACCGCTAAGAGGATCGGAGCTGTAAGTAGACAGGGATACTGTGTCGATGTGCCCGTTCAGCATGAAAGATTTGGCTTTGGGGTCGCTACCACGAACGACTCCAACTACGGAAGGGCGACCCGGTACCGACTCGACGACATGCGTTTCGATACCACGATGGTTTAGCCATTGCGTGATGAATGCTGCAATTCTCGCTTCTCCTGGGGCACAACCCGTTGTATCAAGCGAAGGGCTCGAGCTATCGATCTGAACAAGTTGTTGGGTAATGGTCACAACATCGTCAGCACTGACATCAAGAGGTATATCGTAAGGTCTCTTGGCTTCGGTATTGATCAAGATGACCGAAGATCCTCTGGCGATGTGTCCCTCGGCGACAAGTCTCTTCAGCGCTGCCAGGCCAGAAGCACCACAGGGGCCAGCATTGACGTTATGGCGATGCATGTCTTGCACTGCGACATGAGTCTCAAAGTCAGATACCGTGGTGCTCAGATCGACGTAGTCACGAAGATACGGCCAAGAGATGGAACTCAGCGTGCCGCAATTACATCCAGCGTTGATTGTATTGGAAGTGACAATGGACGTGGCTTCCCCAGCAGTGAGAGAAGCGTGCAGACAAGCAGCTGCATCTGGCTCCACAGCTACAGTCTTGAAGTTTCGTTGTCCTTTGGCGTAGGTGATTACTGCCTGCGCCAGAGAGCCCACGCCTACCGGTGTGATGATGGTGGTCGGTTGTACGTTCAAGCCTTGCAGCTGTTCCTCCATCTCGGCAAAGATGGTCGCATATCCATCGATAATCCAGGTTGGAATATCTTCGTAGCCCTCAAAGGCCGTGTCTTGTACGAGGATGTTATTCTTCGATGCAGCAGCAGCAGAAGCAGTAGTGGAGACAGTAAAGTCATAGTCTCCTTGGACTACAACCACTTCAGCTCCCTCGGCGGCGATCAGACGCAGGAAATTTGGATGCAGATCGTGAGGGACATAGATCGAGGATTCGATGCCAAAAGAACGAGCCATCCAGGCGACCGCTCTTCCGTGATTGCCGTCTGTAGCTGCCAACAGCCTGCATTCCCGATCTCTAGCAATAGAAGCCACTTGTTCCAGAGTCGCAGTCGCAAGGTCCAAGTCCAAGTGTGAGATGAGAGCGCGGAAGCAACCCCAGGACGCTCCAGAGGCTTTGAAGGAAGGTAGACCGAAACGTGATGATTCGTCTTTGACATAGACGCCGCCAAGACCTAACTCGGCAGCGAGGTCGTCCAAGGAAAGGAGAGCTGTAGGCTCATATCCGATGAATGCCTTGTGGAAGGTATGTTGAATGGTAGAGTCGGCTACCGGAATGGAAGGGCTCGGCGATGTTTGGCGAACCCATGTGGGCTTTCGGGACGAAGGTCTTTCTGGCGAACAGAAACGGAGAGGCATCTCAGCGAACAGCAAGCAGAAGATGCGTAAGTGTAGATCTAGAAGTGATCGGGTAGTTGTAGAACTGAGGCAGCATTTATAGATACCTACTTTACATACTCTCGACCACCAAGACTCTATCTCCGGTCCGGAGTTCGTCGGTCCCCGGTAGAGGCTCATTGTACCAAGAAAGTTTCCCGGCCAGTTTTCCGACGACTTTCCCGTTATTGTCGATATTGCGCAACTTCAACATCCTACTACTTTCAATCAGTACTGGGCTCGAGAGCGTATTGATTGGTTGATGGAAGTGGTGGTTTGGGGCTCCGATTTGCCTTTTGTTGCAATCATATCCCTCCTTCTACCTTACCCATAGACCCTAGAAGAGTAGAGGGTATGGACAGAAGAATGTAGTTGGGAATCATAAGTATCTGTTTTTGTCTTTTGTGTCTTCATGGCCGTGTGATTGGGGTGCAGAAAAGTGAAGGAGATAAACAACTTACAGACTGTGTCTGCCATCACAGAAGACTTTCTACCGTGAAATACTCGCCAAAGATGTCGAAGCCAGCCAAGGCATCGAATTCACCCATCCCCATGACTTGAGAGGGCAATGGCGTCTCAGCAGTGTGAGGCTGTACCTCTGGAACACCATACGTGCTGTCTTCGCCGCTTGGTTCTGCATGCCTTGATCTCTCCAGTGCGCGTTGTAAGATGAATCCATGCTTGAACGCGATGTGCGACTCACCGCATGCAACTTTGAAAAGATATGCTCGTAGGTTTTCCACCAAGTGATGGTCGATTGCGCTTTCGCAAAGTACTAGTGCAGCATAGGATGCGATGAAGAACGCAAAGTCCGGTAGGTCAAGCACTTGGTCTGCAGAGTGCCGCACAAACTGCGAGACAATATTCGCACTTTCGCGCCAAGCCGGTATATTCTTTTCCTGCACAGCTTGCGGTGACAAGTCCTGCTGAGAAGAGGCATTGCGACGGTGAAGCAGCAAATGGCCAAACCAGTGAGACAACTCGAGTGTCCTCGGCGGGCCAGAGCTAGTGAGAAAGCGACTCCATGCAGCTTTCCAAGTGGTGAACACATTGTCTGCAGTCGCCGTGGAATTTTGCAGGGCTGTGTGGAGACAGATATAGAACTGAAGCTCAGCTATCAAAAGTGTGTCGAATGGCGTGATCGCAGGCTGCTCGAGTAGACGACGACAGCCATCCATGAGTCGAGTTGAGATACTGAGGGGTCGACCAGTACCTATGGAGTATCTGCATTGTCAGTAGAGGTCAGGTCATCTCGTTGTCTCCCAGTGAACATTGCCCGATATCTCAAAGTATTGTGCATTCCTGCAGTTATGCTAAGCAAGCACACAGGGAGTGGAGTTGAACTTACTGTAGATGAGTCAGGCACAGTCCACTCCACACACGCAACTGCTCAATGGTCCGCTCTTCAGTTGTACCTGGTTGTTTGACGTGGCTTGGCCCGAAAGCGACGACTGCATGGTTCGCAGCGCTAGCAGTCAGGTGCCAGCTGTCCAGAGGCTTATCGGTCTGTACAGCAGGGCTGAATAGACAGAGTAGGTTCAGTGCCTGAATAATACTGCTTGCAAGTGGAGGTGTCGCAATGACTGCATCCGCAACGTGGCGCTTCACGTGCTTGTACATATCTTGCACTGTTTGAGAAGAGATTTCAGGATGATAACGTGTTGCCAGTAAGCAGAGTACACTCATCAGAAGAGGTGAGCTGCGGGAGAGACTCCGCGATACGTTGCTGACGAAGTTCGAAACATCAGCTACATGGATCCATTTACTGTACCTGTCGATGGCCCTGTCTGGCAATTAGCCCTGATTAGCCCCGCCGCGAGGGCTCCTCCCCGTATGCTGAGATCCGTCACGCTTACCCCTGACTGATATCTCAGTGGCGAGGCAAAGCCCAATAAAGCTGCAAAAATACACAGCTGCTTCCGAATCAGATATGATGCCAGAGAGTTGGAACGACCCACGACTCTGAGTGGATGCTACTTCTTTCGGGAAAGTATTGTGCATTTCCATAGCAACATTGTGACGGCTTTCAGCACACAGGGAGACGGAAAGTATTGCATCACTCACGTTCGGAGTAGCTGAACCGCAGTTTCAATAGGCAGAATACCCAGAGAGACTACATCGAGACCGCTGGTATCATCTGAAGAAGATTGAACTGACTGAGTATACAACTCTGACTGCAGGTCTTGGAGGATCTCTACTGGTTTGGGATAGTTGTGTTCGATGGCTGTATCTGTGGTATGTTCTTCCGTGGAGGCCTCATGGCTGTTCGAATTGTCGACATTAATTGCGTTCAGGATCGATTCGGAATGTGGAAAGACTGCCTCAGAGAGCTTGGCAACCATCTGTTCGACGCGTTTGAGACGGTTCTCGACATCATTGTTGCCATTGACACCAGTTGAAAAGGTTGGCGCCGGTATTCGAGCCAAACTACGCTTCGGCAGCTCGCACTCAAGACTTGAATAGATGTTAGAGAAGGTGCCATCACAGTCTAGTGCTTTCCCGAGTGCCAAATTGCGCGACATGTGTAGTTGTAGGAATGCGCAATGATGTTGGACAACAGAGTGTTATCCAATGAGAGTGCGAATCTGATCGGCTCTTCGGCTACATCTCTGAACCAGAAATAATTGTGCTTTTTTATAGAGCAAATTCACACCTCGCTCCAAGCTGGAAGTTACAGGCTTTAGCACGTCAGGGGTGGGAGACGAACTCGAGTACTTGACAGCGATGGCATGCGTCAGCATCCTGCTGAACTTCGCAGCGTGCTTTGGATGTGCGGCATGAAGTGCAGGCTTTCCCGATACGTTGACGCTTGGCCGGTCGATCCTGCTCGTCCATGTCGATGCGATGCTATCGATGTACGATGTTGACAAGAAGGGTCGAAGCATGGAGAAAAATTTGGTTGCCTGAAGCCAGGCTTGCGCACAGAACGCGGACGGTTAGCAACGAGCTGCTATCATGATGTCAACGCTGTTGGCAACCCTCACAACTTTTGTAGCGGAGGTTGTTCGCTCCTTCCGTCGGAGTCTTGCGGAACAAGGGCCAACTTGCTCTCGATCAACGCATGACTACACCTCAATAACGTCGATGTCTTCACAGCTCCTCTCAAAGCCACAATAGCAGGACCATCAAGTTACTCGGCCTTGAGAAAAAGCACACTCAATCCAAAGATATCGACAAGATCGACGAGCCTTTAACCATGGACAAACACAATGAGACTGTGAAACATATCTCGAATAGCTTGAGAGACTTGTACTCACGGAAAGAGAAATTCCGCATCTTTCATGGCTCCACCAATTCAACAAGAAGTTATTCAGTAGATCAAAACAGGATGATTGATACCAGCTCTCTGAATCAGGTTCTATCTGTGGACAAGTCAACCAAAACCGCATTGGTAGAGCCAAACGTGCCAATGGACAAGCTGGTTGAAGCAACGTTGCCTCTTGGCCTAGTACCACCAGTGGTTATGGAGTTCAAGGGCATAACTGCTGGTGGAGGATTCAGTGGCACTGGAGGTGAGAGCTCAAGCTTCAAGCATGGCTCATTCGATTGCATTGTCAATTGGGCTGAGATCGTGCTAGCTGATGGAGAGATTGCGAAGGCTTCTCCTGAATTAAGAGCGGACCTGTTCTATGGTGCTACCAGCTCGTTGGGTACGTTGGGGGTAACAACCTTGATGGAAATTCAGCTCGTCGATGCAGAGAGATATGTTGAGACCACATACACTCCGTGCAAGTCACTGGAAGAGACTCTGGAGAAGATAAAGGCTGCTAGCAACGATCTTGAAAACGACTACGTGGACGGTTTTCTGGTCTCACTTCACAGAGGTATAGTCGTCACCGGACGTTTGACTTCTTCTATATCCCGCGAAACCCGCATACAGAGTTTCCAAGGTCCTCGGAATCCTTGGTTTTATATGCATGCGGATCGAACGACACGAAAGACCGGTGGACCAATCACAGAAGCTGTACCTCTGGCCGACTACCTCTTCCGTTATGATCGTGGCGCTTTCTGGATGGGCAAATATGCCTTCAGTTATTTTATGGTCCCCTTCAACCGCATAACTCGATGGGCTCTGGATGACTTTATGCAAACAAGCACAATGTATCATGCTCTACATGCCAGTGGACACATGCAGCAGTATATCATTCAAGATCTGGCCATACCTGCGGCAAGCGTCAAGGACTTTATCATGGCGGTCGACAAGACATTCGGATTCTACCCTCTATGGCTGTGTCCAATGAAGCCATGGACGCAGCAGTCTTCTTTCCATCCACAAGCCATCGAGAGTGATCTTCTGATCAATGTCGGTGTTTGGGGTCCAAACGGAGCCAACAATCCGGAAGAAGTGGTCCAGCGAAACCGCCAGCTCGAAAGACTTGTCCACCAGCACGGAGGTAGAAAATGGCTATATGCTCAAGCATACTATACTGAGTCAGAATTCTGGGATATCTATGATGAGAAGTCATATCGCGAGCTAAGGAGCAAGTATAAGGCCGAGCATCTGCCTAGTGCGTTCGATAAGGCTTGTGTGAACAGTAGTGGTGGAAGTTCTCAGGGATGGGTTGATTGGGCCAAGCAGAAAGCATGGTCTATTTGGCCTATATCTGGCGTGTACGGGGTGCTGCAGACATTGGTCAGCAAAGAGTATCTACTTCAGAAGTGATGATAATGTTACTTGTACATCGATAGTGGACAAGGAAGGTCTGAGGATAAAGATGGATCACATACTAATCACCTAGTCTTCCTATTGCTCTAATCGAATAATACATCAGAGACAGACAACAACTCACTTCCAGTCGAAAATCTCTGAGCATCCAAGCTGATACGTAAAGAGGTCACTTGATCAACTTTTGTTCAGCCTATCTCCAGCCTTTTGTGTTGTCAAGACCGACGTCATAGGGCCGTTTTGGTGGCAGGAATCCAAGGCAACACCTTTGTGGCTTCCTGCCCCTGATCTCTCACAAACTTCATAAAGCTCTCACAACTCTTCTTACCTACCTTCAAGTCACCTACACCAAACCACAACCTACAAATCACATACTCAAACATGCCTCTCGTAATCCCCGGAATGCAGTCCAGTGGCGGCGACGACAAGACCTCCAAATGGATGGAACAGCTCATGGGCAAGAAGCTTGGGGACAGCAACGATAACATGGTATGTATCGACCTTGCATTCATGATGATCTGGGGGGTAGTTGTTGACCTGAGTGGTACAGACTTTCGCAAAGAAGGACCTCCCCCAGCAACACCGCGTCGTCAAGGGCGACTCGATGATGACCATGGACCACAACCCCGATCGGTGAGAGCACAAAGAACAGATGCTAGGCGACCAGAAAGAGACTGACCAGAGGCACAGTCTCAACATCCATGTCGGCGATGACGGTACCGTGCACAAGGTCACTCACGGTTAAGCTATTTTGAAGCTTGCTCGCATAATCAAGACTCCAATCATGAAGACTACGAGAACAACAACAGCATATGACAAACGGGCAAAGGGTTTATAAACCAGGAAACAGACAATGATGACGAGGAATGAAACATATCACATAATCTCAAACAATATCGGAGCCGTGCAACTTGACGTGTTTTCGACATTAGTGTTGCTGTAGCAAGCCGAGTATACGAGTGAGGGTACGCTCCTCTGCTGTTGGGAGCCGATATACGAAGCTATATGCGTGATAGCAACGGAGACGGCAATGCACATGTTACTCTTTCTGCGAGTCTTCACACCGCCATAGGTAACCGTCTAGGCTTCTGAAAATGCCGGTATACATTTGGGTATGCAGGGTCTCGCTCATGCGCGTACTTTTTCGCGTCGTCCTGCATTTTTCGTCTGATTTTGAGGCTCGCAAAGATCTTGCATCAAACTGTCTTGCAAGAACAACAGCACATGAAGAAGGAACTTGTCAGATAAGAAAGCAGCTGTCAAGACGGCCGCCATACAAGTGACACCGGCTGCCGGGAGTGTCTCTGGCGAGAACGGAGCAGCCCCACACCCTCTGCCATGGCCGAATTGGCGGTCAGTCGGCTCTGGCGACTCACAACAAGTTGATTGCATTTTTGCCCCTCTTCATGCAGCGGGGCGAGCGGCAGCTATGGCGCATATCATACGAACGAATATGTCCGGCTAGATGTGACTGATCGCAGTAAGTACAAGTGTGGCATTCGAGACGCTTTGGTGAGGCGTCTCTCTCCCTTTTTTTCTGATCCCTTGAGCAAGTCGACAGCAAGGGGATTTTGAACAGAACCCTTGCTGCCTCTTTACATTGGTGTACTGCATATCAAAAGGGGGATACAAAGGTCTTTGAGCGAACGTGCATCACATCTCGATATAGTCTTGTGACTGTCGCTTGATTCGCAGCGAATCACCAGCTTCCCTGCTTTGGTTTGGTGTCTTTTGATTGCACCTTCCCAGCCGCCGCAATTATTTCCCTGCTCGAAGGTGTGAGCCAACTCAACACGCTCCTTCTACATTTCAGACCATCCTCGAGAAGCCCAGATCTGGAACACAGCCGTCGCATTTGTTGCTCTTTCTTGGATCCTTCGACAAACAAAAAAATAGAAGCATCTGATGCAGTAGATTAGGATCAAGATGGCGGTTTCTGTCGCGCGCGCGTTGTCGGCGCGTCTTCCGCAGTTCCTAGATCTGAAGCTTCCACCAACCAGCGACTCGACCCAACAACTGCTGCAGAAATGCGTTGGCCATGCATACAACGACCGTCACGATGAAACATTTACAAAGACGCTCAAATTACCGGCGCTTCCATCTTGCGATCCCGAAGAAGTACCACCTAGTTACAACGACTGCATAAACGACTGCCCACCAGATTATACGAATACCGACACGCTTGCGACATTGAGTGTCGACCCGCCTGCTTATGCGCCATCCATACACGCATCACGAGAAAGTAGAGAAACAGAATCCCGCGCGAACGAACCAAGGGTCGACTTTGAATACCGCGACAACTTACGCGAGCACAAGAAGAAGAAAAAGGGCGCAGCGGCAGCAAAGAACAAGTGGGACAGCGACAACGACGAGGAAAAGAAGCCCGAAGGCGACAACAATGCCGATCACCCAGGCGATGCTGGTGGCAGTGGAGGAGCAGACGGTGCTGGAGGAGGCGGAGAAGAAGGAGGCAATGATGATGACGACTGGGATGATGGCAAGAAGAAGGGCAAAAAGGACAAGAAGAAGAGCGCTTTCAGTTGGGGCGCACTAGACGACGACGAGAACAAGGACGAGGAAGAGAAGAAAGACGATCCACCTGCCGAGGAAGCTCCTGCAGAGGAAGACGAGTGGGCAGGCTTCACGACTGCTGCCAGCAAGAAGAAGAAAAAGAAGGGTCAAAACGTCGACCCTGATCCTCCACCCGATGATGGACCACCGAAAGTTGATGTCGACTTCGGCAATAGCAATAGTTTCAGCTTCGGCAGTAACGGGGCCTGGGGAGCCAAACCGGCAGAGGATGATGGATGGGCTACTTTCGGGACCAGCAAGAAGGACAAGAAGAAAAAGACAAACACTTTCGACTTTGGATTCGGAGATGCTGATGGAGGCGAAATGCCTGGAGAATCTGCGCCCCTCCCAGCAGAAGAAGAGACAAAGACAGACGATAACCCTTGGGCTACCTTCGGTACGGGAAAGAAGAAAAAGAAGGGCGGTGCTGTTGAAGAACCTCCACCTCCAGAACCTGAGCCCGAGGCTGTCGCTGTTCAAAGCCCAGATGAGCCTGCTGACGACTTCTCTTGGGGTATGAGTGCCAAAGACAAGAAGAAGGCTAAGAAAGCCGCCAAAGCCGCCGCACTCGCTGAGCCTGAGCCTGAGCCTGAATCTGGACCTGTCGTTGTTGTCGAGGAAACACTGCCTGAGCCTGAAGCTCCTGTCGAGCCCGAGCCAGCTCCAGTAGAAGACTTCTCCTGGGGTATGAGTGCAAAGGACAAGAAAAAGGCGAAAAAGGCTGCGAAAAAGGCAGGTAATGCTTTCGAATTCATCGCCGAACCAGAACCTGAGCCTACTCCTGTTCCAGAGCCTGAATCCAAGCCACCAGTCGTCGAGGTCGTCGAAGACCCTGCTCCACCCGCTGCTGAGCCGGAACCTGTGGATGACTTCTCTTGGGGAATGAGCGCAAAGGACAAGAAAAAGGCAAAGAAGGCAGCCAAGAAAAGCGCTTTCGATTGGTCAGAACCCGATCCTCCTGCAGCGCCAGACCCGCCTCCCGCTGAAGAAACACCACCTGCTGACGATTCTACCGCTCTCGCTATTCCAGAGCCCCCACAAGATGATTGGCTTGGCTGGGGCACTGCGGGTAAGAAGAAGGATAAGAAGATCGCCGAAGAGGTCCCACCAGAAGTGCCTCCACCCCCACCCGCCGCTCCCAAGCCTGCTGTCGAAGAGAGCAGTAGCTCATGGTCATTTGGCTGGGGTTCATCTTCGAAGAAAGACAAGAAGAAGAGCAAGTCTCCTGAACCCGAACCTGTTCCTGTACCCGAGCCGGTGCTTGAAAAAGACCCAGTCGTCATGGTTCCCGAGTCTATCGACGAGCCAAAAGTAGAAGAAGACGACTGGGCTGGCTGGGCTACTGGCAAAAAGTCAAAGAAGAAGGGAAGTAAGACCGCACCAGTCGAGATTGTGGAGCCTGTATACGATGTCCCGGTCCAACAACCTGATCCTTTGCCCGCTGAAGAAGATGCTTGGACTGGATGGAGCGTGGGTAAAAAGGAGAAGAAGAAGAGTAAAAAGGGCGATGAAATTCCTCCGCCACCCTTGCCTGCGATCGAGCCACCACCCATGGAAGTCATTGAGTCCATTCCTCCGCCTCCACCAGAGCCTGAGCCTACAGTCGAACAGGCACCGGCCGATGATCCTTGGGCTTCATTTTCGACCAAGAAGAGCAAGAAGGACAAGAAAAAGAAGAGCTCAAGCGTCGAAGAGCCGAAGCCTGTTGTTGAAGCACCGCCCCCGCCTCCTGAACCCGAACCCCTCCTTGACTTACAAGAGCCTGAAATTGAGCTTGAACCTATCATCGTGATCGAGTCTCCACCTGCTGAAGAGCCTGTCAAAGAGGTCAAGAAGAAAGAAGTCAAGACATCTTCTGGCTGGGGTAGCAGTTTATGGGGTAGCTCGAGCAAGTCCAAGTCTTCATCCAAAGACAAGGAGAAGGAAAAAGAGAAAGAGAAAGAAAAGAAGGAGAAGGAGAAGGAAGAAAAAGAGCGCCTAGATCGTGAAGCAGAAGAACAGCGCAAAGCAGATGAAGAAGCAGCATTTGCAGCAGCTCTCGCTGACGAGCCTGTTGACTTACTTCTCGAGTCTGAACCTGTGATTCAGGAACCCACCACTACAGGCTATTGGGGAACGTTTCTGAAACCAACCACAATCAGCAAGACTGTGGAAGAACCCATCGTTCCCAAAGGTAAAGTTGATACTGGTGCCAAGGAGTCTGTCAAAGACAGGATCAAGCGGTTGCAAGGCGAGGCTACAAAGGATAAAGTGGTTGTTGTACCACATGCCCCTCTGGAGCCAGAGCTGCTTCCCGAGCCCGAAATTGTCGTGGTGCCCGAAGCTGAAGTCATCATCGTGCCTGAACCGCCCGTGGCTGAAGAAGCACCTGCCAAGAAATCATCAAAGGACAAGAAGAAGAAGAAAAGCAAAGAGAAAGAACCGTCACCTCCACCTCCGCCCGCTGCTATCGAAATCCCTCCGCCTGTTGTTGGAGTGCCTCCTTCTTTGAGCCCTATTCCGGGTGGCTTTCCTGAGGATGACGTTGACATTGATGTGTTGGCTGATGTACCTGCTGCACCACCAGCCATTGTGGTTGGTACCTCGGTCGACGCACACGTCAAGCCACCTCGAGACCATGCAGTGATACCACCACCGACCGCGGCCGTCATACCATCTGAGGAAGTGATGCCCAAGTCTTCCTCTGACAAGAAAGCCGTCAAAGACAAAAAGTCCTCTGTCAAGAAAGAAGTCAAGAAGCCCTCGAGATCCTCGCGCCCGACAATTGTTGATCTTGCAGCGCCAAGTACACCTGCCGCCGAAAGCAAGTCTGAGAAGAAGGAACGTCCGAAAGTTGTTCGTGACCCGACTGGAAGCTCACACTGGGGTCTGTGGGGAACAACACCCAAGGCAGAACCAAGGAAGGAACACAGGCCCAGCAAAGACACGACAACTCCGACTGCCAAACGATCAGCTGCTCCTGGACTCACACGATCAAAATCAGCACGCAAGCCTAACGAACGGGATTTTATGGACAAAGCCGACAAAACTTCCAGTGACGACAAACCATCAAAAAGAGCCAGCAGAGATCCTTCGACCCCAGCTAAAGGCATGGGATTCAGTCTGTTCGGACCTACACCCACGAGATCGCGGTCAGTGCGACAATCAACTTCTACCCAACGGCCTTCTCAGGTCAGAGAATCACGCCGGTCGCTCGATGTGTCAGCCCCGCCTGGCGACATTGCGAGCAAAGCAGCAAAATTCATGGGACTTGGACCTCGACCATCACTCAGTCGCAGTCAATCTACGCGGGAAAAGCGCAAGTCACGCACTGTACCAGATCCTTACGCTATTGATTCCGATAACACACCCGACGATGCTACTCACTCTGCGTCTGTCGACAGGTCCAGTAGTCATCGCACAAAGAGATCCAGCCGAAGCGATCACAAGCACAACAAACGCGATTCGGCAATGATGTCTGGCGGCTTAGGACCTTCGGATGGCGACGGAGCAGATCCTCTGACGGCTCCTGAAGACACCCCATTTGTAACACCTTCCCGGCCAATGCTCAAACGCTCAGCGACCACCAGTGCCAAAAAGCCAGCGGGAGGCCTCTTCAGCAACATTATTGAGTCACTCAAACCGAAACCTGTGGAGGAACTATCGCGCCGGCATCGTAGCAGTCGTGCATATGATAGCGAGGATGGTTCCACGCGCCACCACAGACATCGCACACCGCACTCTTCGTATCGCGACGAGGATGAGGACACTAAGCGCCATCTCCGCCGCGAACACAGACGTGTTCATCGACCTGAAGATGCCCCGTCCACTCCACTAGACGAATACCCGCGAACACCAGCAGCGGAAAACACGGAGTCTGAAGACCGCGAACGCCGGCGTGCAGAGCGTCGGGCCAAGCGTGCGGCATTGGAAGCAGCAGAAGAGGACCTGCGTGCGCGCGAGAAAGCCACCAGACGCCGAGAGCGCGAAGATGCTGAACGCGCCAGACAAGACGAGGAAGAGAAACTTAGGCGTCAACGACGAGCAGAACGTCATGCCTCACGGCGCTCGAGCGCGGTTGATGCAGACCGGAAACCGCATCTGCATCGCTCTTCGACAGCACCCGTACAGTCTTACTTCGACTCGCGTGCACCTAATCGCGATGCCAATGGTCGAGATCTTCGCAGTCCTCCCAAGGACAAGACATCTTCTTGGGTCCACAGCGTCACTTCATCACCTCCACTGCCTCCGCCTCTTCAACCCACAATACTGGATGTCCCGCCTACTGACCCAGCTGCTGACGATGCCGAACTACGCGACGACGAAAGCACAGCTCGCGAACTCCGCCGACGCCATCGTCGTCAACGCGAATCACTTGGTGTCGAAACAGAGGAGGATCGTAAGAGACGCAAGCGCAAGGAACTGCGTCGACGGGAGGAGGAGCTCGCCTTCCGCAATCGCGAAGGCGGGATCAGAAAGGACGGTGAAAGTAACAAAGCCTACAATAGCCTTGGATACGAGGGGTTTGAAACGCAAAGAACATGGGATGGAAGAGTTGTTGGGAGCGATACGAGAGGCGGAGTCAAAGAAGAAATCGCTAGACGTACTCAGGGATGGTTCAAGAAAGTTGCCGGATTGTAAGTCCAACAACGAGGTTTTGGGGAGAAACCATAATAGGAAGCACAGAGACAGCTTTCGGAACACATGATGAACGATTGTTATGAATTGGATGATATGGAAGGATTGATGCAGAAACGAATAGCATAAAAAGAAGAGAGCCAGAATGCAAGAGCGGAGTGCATAAGAATATTACATAACAATTGTGCAACCGTGCACATGTCCACACCTCCCCAATCGGGCAGGTTGAAGAGATGCCCAAAGAGGGAAGTCCAACCTGCACTCCTGGTGATATCGAGTATAAGTACCTTCAGCGACCTCTATCATGTCTTCCCCTTCTCTAACTTGTGTCTCTTCTGCACCCGTCACATCATGCGTACCATAGCAGCAGCCTCCCTGCTCCTTGCAGCAACATCTCCGTTGGTCTCAGCACATGGCGACCACCATCACCACGCTCAACGAGACTTTACTCCCGCCGAACTAAAGGAGCTCCAGGACAAATGGGGCACCGATTTCGGCTTTGGCGGCATCAGCACGTTTGCGCATCTACCTCACCACAAATGCTTGACGAACCCGCAAACGCCGTTTGACATTGGCATCATCGGAGCACCATTTGATACTGCTGTTTCCTATCGCCCTGGCGCGAGATTCGGTCCTCGCGCCATCCGTGCGGCCTCGGCGAGACAGACTGCTCTGCGTGGATATAACCCGCGCGCGAGTCTGAACCCGTACACTTCCTGGGCTAACGTGGTCGACTGTGGTGATATTCCCATCACGCCTTTTGACAATGGATTGGCTTTGCGTCAGATGAGCGAAGGATATAATGAGCTTGCTACCAGAGTGGCTGTTCCCGAGAATGTAGACTCGGCGGCGGCTTATCTGCAGACCGCAAAGATTGTCACTCTGGGCGGTGACCACAGTATCGCTCTTCCAGCCTTGAGGGCTCTGAACAAAAAGTACGGCAAGCCCGTTGCAGTTGTGCATTTCGATGCCCATCTGGATACCTGGCACCCTTCTAAATACCCATCCTACTGGCTCGACCTCGATGACCCCTCGACTCAATCCTTCTTTACTCATGGAAACATGTTCTGGATGGCTGCAACAGAGGGCTTGATCGCAAACGGCTCTTCCATCCACGCCGGTCTGCGCACCAGACTGTCGGACGAAGACGACTACACAAACGACACGGAGCAAGGCTTCGTCCGCATCTCTGCAGACGACATTGACGACATTGGCACCAAAGGAGTAATTTCGAAGATTATGTCCACGGTGCCTGCAGACTATCCCGTCTACCTGTCTATCGATATCGATGTCATCGATCCTGGTCTTGCTCCTGGTACCGGCACCCCCGAGCCTGGCGGTTGGACCACCAGAGAATTGATTCGTATCCTTAGAGGGATTGAGGGGCTCAATGTGGTTGGCGCTGATGTCGTGGAAGTGTCCCCGGCATATGACTCTCAAGCCGAGACTACCGCTCTTGCTGCCGCTCAGGTTGTGTATGAGATTGTTACTTCTATGGTTAGAAGGGGCTTGATGGAGTTGGCGAGGACAAAGCAAGGTGTCATCAAGGATGAGCTCTAGGTGGGCTATACGTTAGATGTTAGACTTGGCTATGAACAATACGAAAGTATGATCATGGGAAAGACGGCGATGCATGATTCGGAGAGAAACAGAAAATTGTACTTGATACAAATCCACAGTCGTGACCTCTACAGAACTCATGCAGCGCAGAGAACATGGACTCTCACCAGCTCAGTCAGGCATACAGAACAGCAAAAGATTGTACTTTGAAGAATAATATGTGAATCAGTAGCAGGAAGAACAGGGTGACACTCTTCCTCCAGATATCACGACGTCATAGCAACCACGCGCATCACCATCTCAAACACCTCACTCCCATCTGAGATTGTCTACTTTCAGACTTTCTACTGCGATCACGATATAAATCCATCAACCCATCGCCTACGATGCCTGAAGTACATATCCTCTCCTCATAACGACACGCTATGCAAAAACTAACGCATCTCCCAGATCGGAGAAGTAGCGCGCATCGTGCACTTCCTGCGCAAACACTGCGCCAACAAAGTCATCTCGACCGTCCAAGTCCAAGAAGACAACATCGTGTATGGCAAAGTCGGGACCTCGGCGACAGCTTTCCAAAAAGCCATGACCGGCAGGAAAATCCTGGATGCAAAGCAACAGGGCAAGTACTTCTGGCTGGAGATGGAAGGGAAAACGCATCCTGTGATGCATCTGGGCATGACTGGCTGGATCAAGTTCAAGAATGATGATACAAGTCACTATTACCGCAAACCGGATGACGAAAATAAACCTCAGGAATGGCCGCCAAGGTTCTGGAAGTTCATTTTGCAGCTGGAGAACGATGATAATGAAATTGCGTTTGTCGATCCGAGGAGACTGGCTCGTATCAGAGTTGTGGAAGCAGAGGCTAAGGAATTGCGCAATACCACACCGCTGAAAGAAAACGGACCAGATCCAGTCATCGACAAGGATATCTTGACGAAAGCTTGGCTGGAAGAGAAATTGAAGAGCAAGAAAGTGCCTGTCAAAGCACTAATGCTTGATCAAGCCAACATCTCTGGTATAGGCAATTGGGTCGCAGATGAGATCTTGTATCAGGCTAGGATCCACCCTGAGCAGTACAGCTATACCTTCTCATCTGCTCAGATTGCAGCGTTGCACAAAGCCATGATGGATGTTTGTGGTACTGCGGTCGGTGTACTGGCAGATAGCAGTCAGTTCCCAGAGACTTGGCTGATGAGATATCGCTGGGACAAAGGCAAGAAAGACAAGAACGTATTGCCCAATGGTGACAAGATTGTCCATCTCAAGGTTGGAGGCAGGACTTCTGCTATCGTTCCAAGGGTGCAAAAGAAGACTGGCAAAGTAGCCGGAGATGTAGGATCTGCTGACGAAGTATCGGAGGATGCAGCTGAACCGTCAGAAGAATCGACATCAGACGTGCCAGAGGCTACAAAACCTCCCCCCAGGATGTCGAAGGCAAAGGCAAAGAAACTACAAAATGTCGGCGACACTGTAGTCGCTGAGGAAGTCAAACCCAAGCGCACCCGAGCAACAAAGCGAAAGGCCGATTCTGACAACGAAGATGCAGATGCAGGGGTCAAGGAACAGGAACAAGAGGATATCAAGCCGACCAAGAAGAGACAGACCAAGACAGGTCAAGCAAACGGTGACAAGGCAACAAAACCTAAGGCCGCAAAGAAGGAAGTCGAGACCGAAGACACTATTGCTGAAGGAGGAACACGGAGAAGATCAGGCCGACTGTCAGGAAAGGGCGTCTGAAGCAGCTCCTGTCCGATACCTCGTTGTCGCAAGATACAGTCAAAGAGAAAAGAGTGACCGAAATCATCATCAGATTACATTTCTTCCCTGAGACATTAGTCTACATCACTCCTCCATAACCTCGACGATCCACTCTAATCCTTCTTTGCCCTCTTTGATTCCATATGTCCACGCCAATACAAAACAGTGCATCAACCCCTCCCAATGCAGCCATCTGCCCGCAACACCCTGCTCTTTACAAAGCTCTGCAAGATGTCTCGCTGGTGGTGCCAACACATCCGCACCTGCAGTAATTCCATAAATAGCGACTCCCCTCTCCCTAAACACACCCACATCCGCCAACACAGGCGATATCCAAGGCGTCTCAGCATCAGCCCCACGGCTCCAATTCTCCGCCGTACCATTTGTGAATTTGATACCCAAGAGCGGATCCTTTTTGTCTGCTGCGACCAACTGCTTCTCAAATGGTGATGAACGCACAGGCTGTTTCCTCAGGTCTGTCGCGGGAGATATCAGGACCAATTTTTGGGGTACCGGTGCTGAGGGCGTTACTGAGAGAACCCTGACGACCAACCCCAAAGCTACATTTCCACCCGCAGAGTCGCCTGCAAAGATGGTTTCTGTCGTTTCCTTTTCCGCCTCGGTGACTGGTAAGAGGTGTGGGTATAGTCTTTCTAGCATGGCCATTGACTCTTTGGCAGGCGAATTTGGCGCCAGAGGATAAGATACAATCGTCACGACTGTATTCGGTATCCGATGGCAGAGCTCGGCACAAAGTTTCCAGTGCTCGGGGCTTGGTGGCATTTGCCAACCTCCGCCTGCAAAGTAGATTATGTTCCTCCTCTTCACCACAGATCCCTCTTTTGTCGACGACGGGACCTTGGGTTTCATGTCGTAGAGCCATATTCCTTCCACTTGTCGTTCGGTCACATTGCACCGTTTCTTTGCGGTCTTGTGGACGTCGAGGTAGGGTGATCCGGCTGGGAGTTCTTTCTTTGGCTTTATCAAGTAAGGGCGAAAAGGTTTGATGACTGTTTGGAGAAGAGAAATTGGTGTTGACTTGTCGGATCGTGTCATTATCTCCATTGTACTGGTGTGCTGTGGTATTGTTGCCATGTCTTGGGTTATGATTGTTGTAGATGAGATGAATTCAAAAGTCTTTTCAATGGTCGTGCAGTTCGTCTGAAGCCAGATGTATACAAATCTGTTGCTTTATTATGATAGAGAGATGAACAACAAAGTACTAGAAGGGAGAAACACAGGCATGTTTATGCTATCCGTCTTCACCCTGGATGACGTATTGACTCTACTTTTTGGTTTCAGTGCTCCATCTGCGCGATCGAGTTCGCCAAACAGGTCGTGCGTCTCAAATTCAACTAAGGCCTCTGAGAACAGCATTTGATCCTACAATGCATTGTGATACTGGCGCTGTCTTGAGCAATGCGATCCAAACATGATATACAATTCTTGGACCTGGTTGACGTCATCGTGAGACGCGGCAGGGAGAACCCTGCTCTTGTCCTGACAGGCACTATTATCTTAGAGATGTTTGTCTCCATGAAATCCCCTTGATAGAATCAAGCAGACGCGATAGGTATCTCGATATGATTGTTGTCAAGGGTTGCGGGTCAGAAGCGAACCTGAGTCCGAAGTGTCGATCGAATGATGGTTGGCTTGTGATGCTTTTAGTCTCACTACTTCGGGGGATATCTCAGTCGCTCGATGCCGAGTAAATGTTGAGTTTGTATTCGTATTGATTGGCAAAAGGCCTTCAACCATTCAATGCAAGACAAGCGTCGACAGCAGAGCCGACTCGCCCTTCCTTCATTCTCACGACATCACTGATAACCTCGCGGTCCAAGTCTGGGAACATGCCTTGTAATGTCCTGTCATCGTGTTAGGGATATGCTCGCCACTTTTGATATGCGTTCAACTTACTCAACAACGACCTGATGTTCCTGCGCTTGTATTCTCTGGGCCTCTGCCATATCGGTGCTTGCCTGTCTTGCTGCTGAGTCCTGCGAGCTACGGCCTCGACCAGACTCGAAACTCCTCGCTCGATCGACGTCCGGTCGCTCGGGACTGCGTAGTCTACGAGTGTCTTCGGCGCTCTTACGATGTTGCGGTAGTGCTGGCAAGCCAGGGGATAACCTAGGTGTAGAGATGGGTTGAGGCGTGGGAAGCTGTCGAGGGGAGGAAGAAGAAGGTTGACTGTCGTCGCTGAACATGCGGCCAATCGTGGACAGGGGCTTCTGGATTGTGCGAAGAAGTCCTGTCACAGCGGCGTTTTCATCTTCGGGCTCGCCAGCAGAGTTTTTTGAGCGTACGCTGCCTCCTCTATGTAATGGTGTTCGCTCGCCCTCGGTGCTATTCCTTGTGTTTACTTCTGGCCTGCTCAGGCTGCTTTTCTCGTTCAATTGAGGATGTATGGAGTGTGACGAACTTGCGGTGGCCTTGTCATGCGTAGAGGCTTCGTACTCGTCTGCTTTATGACCTTCGGCGATTTGGCTCACGGCAGCCTCGACATTCTTCTCGAACTCTTCATCGGTGATGGTCAAATTGGTGCGGTCGAGGTTCTCGATGAAGGTCACGACACCCATCAAGGAGGAAATGTAGTATCCGGCCTCTCCTCCTAGCTTGTCCTGATTCCGGAAGCGTAAGATGTATTGCACGTTGCTGACGAGATGGTCGGGGTTGGCGCGAAGGACGGTGTAGATGAGAAGCGGCACGAAAGCGTCGGCCGACTGATCACTCTTGTTGTTCTTGAGGAAGCCAAAGATGACTTTGCACGTGTTGAGAATGCAGATGACCTTGTCGCGAGGGGCACGATACGAGCCAATCTTGAGCAGCTCTTGCTGTGCCAGGACGAGGAAGCGACGGCCTTTGTCGGTGATGGGAGCAATGTCAAGATGTTCCTCTCGGATCCAGCCGTAGATTCTGATCTTTTGTGCAATCACCTCATCTCTTTCTACATCTTCCTGGTGCTGGCCTCTCCTGCCTGGGCCGTGGGGTGAATGTGTTTGATGGCGGAAGCGCTTCTTTGTGGGAGAACTGACTTCTTGGGCGGGAATGGCGGGCGAAAAGGTCTGCGAGTAGAGTCTGTTCATGACCAGCTTCTCCATGCCCTCTCTTGCATTGTCGAATTCGGCATCGCTGACAGTCCTCCAGACCTCGCATTGTGCCATCTTTTTGGAAATGAACTCGAGAAAGTCGGAAATGATCTTGACCTGCTCGTGAACGGCCCACTGCTTTTTGCCAAACTCATTAAGGAAGGATCGGAGGAAGCGGGCGACGGGGTCGGCTGTGCGATGGCGGAGCTGTTCGAGGAAGCGGTGGAAGTCGAAAGGCAGAGTGGGCTCGGGATCGGGAGAGGGCGGCGGCGGCTGGAAGATGGAGGATGCAGGACGCGGAGAGTCAGTGCGGTCGGGCTGTTGAATGCTGACACCAGAGATGGAACCTGGGCGAGCAGCGGCGGGGCTGAAGATGTAGCTGTCGCGCGACTGGGTACGCTGCAGTTTCGGACTTGTCATTGCGCTTGGTGAGGGTGAGGGATCTAGACTCGAGGTGCGCATGGGGAGGTTGGACATGTCGAGGCGAGGTGACATGATCTTCTGCAAGGCTGGGTCTGCGACGTCGTCGTCCATTTCGTCCATGATGTTGGCGAGCTCGTCGTCCGGAGCATTAGGATACTGTTGGCGCAGGAACTTGTCGTCTTTCGGCGGCGGCGGCGGAGGTTCTGGCGACCACACTCTTTCCTGCTCCTTGTCCTTCTCTTTCCCCTTTTCCTTGTCCTCGTCTGGTTGCTTCTCGTTCAGGTCCAGCTCTTGCGTTTTCTCGGCCAAATCATGGCTTGCTGTTGTCTGTTGTGTAGTGGGTTGAGCATTCTCCGACGGAATACCAAGGTCGATCAAGACATTCTGCTCCTTTTCCGAGTCCATGTTGTGATATTATCTCCAGCTGCCCTGCTGCAATCCAGTGCTGACAACGAGTCAACAACTTGAGCCCGCAGCTTACGAATGCAACAATCTCGAGTCTTTGTCCAGATGGTAAGCTCGGTAGATGCAATATACAGGCGGTGGATGCGCAAGAGGCTGGTGTAAGAGGAGAGTATTAGATATTAGCTATGTGCCTTGCAGATCAAAAAGTCCGAGTCTTTGAGCTCCTTGAGGCCGACAGCGAGGCCAGTGACATGCACCTGCCCCATGACGCCTGGCTTGGCGCTTTCCTCGCATCAATCTTCAACCCTCCACCTCTTCGACCCATTTCAAGAACATGTGCGGTATCTTCTGCTCTGTCAGCGCTGCTGGCCACATAGTTCCCGACGAGAGACATCGCTTGCTTCTGGAAAGACGAGGCCCCGACTCTTCTCGAGAGCTAAGACAGCAGTCTGGAAATGTTTGTCTGACCTGTTTCAGCACCGTTCTCGCTTTGAGAGGTCACCATACCGTCGTTCAGCCCGTACAGCATCCAGACTATCCAAATGCCTTCCTATGTTGGAACGGCGAAGCTTGGAAGCATGCTGCTGAACCTATCTGTGGTAATGATTCAGAAGTCATTTTTGCAAGCATCTCGAGTCTTCTGAAGGCTGAAGATTCTGACTCGTCATTTTCCTCTGCCAAAGTCATGCAGCATGCATTGAGCCTCATCACTGGCCCTTATGCCTTTGTCTACTATGACCCTCAATCAGACACTCTATTCTTTGGTAGGGATCCTCTTGGCCGCCGTTCCTTGATGTACCGCGTCGATGCCAATGGTAACTTTATTCTCTCTACCATATCTGGTCGACAAGAACAAGGTTGGGAGGAAGTAGAAGCTGATGGTATCTACTCGCTAAATCTCAAGTCCTTCTATGAGTCTGTTCAGGAGAAAAAGCGGTGCATACCAACATGTCTTCCTTATACATCCTCTCCAAACACCCTTACCTCCACATCTTCAGCACTTGAATCGCCTGCTTCTCCGCTTGCTCCATCATCTCCTGCTGTTGCAAAAATCGAGGCCTTGCTGCGTGGCTCGTTGCACCTTCGCGTCTCCAACATCCCTGCACCCTCATACTCCGAGCCATCTAGCCCTGGCGCAAGCCTGGCTATTCTCTTTTCTGGTGGCTTGGATTGCACTCTTCTCGCACGACTCTCACACGAGTTCTTTGACCCTACACAGCCAATTGATCTCCTCAACGTCGCCTTCGAAAACCCTCGGGTACATCGTCGACCTGCAGACGCAGACCAAAGTTGGTCAGCTTTTGAACTCTGCCCAGATAGGATCACTGGACGTGCTTCTTTCGCCGAACTTCAAGACCTCTGTCCTGGTCGAGTTTGGAGATTTGTCGCCATCGACGTTCCATACAACGAGTTCCTCGCTCACAAACCTGAGGTCATCAACTTGATCTACCCTCACAACACTGAGATGGATTTGAGCATCGCCTCTGCTCTTTATTTCGCTTCACGAGGACAAGGATCAGCATCGACAAAGTCTGGGGAAACAACTCGGTACACCTCTGAGGCAAAAGTGTTGCTTTCTGGATTGGGCGCTGACGAGTTGTTTGGTGGCTATACTCGACACGATACTGCTTTCCGTCGCCATGGTTTCGCCGGACTCAAGGATGAGCTCGATCTTGATGTTGACAGACTGGGAAAGCGTAATCTTGGTCGTGATGATCGCGTGCTTTCTAATTGGGCAAGAGAGACACGATTCCCATTTCTGGACGAAGATTTTGTGAAGTGGGCAGTCAGTGCTCCTGTTTGGGAGAGGTGCGGATTTGGCGAGGACAAGGAAAGCCTCGACAGTGAGACTGGCTCTCTGGAGCCCGCGAAGAAGGCGCTACGGTGTCTTGCTTGGAAACTCGGCATGAAAAAGGTGGCTGCCGAGAAGAAGCGAGCAGTAAGTGCAATTGTCATATCCTGCTCTTGCAATTGCTAAACTCAATGATAGATCCAGTTCGGCGCCCGTACAGCCAAAATGGAGGTCGGCCGCTCGAAGGGAACCCAGGCCATCACTTAGAAGTCGCTCATCCTACTTGCTCTTCTTGGTCTCGTTGAGCGCAGGGTTGTAGTACTCAGGATACGACGCTTTGTATCCCAGCAGACCTCCACCAATCCAGCGACCAACCACGACACCCAAACCATAACTCAAATAGTGCATCAACCACGTCGGGCCAACATCCCAGGCTAGACTCACTTCGGCAGAGTCCAGAAACAACAATAGTTGCGGGAGACTAGGGGACACATTTTGACGGGTGCAGTCTTCGAGATACGAGTACAGATTACGGAAGAAACGCTCGCTGACACCGAGATCGGTGGCTGTCGTTTCTGATGACAGAGGAGAGGTCTCGGCTGAGATCTCAATGACACAAGGACCTTTGTGTGCTGAATCTGGAGCGAACGTGTGAGGAGCTCCGGGGGTGATGGAGACTCGAGGATTGGGGTCCGTAGCAGAAACCTTTGTGTCTTTGCCGTTGAGTGTGAAGATGAAGGTTCTGTTCTCAAGTCAGCTCACAACATAAGGCTCAGGCAGAGGCTTCTCTAATGCCAAAGCCTATGACACTATAGATATAACATACCCTTGAGTTACGGTGAAATGCTCCTCTTGAAGCCAATGCCAATGGTATGGTGGTACTGCAAAGATTAGATATTAGTCGCAGAAACCGAATGGGCTGAGGGCTAACATACCCAGCTGGTCGCGTTGGGACTTTGTGATTTTGGATGCATCTGGATATGTCTGTATCTCCAAGACGCTGTTGCCAGAGTGAGGGGTGTGCCATTTTGTAGTTCTGGCACCATCACAGCTGACAAGCGAGTCCGACTCGGCGGTATTGGTACGGACAAAAGACATTCTTCCAGACGTGACTTTGTACTACCTTCAATGCAGAATGATTGGTGAGGAATATTGAGAGATATGCATGACGATGGGAGACACGACCAGGAAGCTATGACCACCATGTTGCACATGTTTGAGGGGATCCGTTTTGAGCATGACGTGCGGCCAAGGCGTTTTGTTTGTAGATGAAGTGCACACAGAGACACAAGTGCAAGAACAGACAGACAGTCAACATTCTTCCGTATCATCAAAAACCATCATGGATCCGGGCCACCAGGACCTCATCGCTCAGTTCAGCGGCATCACAGGAGCATCGCCTGCAACCGTAAGTCTGAAACGAACCCTGGCTAGAGTACCCCACATCCGTCACCTTTCCATACCTTCGACACCTTTCTGTCTTGCACCAAGTCTCGCAGTCATCGCCATCTAACAACACATCGTCTCAGGCACAAACCGCCCTCACTTCATCAGACTGGGACATCGAACAAGCCGTCACTCTCTACTTTGCCTCCCAAGACGCTCCTGCCGAAGACAGCGACGATTCACTAGAAGAAGCCGCCGCGCCATCCCTGCCTTCGACAGCCCCTGCCCACAACCCAACCTCGTCCTCAACCAACCGTCCTCCACCCAACAATCGTAGCAACATGGTCCGCACCTTCCGTGATCTCCAGAACGACGAGGACCGTGCCGACGATGACCACAGCGACCACGACCCCCAGCAGGACTTTTTCGCTGGAGGCGAGAAGTCCGGTCTAGCTGTCCAGGACCCTAACAGACGCCCTCAAGATCACTTCAGCAACATCTTGAACCAAGCCAGAGAGTGTGTTGTACCCAACACTCACGTCCACTACTCGGCTGACTCATGACCAGGAACCGCGATCGCCCCGCCGACGACGACGATGACGACCAAGCACCTGCCCAGTCGAGCGCCTTCCAAGGCCGCGCCCAAACTCTTGGGGGCGACGATGCTCCTTCGCGTGTTATCGAAGACCCCAACGCCGCCGCCGCACCTACGAACGCCAGACCCTCGCTACCTCGTGTAAGCCGAACACTTCACCTCTGGCAAGACGGCTTCAGCATCGACGACGGCGAGTTGCACCGCTTTGATGACCCGAGAAATGCTCCCGTCCTCGCCCTCATCAACCAAGGCCGTGCCCCGCTTGCCTTGCTCGATGTCCAGCCAGGCCAGGAAGTCGACCTTCAGCTGGACCCTCACAAGGACGAGAAGTACGTCCAGCCAAAGAAGAAGTACAAGCCTTTTGGCGGCTCCGGTCAGCGTCTAGGTTCTCCTACTCCTGGCCCGTCTGGCTCCACGCCCGCACCAGCTGCAGCTCCAGCCTCCACATCTTCGGCACCCGCATCATCAGCACCCAAGGTTGACATTGACGAGGCACAGCCCACCGTGCAACTTCAGATCCGTCTTGGTGACGGCACACGCCTGGTCTCGCGTTTCAACACCTCGCATACGGTTGGTGACATCTACAACTTTGTCACCGCCAGCAGTACCGCCAGCCAGAGCAGAGCCTTCACCCTTATGACCACCTTCCCCAACAAGGATCTGCAAGACAAGAGTGCTAAGTTGGAAGATCTGTCTGAACTCAAGCGCGGCGGCGTTGTCGTCCAAAAGTGGAACTAGACGTACCCCATGGGGCTGCTTTTCCAGTTGAGACATCTTCCGTTGAGACATCTTGACTTGAGACATCTTCAGTCGAGACATCGATAAAAAAGAGCTTGCTATTTTCGGTCGAGACACAGCAGAGGCATGGGCTCTTCAAGACTGTCTGATGTATGGGAAATCGAGTCTCAGCTCTTTACGCTCGATCCACGGATCAAGACATAGACTTGCAACCTCGAGATAGGTCAAATAATAGAAACAATCATTCCCAGTATCACTTGATATCTCTCGTATCAATTTATAGTGTATCCACCATCGGCGACCAAGGCAGCACCCTGGACGAAGGAAGCCTTGGGCGAGCAGAGAAACAGGATGCAGTCTGCTATCTCTTCGGGCGTGCCGGCTCTGTTCATGGGAGCAATCGAGATTGCTTTCCTGACCTCGTCGTTGATAAGGGGTGTTTCGATGACGCCCGGGCATACACAGTTGACCCTGATGTTGTGAGCCGAGTAGTCCAAAGCGTCAGATTTGGTCAGGCCGATGATGGCAGCTTTTGCCGAACAGTATGCCGCTGCAACAATGTGATCAGCATTTTCTTTCTCTATACAAGAAGTCAAGTCCAAGAGGTTGGGTAAAACTTACGCGCCTGCGGTCTAGCCACGATGCCCAATTGAGACGCCACATTGACTATCACACCTCTATTCCCTTGTCGTCCGTTCTGTGTCGGCAGAGGCTCCTGATTCACCATAATCTTGAGCTCTTCCCTCGAGCATAACCAACTGCCTCTATAATCTACATTTACAACATGATCGAACTCTTCCAAAGTCATTTCGTGGGATTTCTTTGCCGCGCCGAGGACACCGGCGCAGTTTACCGCGTAGTCTAGTCGTTTGAATGTTTCCAGCGTTTTGCGGAAGAGATCGCGGACAGAGGAGGGAGAGGAGATGTCGGTGACTATGGCGTGGAAGTGGACCGAGGGGAAAGACGAGGAAAGTGAGGATGAGGTTGTGGAGAGAGAGGTTGGGGATATGTCGGCGAGGATTATGCGGGTGCAGCCTTCTTGGGCGAATGCTGTGGCTGTTGCTTTGCCGATGCCTGTGGGCGGGTTGGTATATGTCTAATGAAATAGATAATGGTGAAGCTTACCGGAGGATGCACCGGTGATTAGAGCGACACCAGGGAAGAGTGTGGAGGACATGGTTGAATTGCTGTGAACGGTCTTTTATGGAAGAGGAACTTGCTCGAGAAGACAAAGGGAATGTTATAGGTTTTGATTCACGTTGGATAGTAGAGTAGACATGTCATGCGCTTATCGATAGCTGCATGATATTTGGGGTCAAGACAGGTGGGGAAAAGTGTCATGACCCCAAAAAGATGGAGGCACCGAGGCATGGATGAATTGTTGGAGTTGATCGTTTCATCTTCTGAGGAAGTATGTGGAAGGGAGTGTGGTGAGAGCGACGAGCCAAGGATAAATGGTAAGAGTCGCACAGCCTCAAGAGGGGAAAAGATGATGAGCATGATGAGCGTATTCTGAAACAGCAGCGGCAAGCTACCTGGTGTCCATCACACGTGAAAGAGCAATGAGCGACGAAAACCACGTAAACAGCAAGAGAATGGAGAGACGAGAGTCATCGAAGACGAGCTGCCACAGAGAAGAAAAGGTCGGGCTTGAGGACAGAGGGTTGGTGGGTTAGGTGTATACAAGGTGTGCAGGGAGGGATGGGTGGAGACTTGGCAAGCGCTGAGAAACGTCGCGGGCAATGGATTCAGGAGAAGTGTTGAAGAAGAATGGCAAACGGCAGACGTGATCAGGGGGCGGCGACTTGTTCATGTAGCTTGCTCTGTCGTGTTTCAACAGGCGGCCATTTCTCCTTATGACCTTACGAAAAGCATCCTGTCGCGTGTAACGTTGATAATTTCAAGCTCGTCAGCGACTGAGCACTTGCTATCTTAACTACAGCCAGGCAGAGCAGGCCCCTCTGCTCACACTTCTTTACGAATATGCTGCTTTCACCCTTTGGCTCACCGCGGCGACTGATGGTGCTGACGATATTCGTCTTTCTGGCCATCGTCGTCCTCGTGCGCAATTCGACATATTCCGAATACCTCCCAAAGTACGACCTGCCATCATTCGGCAACGGCAAAGTCCCGCAAGACACATCGACTGGCAGTAATAGCTTCAAGGAGGACTCGTCGCAAAGCGAGTTATGGCAAGAGTACAAGTCGGATGAGGGCAAGATTGTTGGAGCGCCACCCCCACCACCAAAGGAGGAAGAATACGAGGAGAAGATTGAAGTTACAAGCATTCCCACCTCGACCTTGCCTTCGACCAGCGCATCTTCGTCCAAATCTGCCAGTACATCTGGTTCAGAGACATCTGCTTCAGAGACAGCATCTCCAGCCAAAATCACACCCTTCGTACATGCATCGTACAAGGAGTTGCAAGCAAAGATCAAGGACTTTATCCAGTGGGACCGTCCGGACAAGGGTGGCCATTGGCCTGGCTACGGCGACTATGTCGACAAGGACTATGACCCGAACCGCTGGGAGGGTCTTCCTATGTATGCGCGACAAGCTTCTTCCGAACAGACATCAAGACTAACTCTGCTGCAGGAACGTCGACTTTTACGCATCCAACGGCGTCAAGCAGCTCCAGAACATGGGTCTGAACGCCACCGTATACAACCCCTACCCCGACTACAACTCGTCCGCATACAAGAAGCAATGGGCAGGCGACTACGTTGCCTGCAAGGGTCCTCGCGGTCAGACACTAGACAAGAGCCCGGAAGACATGATCAAGGCCTGGCCACAACTCCCCCAAAACTTCCCCAACATTAGCGTTGGTTCTGATCTGGGCATCGACATTCACTCTTGCTTCGACCGCGAGTCGCGCTACTCTCCCTACGACAGCACTGCCCAAAATGCTCCAAACTGGGAGACCGTCAACTGGGGACAGCTCCAGGACGAGTGCCTGAGCAAGAACAAGGAGAGATATGGCGAGCACCAGCGCAAGTCTATGCAGCTCAGGCCCAGCAGGACCATGCCAAAGGACGGAGACTCGGAGAAGAAGGCCGAGTCTACAAACGGCCCCAAGCCCCACCACCGTACTGCTATCCTGATCCGTACTTGGGAAGGCTACAGCTACACTGAGAACGATCTCCAAGCCATCCGCTCTCTGGTCACCGAGACCTCGCTTTTGAGCGGTGGAGAGTACCAGGTCTATCTTTTTGTCAATGTCAAGCAGCGCGACGCCGACATTTACGACAACGAAGAGACCTACAAGAGCGTCCTCCACCAGGTAGTCCCTGCCGAACTCCGCGACATCTCAGTTCTCTGGACCGAAAAGGTGTGCGAAGAGTGGTACCCCAAGGTTGGTGACTGGCAAGTCTACTGGATGCAATTCATGCCTCTGCAATGGTTCTCAAAGACCCACCCCGAGTTTGACTACATCTGGAATTGGGAGACGGATGCTAGATACACCGGCAATCCCTACCACTTCCTCGAACAGGTCAGCTACTTTGCCAAGAAGATGCCGAGAAAGCACCTCTGGGAGAGAAATGCTCGCTTCTTCCTGCCCGAATCGCATGGAGATTTCCAGTCTTATCTTGCCGACACTGATGCAGCCATCGCCAACGCAACAAAACAGGGCATTATGACTCCTGTCTGGGGTGCCCAGCCTTATGCCGCCACTCAGATCCCTCTTGGCCCAACACCACCCCGCAAGCAAGAAGACGACGACTTCTCCTGGGGTGTAGACGAGGAGGCTGACCTCATCACACTCCAGCCCATCTGGGATCCAAACGAGACACAATGGTCCTACCGCCACAAGATCTGGAACTTTGTCCCCGGTGTTCGTCCCATATTCACTGCCGAAAACGGAGCAGCCGAGGGTTTCTACCACGAAGGTTTCGAGACAATCCCCAGACGTACTTTCATCAACACTTTGGCCCGCTTCAGCAAGAGAATGCTGCACGCCATGCACGCAGAGAACCTCGAGGGCCGCTCCATGCAAGCCGAAATGTGGCCTGCGACCGTCGCCCTCCAACACGGTCTCAAGGCCGTCTACGCACCTCACCCCATCTGGTCTTCTCACCACTGGCCTGCGTGGTATGCCGATGCCATCTTCAACGCCGATGCTGGTATCCCTGCTCGCTGGTCTCAGCAGTTTGACTCGGCATATGCCCATGACCGCGAAGTCAACTTCAAGACGTGGTCTTGGTACTACGCCACTGACTTCCCAAAGACGCTGTTCTGGCGCTGGTTGGGCTGGGAAGCCGAAGATGCGGGTCTAGGCGGCTGGGGCGGTAAGCAGGACGAGGAAGAAGGCAAGGATATCAGAGGTATCGGCATGGTGGGCGGACATGGCAAGATGTGTTTGCCCGGTATGCTGTTGCATCCTGTCAAGAAGGTGTCGAAGCCTCAGGGGCAGAATTAGACCATAGAGTCAAGCATGAAGGATTTGGCGTTTTTTTTTGTTTCTTCGTGGTTATCCCGCTACATGACTTGCTTCGTATATACCACATTTGCATTTTGATATCGATGACCTTGATCTAAATTACCAATGAGCGTTGCTGGTGAGGGAGCTGATTGCACAGCAGACCATTGACAATTTAATATCTATTGTGTAAAGCTTTAGGTAGCATCTGTCGACTGGATCCACTAGGAAGTCACAAATCATCCACACTGCCATGAACGGGCTTCTAAGAGAATGCCGGCCTCATTTTGTCGTCCAGTTGTTCAAGCTTAGCCTTTTGTGGTTGCTGTCATCCAAGACAGCACTTTCCATGGCAGTTGGCTCGAGTGTTCTCATATCTGATGGTAGCGTGGTGACGGGAGAGCAAAGTATTCCGAGAGTGTTGACCGAAGGTGATAAACGACGATTGATTTACTTCTGTGTGTTACGAGAGTCGCTCGATCCCATCTTGCGGGATGTGGCTCAAGGTCTTCTCTCTAGTGCCAAAGAGCTTCAGATTGATTCCAAAGTCGACTATTAGACTACCTTGAAGTGTGAGCCAAAGATCTTCGAAGAGACGAGCTCGGGTTGTTGCCACCCAGATCTCGTCCTCGTTGCTCAAGTTGAAGTCATAGTTCTTGGCGACATTGTCAGACAGAATGTCAAAATACGCATAAGATACTGATGCTTCTTTTGCAGCTTCGGCCATATGGCCGACCTCACAGTCAACCCAGTCGACACGTGCCTTTTGCTGATCTGCAAACCATTCTTCGGTTTCAAGCAATGGTGAAGCGATTGTCGTATGACGACCTTCTAGTACGACGGCCGGACCATGATACAATGTAGCTTGAGGTTCCCAACTCAACAGCCTCCCATGAAGAAAGCTTTGCCTGCCGGTTGCTATTCGCGTGTTTGGGATATCTTCAGGCCGTAACGACCCGGCTTTGGCGATATAGATGCAGTATTCGATCTTGTTGACTTGTTTGAGTGCAAGTACGAGTTGACCAGCTATATCACCCCAGATACTGACTTTGCAGCCTAAAAATGCACAGCTAGTGGCACCCGGCTGGCTAACCTTTTTCCATCGAAACAACGGTGTTTCTTGAGAGTCTTCTGAGTCTCCATCCCAAGAGATATCTTGGAGAGCGGGAAAGCAATGTATGTCACCGACAACAACAAGTTCGACTTTGCCCATCCTGGCTAGGTTCGATACATGGAGGAAGTAGTCATAGGCCTCGTAGCGTCCAGGCTTTTCGACCAACACTTCATCATTCCTGCCATTTAGATCCAGATAGGTTGAAATCAACCGAGCGTAGTGTTCGACATAGTCGACTCCAGGGAAGCAGTTGATTTGTAGTGTGTTTTCATCTATCCGAGTCGCGGTGGGTCGTTGCCAATTGAAAAGCTGTTGCTGCTTTTCGTTGTCCGTGATTCTTGCCCATGGCTCCGTCCTTGCGTAACAGCCCTTCACTACAATTCTCGACCACTGTCCATTTCTAATATCGGCATGTACTTTCGGCGTGACGTAGAGAGCCAATGATTCCTTTCTGTTATGGAGATTCCCCGAAGTGATGATGCTGCCTTGTAGGACTGATGGAGATGTTGAGAGACATTCGGATGTGGAGGCGTCCCTGTCACCTCGGCAAATTCTGACTAGAGACTGGCCTCGATAGACAACCATACTATACAGTCGTTTCAAGCACTCGTCGGCTTTAGTCTGTCTTCATGTCGCGCCTGATCAGAGTCTCAAGTGTCGTATCGTCTCGACGAAGGTGGAATCCTGAGGTGCTGAAGGCTGACGCACCACATCGCTGGTGCGAATTTACGACGTGCATGATTGGTTGACAAGCATATGCGTGCAGCGCCTTTCAGGTCCACTTTACATCCAAGTTTGCGGCAAATCAGAGGCGCCGCTAAACTAGAAGCAAGCAGTATGCAAGCCACACATACCCTTCGAAAGGCGCCTTCACGTCCGACTTGGTCGTTATTTGCTGCGCGGCTGGCCGCCTTCCTGCAAGCACTCTCAATCCTTGCAATCAGCGAGTGAGGTCGGCCTCAGTCCTCGACTAGACAGACCTTTGCAGGTGCAGCCGCTGAAAGACAGCCTCGTATGCAGCTATTCCAATGGAGGCTGACAGCCGAGGCCGCCAGTATGCTTAGACTGGATAAATATATGGAGGATGAGACCCGAACGTATCTGCTCCCCAGAATCATACCCACTTTGTGATCTTTACCCCAGCCAAAATCACTCGAGGTCATGGCTCACTCATCCTGTTCGCGGGTAGACCGTGTACTAACTGGCGAAGTGGCTGCAACCATCAATGCGCCATCCGACAAGTCGACTGACGAGCTCGTAAGCTTTCTTACGACAATTTATACCTGGTGTTCTGCTTACAACAAGACAACTAGCTGATCCATATGCATCTCAAGTAGCACAAGCCAACCATGTTCATAAACCGAATTGCTGACAGAAATAGGGCCGATGGCGAAAGTATTAACGAATGGGTGAGCAAGTATGATTCGTCCAGTGCGAAAGTCGAGAATCCCAAAACAAATGCTCCGCTCTCGAAAAACGATGAGGAGAAGAAGGACGACAAGAAGAAGAAAAACGAGGAGAAGAGGGCCACTCCAATGGACAAGCACGAATCACATGCATCGAGAAGCATCATATTGGGCTTGAGAACCAGAGCGGTTGCCAATACAGAGAATATCGAAAACAAGGATATCGCCAAAGATCTAGAGGTACGAGCATCTGGTCACAGCTCTCGACCGACAGCTAATGCCTTAAGTTTGTGGCAGGTTTTCGATTTGACTGGTTTTCATATCCAGTAATTCATCACGGCTACTTGAAGAAGCTACAAGACTAACTCTGGACAGTTTCCTCCCTCGAGTTGAAAAATTCGAGGATGTTTTTGGAAGAATGGAAAAGTCAGAGAATGCGCAGCGGCCATTTCTGAACATTTTCGAAGAGTATTATATGCTACCTGAGAGCTTCTGGGACACAGTTGTCACAGAATCGAATGGCTTCTACTCTCGGTGGGATCCAGCTTTACCTTCCAACATCAAAAGCCACTGCAAGTACTATCTTCCAACAAGATTTGCCGCAACTAACTCGGCGGAAAGGGTCTATGTGTCGATTTTTGGTCAAAACATACCAGCCAGTGAGTCGAGTGGAACGAACTCCTGGTCCATAAGCATAATAACAGATCGAAACAGGAAGATGCGCGTGACAAAGACGGTTATGAGTGGAACTATATTACGATATGCTCGCTTTGGTTCAACAAATTCGACCCAAAGAGAAGGGGTACAGGCTATACACACATCTATCTATGTTTTGACGTTCCGGATCAGTACAGACGCGCCATTGCCAATCGATGCAGAGCAGCTGGTGATGAACTTTTGTATGGTTGCCCGTTCACTGGCTATGGTCTGATTCTCCAGTCTGTAATAGACTTCTACAACAACTCAGTCTGGAAATTTCGAGATCCTGTTCGTGATATAGAGAAGGTAGGCTATTGCTTGGACAATCTGTCGACCTGGAGCTGACCTGATTTCCAGGCAAGAGCCGAGAAGAATAAGGAACAAGAGCACACCCTTCAGCGTGCTCTCACGGGATTAGATCCCAAGTCAACAAGACCCGAGTCGAGTAAAGAGCCAAGTTTCACCAACGAGGTAGATCCTATCAAAGAGCTGAGATCTTTGATGGGACCCTTCAATCGCATGGCAGAATTGAATCGTCACCTCATTCACACCCAAGAGACCATTGCTGCTGCGATCAACACAATACAATCAATGATGCAAGACCACAGTGACCACTGCCCTCTAGGTGAGAAAGGCGCTTGTGTGCGACACATACAAACCACCGGATTCAAACCTAGGATCCCAACGAGACAGGTGTCTCGATCTCTCACTTGCCACACTAGTCTATTGTCGAATCTCAAACATAGAGTAGATGCGTTTGAGAGGAGACTCAACAATGAGATCAGTCATGAAAGTACAGCCAAAGTCAAGATCAGAAATCGTTGCTAACGTTCCTACAGGCCTTCAACCTCATCGCCGTAGAAGAGAATTTCACCACCAAACAACTTCTGCGTGAATCGCGCAAAGATGAACGCGAACTGTCAACTCTCGTCTCTCTTCTCACCCTGTTTTTTCTCCCTGGAAGTTTCATCTCAGTACGACCGATGTGTTTGTAGTCGCTATACATTTTCGACTGACTTTAGTCTCTAGGGATTTTTCGGCATGAACTTTTTCAACTTTGATGGTCGCTGGAAGGTATCACCGGCAGTTTGGTTGTTCTTCGTAACTTCTGTTCCTATCACAGTCGTTGCGTTGTTCTTGTGGGCCGTGTATACAGACAGGCTCAGACTCGAAGATCTTAGGGCAAGATTCTTTCCATATCACAGAGAAACTACCCCAGTTGAAGAGAAGGCAAACAAACAAGAGGAGAGTGTCTCGAATCAGCGGGCTGTCTCATCTGTTCCCTTCAAAGCGAACGAAACGCATGTAGAGATGAACGCCAGCTCTTCGAGTAGCAACCGGGACGATATTGAAGCACAGCTCGGAGCCACACGTAGTGTAAAGTAGTAAGCACCATTCTCCAAATATTTTTTTTTTTCGTTTCTTGGAGCCAGTCTGACAAGTCTACGGAGTATATTCTATCACCTTGTTGTCGATCTCGACCTAAACATTCACAATTCAGCACGCGACTACAAATTGTGGCTGAATCGGGAAGCTGCAGGTCTAATGCAGCTACCCGGGATTGGTGATTGCCCCGCGCATCTTGTTGGGCATTGAAGCGGTGGGTTCAACCAAGATACTCAGTACATCGCCAGCACCTCAGCTCGTCTTACGTTGCTCCTTCGCTGACATTGGATTTCATCGTATTCATGGCTGACACCACAGGCTCAACTCATCTTTACTTTGGTCAGTCAGGAACAGGTTGCAAAATGACAACTATGATGTTGACCGGATTCAGATGGTGTATCACGATCATGGCAACAGTCGAGATTCAAGGACTCATCGGTGTTGAATGAAGTGAGTATGCCCTTATACATATTTTTGGTGTCTGATGCTAAGAGTAACGTAGGCCGACTTGCACATAGGAACAAACGTGATGTGACTTTGTCTTTGCATGCTCGCGAACACCGAACAACTCTAACCAAGTAAACAGTTTCACGCAATTAGAACCGATACGTAAGACCGATGGTGCTCGGGAGCAATGGTCTTCAAAATTAGGCATACCCGATGCCTTCTGGTCGGATACCAGCGCCCGACTTAATGGTTACTTTGGCTGTTCGACGGACCCTTACAATAAGAGCAGGCCATTGATGAGATACGGTAATTCATGACCTACTGTAGAATGACACGGCCTACAGCCTCTCAAAAACATAACTGATCAGCACATGTCAATAGAAACCACGTTTCGTCTTATCGTCAAAAGACTCGACCCAAAGAGTGGGCCCAAAGAATACAGATGGTTGGAGATGAGCTTCTTCTTCAAATGGACCAAAAGCAGTAGCCTGTTTGTCTGCTTCGATGCCCCAGAAGAATTTCCGCAGAAGTTCGAGGCTGCTCTCCAAGCTCGGTTCGGCGGCGCGAGCAAGATCATACTGGAACCATATGCACTCCATGTTGTCTTGATGGAGTTGTCGGTTCCAATATACGATCAAAGCGTTTGGGACTTGTCGAAAAGAGTCCGTACCATAGAGAAGGTAAGTACTTGTTGGTGTCCGCCACGTCTTCTCAAGGCACTAACTCAACACTCTCCAACGTTCAGAATCGTGAATACATGACAGACACAGATTTCCCCGGATTGCACGAGGTAGCCCGTCACACAGCCCATGCAACAGAAACGGTGCAGGTGGCCTGTAACGTACTCGAACGCATGGCAGTAGAGTGCGAAGCTCTGGCTCAAAGACAAAGCGATGATACAGAAGAACAGGAAATGTTTGAGCGACTTGAAGCTTTGAAGTACCAACATAGTATGATGCTCGGAGTTGCCGCTCGTTCAACATCAAATGAGAAGAGATTGAGCAATGAGATCAACTTGGTAATACCAACCTCGCCTGGAAATATACACTTGCTCACTATTTTGCTAGGTGTTTAACATGATGGCACAGAAAGACAACGATGTGAACATCGACATCGCTCGCGCTACAAGAGCCGATAGCGTGGCTATGAAAACCATTGCCGTCGTGACCTTGACTTTTCTACCCGCAACCTATGTTTCTGCGTTGCTGGGTATGAACCTCTTCGCATACAACCCAGAGACTAACGGTGGCCATATAAGCTCTTCGCCCGACCTCTGGATTTACTTTGTCATCTCTATACCTCTCACAGCGGCGGTGCTGACTCTATGGTGGGTGTGGCAAAGGCGAGAAGAGATGTTTGAGAACCCAGCTGGAAAGGTCGTGATGAGTACTGGGTCTAAAACGCCGTCTTTGAGATCTGGATAGGAACTTCGGCGGCCACAAGAGGAAGGCAGAAATTGGACTGAGACAATCAACAACAAGCAGAGACTAGGCACATCGAACGAATTTGATATGAGCAAAACATTTAACAATACCACATAGTTAAAAGGTACAACAACATTACTCTGAATTGATCACTTATGTCACTTAGGTGGCTCCAGAGAGGCCACTGAAGTGTCTTCTTGAACCTTCTGGACCGAGTCCCTGTGGACGAATCTTCCCTGCATGCTCCCTTTCTACAGTCGCATAAGCGTTCTCCACGGCGTTTTCATCCTCGATGCTTGATTGCGCTCTGGCTTTCCTCCTGTACTGTTGCCAAATCCAATACATGACGAACAAGACGAGCGTGAATACAACTGATATCACAAAGTAGATCCATAAGTCGTGGGAATAGGTGATGTGACCGTGATGTTCGTCTGGGCTGAAATTGAAGAAGTTCATACCCAGCAGTGCCTGTAACTCTGTTTAGCAACTGTAGCGATGAAAGCCTTTCCAAGAGCTTACAGAGACGAATGTTGCTGGCAAGAATGTCATTGTGACGTATGCGATAGCTTTCATGGATGCGCTATCTTCTCTGGCCAGTGTCGCGATCATCTGGTTGAACCTGCGATCAAGTGCAGATGAGAAACTCAGACTCTGCGATGTGTAAATAAGTCAGATGTCACGAGAGGAATAGCTTCATTTGCGGTGTTTACCAGATTCTTTGAGTGGTCCATGCGTCTTTCGTTGCCGTATGCTCGAGAGAGAAATCCTTGCATCATAGTGTGGTAGAACTTGAAGATCTCACACCTATTGTATAGCGCTTGTTGGTGCATGCTTCGACGCGAAGCCAGGCTCTCACAGTGTTGCGCGATACAGGCGACAACTTTGGCGGCTTCCTGTGTTGCTTCGATCGAGTGTGTAGCATGTCGGGCTTGTTCATACATGTTCAAGGCAAGATCTGTTTCCTTGTCATTTTTTGGTCCTTTGCCCTGCTGTACAGAATCAAAGAGTTAGTCATGTTTCGCGTGTCATTACTGATTGGATGCCATACCTCTCTATCCATGTCATTCTCGCGAACAACTTCGGCAATACTCCAGATACTCTCGTCGTAGAGTACCAAAAGTTGTTCCAGAAGAGGTTGGTGCAAACCGTACGGCCCTGTAGCAGCATCTTGGTTTTCATCTTCTGATAACATTGAGAACATGTCCCTAGCTACAGCTTTTGGCGTATCGAAACACAGCAAAAGATTGCGAGTCTTGCTAAATGACGACAGAAACGACATCTCGTACCATTGAGGCACCATAGACTTGGAATGGGACCTGTTTCCCATCCGTTTCATAATCTTGATGATCATGCGAAACCAGGTTTGCACCTCCATGGAGGCTGGACCATGAGAGGTAGAATCTGCCGATGCTTTTGTTCCAAAGAATCCATTGTGCTGGACACATGTTCTTGACCAGAACAGCTGTGGGATGTTGGGAAAGTGCTTGCGTAGCTCCTTCTGCAGTGAAACATCACTGAAAAAGTTTTCGATGCTCGAGAATCTTACCATGTCAGTAAGTGATTTGGGTCAAGAAAATCTCATATGCTCACATCACGCATGTTGAAATTGTATCATTCTGTTTGGTGTCAGCTTGTCGGGGACGCATACGGAGCCTTTGATTACCTCTAGCAGGTCGAATATAGGCGAACTCATCAACCGCCAGGTAAGATTGGACGACTCTGAAATTCGCAATATCCATCAGCATGCCTCTCAGCACCAAACGATTTCGGGTTGTCAGTACCGTAGACAATAGCTTTGACCTGCGGGCTGGAGCGCTCAAACTCCGCCAAAGCTGGCGTAGAAAGATTCGACATGCCTTCCCGATGGAACGTTTCGCACTGAATGAAAAGGATCTCACATGCTTTGTCGGAGTTCGCTCGAGTATTAATATATGCAAAGCAGCCTTGGTGGCTGGGGTCTCGATGTGGCGCTTCATAGCCTGGCCTCTTGCATGCACATCGTATACGTAGTGGGACTCAGTCAGCCTTCGAAGATCAAGACCTAGAAAACACGTTGCCTTGTACATATAAGCTATATAGATTTGTTGAAATGGATGGAGAATTCGTACCGTCGCGAACAAAGACTGCTCGCGCTTTCCGTATCGACAAGGAGAGGAGATTTGCATTGTGGGGCGGCGTGGGGTTGACAATGGTTGGCTAGGAATGTCGCAACCACATCGACTCACTATCAACACTGCTACACCGAGGATCTTTTGACTTTTCGAAATCACGTATGGAGTATTAACAGAGCAAAATAACAGAACCAGAAAAGAAATGACAGCAGGAGGACGAATGGAAACTGAAACGGGCCGCCGGTCTGTGCAAACATGACAAAACTTACGCCTTCTTCGTCAAATTCCATCGTTCTTCAATCCGTTAACAACCTCTTGTATCAAGACGATCGCTGGTTTTGGGTTTCAATCAGATTATACGAACGACCGGGCAGTGTCTTTTTGGATGTTCCGCTTGTCATGCATCTCATTTCTCCTCTTCCTGCTTGATTCTCTCCCTGGCCCTCATCAAACACTTGCCTAACAAATTCGCACCCCATTCGGCCCTCCTTGACAACGCTGATTTGGCATTGAATCCAATGCCCCAGAGATGGTCACTTCCACTTGCCTCCACGAGCTCTCTTTCCCCAGTCATCAACAGCCTATCTCTCAACTGCCTATTCTGCGAGAACTTTAGATAGTTCCCTTGCTCGACGACCTTTTCCTTCACTGCATCCCACGCAGCATCATCCCAATTGGCAATACTACGGCCAAGCGCTTTTTGGTCTTTGGGATATGGCGTCGCGAGGACAGCTGCAGCAGTTGTCTCGTCGTTAAACAAGATAGCTTTCTGATGCATCATGTATTGTTCCGCGCAGTTGTATGTTTGGTTCGTCGAAGGGTCTGTGAAAGGTTTGAGATACCACTGGCTTAGGTAGCCGTGAGGTTCTTCATATTCGCGGTGGAAGAGCACGGGTGGACGGATGCTCTTCTTGTTGTGTTTCTCCTGGCCCGAGGAAGGTGATGGGTTGATCGTTGCTTCTTGGAACGAGTCTTCTGGTGGCCACGAAGAACCCTCTAGCGAGTCATCGTTCTTTGAGCGTTGTGTTTTTGTCGAGGCTTTCTCTTTCCTCGAAAGTTGCTTGTTTTTCTTGACCATGATGATGAGGTGAGATGGTAGGGTGTTTTCGTTTTTGATTGTTTGGAGTCGAGAAATAGTGGTTAATGCTGATGCCATATAACTGCATTGCTATGAGTTGGTAAGGAGATATATGGCTAGGGAAGGTGCCGGAGTGTCGAAGTTTCCTTTTGAGTCACCGCAAGCTCGCTTGAGGCACCGCACGTGGCAAGGTCAGTCATACCATCGCACCTTCCAACATTATAAAGTCATCTATCCTCCTGATCATCACAATATTGTCATGCCTACCATATTCCCAAGCGCTTCGTCATGAAGATTCAAAAAGCTACATCACCACCACAAGACATACCTCTAGGTTCAGCTCATGCGAATCTCAAAAATACACCCACGATCCCAGAGGAAGAAGAGGCACCCTGGCCCGACCTCAAAGCATGTCCTACCTCGCTAAACTCCATCTTCGCACTCACTCAAGCTGGTCTCTCGCTGGAGTCAGCCTCAGTCATCTTTGAAGCCTACAACACAGTACCTCACCCATGTTTATGCCTCAAAACCTACGCGATCAATTACATTGCACCATTGGCCAGACAGATCGATACCGGTGATATCAAGGATGACTGGATAGGAATACTAGTGAGGATGGGTGCGAATGATCAATTGGTTCACGCGATCGTGCAGCCAGGGATGGAAGATGTAATGGAGTGCAACACGGCTTGGGGATGGGTAAAAGAGGCTTTGAACGAGCGATGGCATTTTTACGAGACTATGATTAAATGGGGATACGTCAAGGAAGTTGGTGAGAGGGGACCAAGAGAACATCGTGAGGATTAAATAGGTTGCATGAGCACAGTATCTAGTCAGTGTCGCTATTCGAGGCAGCTAGTCGCCGTAAAACCTCGTTGTTGTCCTGAGCGATCATGCTCGACAACTATCATGGCCAAAACATTAGCTCTCTGAGATCATACAAAGCATAACGCAGAAACGTTTGAACGTACCAAGCTCTGCTCATTTGCCAATCTCTTCTCGTTAGCTACAGCACGCGCATGCAGTCCTCGAAGCATGCTGCGTGCAAAAGCAAGTCTATTACTCCTTCGAGCGAGCAATCTATCAGGAGTCTTTTGTGATGCAGCAAAGCTCTCGCATTCAGATTGCATACGGTCGATTGTCTCGGCGGCGATTTGTGTCGTCTCGACGAGTTGCGTCGCGTGGCGCGATATCTCGAAGACGGCTGCGAGTTGCCCTTTCCGTTTTTCAGTCGGCGAATCGTCCAAATCCACGATTCTGCTGTTTCCGCTTGCAGGTGCTAGAAGTTCCTGGTTGATATCAGTATATCTGCTTTGGAGACAGTGACTGCTACCTAGCATGATGGATAAATACCTTTTCTAAACTTGCGACTGTGCCTTGAACGTGCGAGTTACTCATATCGTATAGCACAGCCAGCTGCTCTAACAGTGGTATGTGCAATGCGTACGGGCCTTGCACATCCTGCACCGCTGTAGGCAAAGAGTTCTGAAGCCCAGAGATAACACCGTCCGGCACATTAAAGCAGATCAAGATATTCCAACTGGTAGATGACGAAGATAGAAAGCCCATATCCGACCACTCGTAGGATAGAGTGCCGTGCGGAGAGTTGTAATCTGGCAATCCCTGATTTTTCGGTGAATTTACGGCCATGCGGAAATATGTCGAGTATGGTACTGTCGCTGGTGGAGCAGAGTATTCACAGCCGAAGAAGCCGTTATGAAGCGAACATGTCCTTGACCAGAACATCTGTGGTGTGGATGGAAATCGCATCATCATTGTATCTCGAAGCTTGTTGCGTTGATAGGTTTGAAAGTACTCAATCTCGGTGAAACTGGTGAAGTTCGTTGTCAGACACGACCACCTCGGGGAGCCTTGCAAACTTACATGATGCACGCTTTTCGGCTTGTTGACCGCTACAAAAATTCAACCAAGATTCAGGCTTTGACATCTTGAGAGACTGTACCTCTAATAGCTCTCTGACTGGTCGTGTCTCTACCGAAGACCATTGGTGTGTTGTACTGTCTTTACAAGTTACTAATCTGACAACAGTACAGTCGGGTGTTCCATCTCACCATAGAAGAGAGCACTGGCATCCGGATTAGGATCCGCGATCTGTAAATCTGACATGGCGATCCTGCTTATCTGGGGTCAACTTAGGTGTTGTCGTTTCTGGAGGTCATGAAATGTCGTGATAGGAAAGCAAAGAGGTGTTATTTGCGATGATCAACAGTGCCAAGGCGAGGGGCATTTGAGCAGATGCGGGCGAGCCGAAGGATCAGGTACAGTAGCGCTTAGATTTTAACAATCACATCTTTTGCATCATCTTCATTATACAATAGCAATGTTGTCACGACTTCGAAGTTTCTTGGAACGTAACAAAGCAAGTCTTTCATATTCTTGCCGTGTTTGCATGCTGTTGTATGTCATAGATCTTCATCATATTTCGTAACGATATCATGCCTCCATAGCTTAGGTGCCAGTCTGGATGAGGTAGCCGCCATCAACAGGGATGTTCTGACCGTTGAGGTACCTGAAGGAGAAGGCACAGTTAGTATGATCTCATATAGTCGGAGTAATAGAAGGTTTAACTTACTGGCAAGAAGCAGCAAACAGAATAGCAGCGGCCATGTCCTTGTCCTTGCCTGGTCTCTGCGAAGGCAAGTCTCCCTTGTGTTCCTTTGGGAGCTCACTCTTCTGATCATCCTTGCTTTCGCCAGTGGTCATTTCTGAGGGGAAGACACCAGGAGCGATGGCATTGACACGAATCTTGAGGCCGCTGCTCTGGATCTCGGCCGAGAGCATCTTGTTGAGGTGGACGACAGCACCCTTGGAGGCGTTGTAGTTGAAGTGACCTTGGGAGATACGGACGAGGCCGGATATGGACGAGATGTTGATGATAGTACCAGACCAGCCGTGTGTGCGCCCGGTGGCCTTTTGGATGAGAGGCAGGAAAGCTGTGCTGAGGAAGAAAGGCGCAATGACGTTTGTAGTGTAGAGATTACTCCAGTCCTCGAAGCTGATGTGATGGTTAGTTACAGGATTGATACATTAATGTTGCTGCGACTCACGTGTCCTCGTCGAAGAGGTTCTTCTTCATCTCCTCGGCATTCTTGCCATCCGGGGTGAGTTTACCAGCGTCGATGCCGGCGTCTGATGCATGGTCAGCTGTGATAGATACGGAGAGGCAAGTGTTATCCTACTGTTGACAAGAATGTCAAGGAAACCCTCCTTGGTCTCGATCTCCTTGACCAGCTTCTCGATCTCGCTTTTCTTGGTGACGTCGCCAACAATGGGAATAATTTCACCAGAGATATCCTTTCCGTAGGTTTGCTGCACAGTCTTGAGCTTCTCCTCGGTACGACCGACGATGTAGACCTTAGCTCCGTTGGTAGCGAGAGCTTGAGTGGCCTTCAGGAGTCAGTCCATGTCTTTTTGATGATTGCGTTCGGTGCAGGCAGGAGTTACCATCAAACCGATGCCGGAGCCACCACCGGTGACGAGGGCGACTTTGCCCTTGACATCAAAGACCTCGCTGAGTTGGTAGTTGCTGTTGGACATTTTGATTTGGATTTGTGATGAGGATTGGGTCTCGTGAGAACAGACGAGCGAGAAAGTATTTAGATCTGTTTATGGAAGTCGCATGTGACGTTGTGGTGACGATCCTTCCTCAAAGCTGGTGGGGTTCGAGTTCTGTCATCATGTTCACCCCACTATCATTCATACCTCATCAACTTATGGACTTCTGTTTTGATGAAGGTCCATGTCACGGTTTCGACACAGTTGTCGTCTTTGTGGTGGCTGAGAGAAGTTTTGTATTGAAAGTCACTTGTATCAATGCCTCGGTATGTTTCCTCGAGGCTCGATCATCTCTATCAAAAGAAGCATTTTCAAGCCGCACGCTGCCTTCCTCTTCTACTGACCACAGCTCGCATCCTCAAGAGCCTAGTCTTCATGTTCTTGTCTGACACAGCTGCGGGCATACCAGCAGACATGTCAGCCAGCTCGTTGTCTTCAGCCATTGTGTCGCTACTGAAGCCGTTCATCTGAGCGATTCGTGAGGCGCGCGACAAACGTACGACATGTCCGTATCGGGCTAAGTCGTTCTAGGCTTGTAGTTCGCACGGAGCGGCGTGTTACTACAGCGCCATGTGGTGCGTCTTCTTCTCCAATCGCTGGACTTCAATCCATGTCTAGAGATGACACTCGACGGCCTCAAAGCTCTCCCAATGCCATACACCATGCGCTCCTGCCGCTGGCCGCATCGGACTCTTTGACTCCATCATCCAGCACAGCCAATGCAGCACTATGTTCCATCTCTTGCGTTTGCTTTCTGTCTTCCACCTCTTGGATATCCTTCATCTGTGTGTCCTGGAGTCCATTGGCTTCGATCGTGTCATCGTTGGTCTTAACTTTCTTCAGCGTAGGCGCGGCGTCTGGGATGGGCTCGACCTGGTCGTGTGACCGCTTTGCTGCGAGCACAGGTGAGTGTGGCATGGCGTTCTCAATGACCGGTTCTGACACGGAGATTTGTGTCGATTGAGACATCGTGTCTATGTCAATTGGACGGCGAGAATTGATATAGAGATGGATGCGAGACAAACACGAACGATCATGGTCTCGCGACTTTCGCGTCCCGGAGCTGACTCCATGACGACACGACTGCTTACTCAGCGAACGTTGTAGCCCTTGCGACCCTGTCAATGAATGAGTCGTGATAATGACGACCATTCAACACACTGTGAGACGCATGACCACAGAAGAGTGACACACGATTGATGAATCGTTTTGTGACTTAAGTGCAATGGTTTTCATGCATCACCGAAGTTCTACTTGCAGTTTCAGACAAGTGACAGGTGCTCTAGGAGAAGACAAAAACAAAGTACAAGTAAATATGTACATATCACCCATGTATCATTGAGGCGCCGAGTGACCAAACTGTAGACATCTAGAAGCCAGGCAAAGCCTGAGCCAGAGAACAAATGAAAAGTATTAACTATGCGAGGTATCAACAAACAAAAAAAAGGCCATCCGAACTCCGGTCGTCAGATGTCACATCCAAAGGAGGAAAATTGGCCCAAGGAACGACCACATGACTGAGTTGCCGAGCGTTTTGGGTGATGCAACACCACTTTGCGTAGCAGCAGCCGAAGCGACGCTCGTAACATCGCCACTAGAGCCAGAAGATGAGCCGCTGGTCTCGCTGCTGCTACCTGCCACTTTATTGCCGCTTGAGCTGCTAGACGGCTTGATAGCACGAGAAGCAGTGAAATCAGATACAGCGACCGCTTGGGTAGGATTCCATCTGGAAGCGCTTTCTTCGGCACCGGACTCAGACCCAGACTGAGACTCGGATTCTGACCCAGAGCCTGATCCAGAGCGTCCAAGGCCGCTGAGAATGGCACCAGCTATACCCGTAACCGAATCAGGACCAACATGCTGACCAGAAATTACAATCGCCGTCGTCACAGCATTTGCGGTCAACGTGACGGTCGAGACATCCTCTGCTGTCGCCGAAGGTTTGGCTGATTCGTAGACCGCAGTCACGCCAGTGGATACCGGTCTTGTAGTTGTCGTGCTAGGTGCACCAGCCTCGGCACTCGACGCTGGACTGGCGTTTCCGTCTCCGTTGACTCGACCACCCCACTGCGGTGTTGGAGTGGCAAGCTCGGTACCAGTAAACAATGGCGTCAATACCCTCGGCGGATCGTACGCTCCACTCATTCCTGGGTCTGGGCCGCAGTTCGCATCGACCCAGGGCTGTTGCATACTGATCAATCTCGGCGGCAGCATTATGACAGGATGACACGGGTCGTCATGGTATAATGCATTAGCCGCGTTGATCGGGTTATCAGGCCAGTAGACATAACCGGAGATGGTAGAACAATTCTGCCCTACGTCGTTGAAGTTCACAGACATTGGTGGAGGTTGTGTTGTTACAGCTGATCCCATCATTCTGTATGTCGAGCCGTCGGACACATAATCCGATTCATATTGCGTTAAAGTGGTGATGGGTCGTGCAGTCGTGATCTCCGAGGCGTCGAAAGCTATCGTCGTATTGGTCCAAACATCTCCTACTTGGCCGCATTTGTTGCTCGCAACCAACGAGCTGAAGGCCATGTATACACTGGGCGAGGTGAAGGTGAATCCCTCTGCGTTAATGCTCGTACTGGGTTGGCCTGGAGCTGGTGTAGTTGGCGTTGCTTGATCTGGCCAAAAGTAGAAGTCGATGGTTCCTGCCGTCATGTAACATGAACTACAACATGGCGGTTTTGGTGTGTATGCGCGGATGGCATATTGTGTATCTATTGAGGATTAGCACCATACAGGACAGGTATCCGAGATGTTGTGTTTTCGAATTACGCGATACGCCATGATCGAGTCTGGGCAGGGAAAGGATATTGGCATATATCGAGAAGCACCATTCTATCTCTGATTTGAAAGCGAAAAAACAAGAACGAATATGAGGGTTGAAAGCGGTAGTGCAGACTACTAAGTGTGGAGGGTTTGAAAGAGGCAGAACAGTAGACATTTTGATGTTACAGAACTTACACAAGAAAGTACTGGTCCAATATGTTTGTGAAGTGACAGATCCAGTCAGGTCGCCCAGAGAATTAGTTGGTCCAAATCCTTCATACCAAGTCCACCTGCTGGTTGCGATCTCGGTACTCTGATATGTTGCAACGAAACTTGATAATTGCGCCGTGCAGTAGCTTTCGAGGGACACTGATGACCTGCTCTTCGCTGCATCGGCGTCGATGTCTGTACCATTGTCGTCCCTCTCGGTGCCGTTAGGAAACGTAGGGCTGGCAGCGCCAGTGAAGCCCAGTAGGCTCGGCAACACCAGCAAGGGCGACAGCGATAGCGACCGGCGCATGGATGGCTGAGGACAGAGCGGTCACGGCGCTCACGCGCGTTGAGTGGAGGCGAGGTCGTCCTTCCCCGCGAATGTGGAACACGAGTTTTAGTTGATCGCTCCAGTCCAGAATGGCTTATGGGTATTACGAGAAACTGTCGGTATTTGGGCGCGTTATGGCGTCGCGACTGAAGGACTCGGCCGAGTAGATGGTTAAGGGAGCGCCAACAGAACAGCGGCAACGCTGGTTTAGCAAGGTGAACCTGAGAAAAGTACCGAGTGGTTAAGATGCGACAAACTCGTGTCGTGAGTCGTGGCGGCGAGTGTTGAGAAGAAAAGTTAGGGCCGAGATGGTCTCAAAGGATCATGGGAACGGCGTTCAGTTTAGAATCCCCTGGCTGTCGTTGAAACCAGCCGCCTTCTTCAAAGTCAAATCGCACGTTAACATGAACGGCAGAAAGGATGACGAAACCCTCCCGGATATTTGTGTTTCATCAGCACTTTCAGTCACGACATTCTTTGTGGTTCGCGAGTGAGACAAGACTTTATTCTTCGTGGGCGGGTCTCGTGTTTCGGGAATTAGCCCTGAATTTTAAGAGCAAACAGACCTGCCTTCCCTTTCGGAAGACGATATCATCTCGGGTGAGACTGAAACATACGTTATATACAAATTTCTAAATTTTGCTGCATCAACCAATACCAGCACAGCTGGCTCATCTTCATTGGTCTAGTGGTCATGATTTCCGCTTGTCAAGAGTCACATCTCGTCAAGCGCGGGAGACCAGGGTTCGATTCCCTGATGGAGAGCATCTTCTTTTTGTCTCGCTCTCGAGATCTATCAAGTCGTGGAGCAAGCCTTGAAAAGCGTGCTTGGCCTGCTCGACGGCTTTTTGGCGACATATCCGGAGTACCTTTACTTGTATGTGAGCCAAGAGCCACAAGTCAGTCAACCGCCTTATTCCCGAGAAGGATTGTGGATATCGCGCGGACGAGGAGTTGCCGGTCACAAGGCAGTTCTTGGAATTTGAATCAGTTGAAAAATGACACATACACAGGTCAGTCTGCTTGATGGAACATTCTTTTGGTCTTGACAATTCTTCTCATTTCACTACGATGCTATTAGTTCCCAAGTTCTTCGTCCGCACCAGCGTACGAATACTCCTCCTTCAATCCTTCTTCGCCTGGTTATGTTTGAAGCTCGACAAACTTCCCTTGTCGACTCCAGTCAATATCGCTATTGGAACGACCATCGGCGTGGCCGTCAACACGTTGAAGGAAACTCTGGACGCCAACCTGGGCTTTGTTCTGCCATGGGACTCGCCATACTTTCTACCCATGCTCTTAGATGAATACATCCTTACAACCATGCCCGAGTTGGCAGTTTTGCTAGGTGAATCCCCATGCTCGACACGTATAGCGAGGCTGCATCCCCAGACAGGAGTTTGCGAGCCCGAGTTGGCATATGCTTGTTCACAGCACGCCGTAGCGTTCGAATCTGGGAAATTGGGCCTCGAGTTCTTGAATGCTTGTTATGAGGACTATGGTGTTTCTCCCACCCAAGCGCAAAAGCATCATAAGAGATGCCATACCAAAAGCTGGTATTCCAACAGGATGAAAGTACTTGGTTGCACGAGGGCGAAACAGCAGATTGAGAGGAACAAGGAGATTTGCTTCTATATTCCACCGGTGATAGACTGCACGATGCAGTACTCGAATTGGGAGGACTTGCGTCCGCTGCTCCAGTCTGGTGGGTCCACAGGCGATGAGCATCTAGAGCGAGCCGTCTGCAATAGCAGGGTGGTTGGGGATATGTTTATAGATGGCCGGTTCCAGGGGTGGAGACCCCAGGTGACGGTTACGTCTAAACGAACCTAGCTTGAGCGTGGGTTTTTTTTTTTTGCGGCAGTAGACGACGAACTACAGGGCGTGTAGTGTCTACTGAGCTCGTGCAGGAGATCCATACCTCTGTCTCAGACCCCGGAGCGGCGCACCTCTTACCTGGAGTACCGCAATGACGTTCCAATCTCTTGATGATGCTTTTGAACATGACTTGCACATTCAACTCTTATCTCATCCTCTCAGCGCCCTCCTCACCCTCTTGAACTCCATGCCCTCTCTCGGTTTCGCAGTCTTCCAGACAACAGTTCCGCCTGCCAGAAGGAGCAACACGAACTCCCATCCGAAACCCCTTGCAAACACAATGAGTGAGCTAAAGACGGTGATCGCAAAAAAGAGGCGGATGTCTGTCGTGTAGGAGGTGGAAGATGTGCGTGTCACGTAGGTAAAGAGCGGGATGCGGTAATGTTCGTTTGTTGTCGCAGAGGTAGATGAGGAAGATTCTGGTGATGGCGAGGATCTGTGGTCCATGGTGGGCAATGTCGTCGAGAGTGTTGGCGTTCGTGGTGTTTCGTTGTTGTCGCGTGTGAGAGTAAACGCCGGTTAACACCGCTCTCACCACCGGAGCACCCCTCTACCCGAGGACAACAGCAGCTAAACTTGAGCTCCCTATCTAGAATACTGAATTCTTCGAGAAGACTTCTTGATCATTACTACGATACGCTCACCAATCTTTTACTGGGATCATCCTATCTCATCTCCTACTGTCCACGCCATCATGGTCCTAGAAGCTGGCTACCCAAACACAACAGGCTTCCGCAAAGTCGTCAAAGCAACAATACTAGTAAAGAAGAAGCCAGGCCTGAGTGATGCAGACTTTATATCACACTACAACACCAAGCATGCGGAAATGGCCAAAGGAGTTTTGATCAAGCACGGGTGTATCACATACAGCCTCGTAAGCACGTATCCCGAATACACACTGGATCACAAGGCTGATATAGAGTCTAACAGACGTACCATCTGCAACGAGACAGGAACATCATGCAAGATATGCTAAAAGGAAAAGCCAATCTTCTACCTTATGATGCCATCTGCACGTTTGTGTTTGCTGATTACATGGCCTTTGCGCGCTTCATGTATGATCCGGCCAGCAAGGCTTTGACGGGTGATCATGACAACTTTATGGTCGAGGAGGAGATGAAGATGATGGTCGGAGATGAATACATGGTCATCGAAGACGGAAAAATGGTCTCGTGAGGTTGACTGAAAAGTGGAATACAGCATGATGGGGCATGACGAGCATATAAAGCGTTTCTTCTTTTGATGTATAGTGTTCGCAAACTCTGTATCTGGCTGCGATGTCTCTAGAGGTAACCTTGGATGTCCGTGTCAGTATTTGAGAAGTGCCAAGAGAGAGTTGGAATCGAGTCTCACCCTTGCGACCGGTCTGGAAGAACATTCTGACGATAAAGACCTGCAGACCTGCCATGCCGACCATCATCAAGCTCTCGATGATGGAGAAGTTGAAGATTCTCTGTTCGGTGCTCCTGACGGTGGAAAAGTTTCTGTTCTCGCGAGTTCTGAAGTACTTTTGCTGGCGTGTGATTGTGCTGAGCTGGCCGCTGAGCTTGAGGACCGAGTTCTCGAGGGCCGAAGTCTGCTCAATGTTGGCGCCCTGCTTGGAGGGGATGCTGGCGGCGCGGGGCTCGTTCTCGATGGAGATTTCAAAGTCGATCATCTTGTCGGCGAAGGTGCTGATGCTGTTGTCGAAGCAGAAGCGGTACTCGCCGACCTCGTTGGCCGTGAAGACAAAGTCGCCCTGGCGCTCCTTGGTGCCATCGAGGATGGTTCTTTCTCTGCCGGGCTCTGAGCTGGGACCGTGGACTGCGTAGTCGACTGCGATGGCGTGTTAGAGTCGAGCGATGCTGGGAGACATGACATGTTTAAGTACCATCGAAGGAGCCGCCTGATTGGACCTGCGTATCGCATTAGTATGATAAGACGGCCAGCAGAAAAGGCAAACGTACGGCAAAGTAAAAGGCAACCTTTGCGCCCTTCTGCTCAATGTGCGAGTAGAAGCACTCCTTTCCGTTGGGCGGGAGCTTGTATGTCAAAGCTGTTGCTGACACGAACGAGGTCAGGAAGCCCAACAGGCCGAGCAGGGCAAACAGAGGAGCCATATCGAACAAGACTGCGACAGGTGGAATGTCTCGATGTTGTTGTCCAAATGTTGCTCCTGTGAGCTTGCAGGACACGCTTCAGGGATGCGCACGCACAGACCCCCTGTCACAAAGTCCGGGGCAATTCTTTTTTATTCTCCCTTTTCCCTTTCTTCTTTCAACCACTCATCAGCATTCTTTGAGTCTATCATCTGCCCACAAAGGATGTCAACCTCACCAAAGGCTCACTGTTAACATGGGTGTCTTCGCTTGATCTTCTCCGTTGCACATTTCAAATCTTGTTCGCCGTTGGCTATAGACATTCATTGCTCTTGTCAACATCTCTTCCTAACCTGATCAAGGGACATAGTATGAACGACGCTCTTTTGGAGCTACCTAGTGCAGTTATGATCGACAGATCTCTTTTACGGCCGAATTCGTGTATATCAGACCAAGCTTTGCCACACGAACCCTTCGATATCCACATCTCGGATTCAAGACCATCCCCTGACACGACTTCATAGCTTCCAGCAACATATGACTTCCCGTCCATCCTGATTTTGCATCTTCTGTACAGCTTGACAACCATGAATCCCTCTCTACGCAAAATTTATCCCTCCGTCGACACAACCAAACATTACCTCTGTCGAAGCTATGAAGATGTAAAGCAATTTGCCAAAACCCATCACAATCCTCACACGATACTCGGACCTTTGGACTCCGGGTTTGGCTTCTTCTCTGGGGAATCTTTGACCGGGCCAAAAGATACTCTGGTCGCCATATGCGGTCCTGCAGCTATCGAAGAGATCAAGCCGAAGTTTCAGGAGGTCAGGAAGTTGGAAGAGGAAGATAGAAGAACTGAACAGGCAAAGGATGCAGCGGCTTTGGATGAGATTGAGAGATACGAGAGGTTCAAATAAAGATCATGGAGGAAAGGAGGAGGGAAGATTGGGATGGAGATGTTGGCGATTGGTGATGAACGGAACCAATCTAGAGGATTCAACGTGAGGTCAGGCATGTGAAGGAGATTATTACATGCTAAAGACAGTCGGAGTATCGATTAACACACCACAATCCATGGTCTAAGATCAAGGTTTCCTAGCAGAATACCGTTTCAAGGGATTCCATGAGGGTTGTCAATGGTAACAGGCAATATGTAGACTATAGATGAGCAGACGCCCTCGAATCGTATGTACTGCACAATACAACAGAGTTTTAGGGTAACAAGGATGACAACAACAATAATCACCAAGACGTGGGGTGGCACATGATGAAGGTGCAAAGGCAAAATCTCTCGTGTGATCTGCTTAGGACACTCCCTGTAAGGCCGATGTCTAATGAGAAGAAGTTGACTAGTGAACAACCATTTGCAAATGCTCATGTGTGGAGATAGTATGATACTTCGCAGAATTGCGAAGATCGCATTTCTGGATAATAACAAGTAAGTTGCAACATGCAACATCTCTGATAAGTTTTTGCACACAGAGAAAATGTTTTGAACGTGCTCTCCCGCGACAATTCCCGGAGGCTTGCACTAGAACGACATAGGGGCCAGTCCGTCAAAGAGATCCTGGAGAAACGTATCGGTGTTCATGTCTCCTGTCCAAAGGCCTGTATTAGGATCCGACATCTGGTCGAAAGATGACGGTAGGAAATCCAGTCCCGGTGTCCAGTTTCTACTGTACTGTTGCATCAGAGCTTCAAGCTCATGAGCTTGCGTCTGTCCTGCCGCAAGATCAGTGTCGGACTGATTTTGATGGAACGATTCATTGCCGCTCTCCCCATCAGGATTGGGTACCCCATTTAAATCCACATGTGCATGATTATTGCGGCTCTTACGATCCATCAGCCAGGTTATAGTTCTGTGTGACAATTCGTCCAAGATGTCGCGACTGCGCTTAGCTCCTGGCCAATGCTCACCCGTGGCGCTAAGGATATTCGATGCTGCGCGTAGATCTGAGACGAGCTCATCGATTATGGCACCTTGTGCCACGGACGGACAGGTCCAGATACAGAAGAACGCCGTGACTGCACTCATCATTATTGAATGATAAGATGCCCAGCTGAACACGAGCGAGTTTTCGACATACAGCTCATGGTAGAGTTTGATAGCTGCTATGGCGCTTGCATAACACGCTTGCAAATCACTCGAGCTCGGCTTTGGTATGCCAGGACTAGGTCGAAGAAGCAATGTCTTCAAAACATGATGGCGGATGCGACAGAGCTTTACCACATAGTCTTTGTGGCTTGAGCCCTGAGGTATATCAGCAGCCCATTGGTCAAGACGATTGACCATCTCCGCTTGCCAGGTCTTCATACAGCGAACTGCTGGGTAAGCATAGGCTGGCGTGTCTCGTGAGATGCTGTGAAGAATATACTTCATCTCCGAATTGAGCCTAGCAAGCTTGAAAAGGTGTATAGCATAACTCATGTGACTTGGAGGCTGTTCTTGTGTTCTGGATCCGACGTTCGCCTGTTGCAGGCTCATGTCGTCAATGTCTGCGGGAAGCTGTACATCAACGTGATCAGTTTACTTCGAATGATAACTCCACGTGCAGATTGCTTACCCTCAGATCGCACGCCTCGTCTCTCAGGCCTATCGGTCGGCCCATCATTGTACAAAGAGATCTGTCCAAGCTGTACACAACCCAGAAAAGCCTGGTTCGCATTTCCTGATCGAACGGCGAGATCGACATAGCCGAGGTGACATCTCTCTGAAGACCAAGGTCTACAACCATGGCAATGCACTGGTAATTGAGATACCAAATGTTCAGTTTTGTTGCTGGACTGTGCATACCCCAGACGTGTAACAATAAGAGGCATTGCAGCCCTCGAATAGAGCTCTCAAGCGGCTTCTTTTCGAAGAACAACAAAGCCATTGCAGCCCAACCTTCGCTAGGCAGCACAACTCTATCTCGGCGTGATAGCATGATGGAAGATATTGCAAGCACCATATAGACTTGGAAAGCGACGACCGGATCAGGTTCGTCGGAAGCATACATCTCTTCTATCAAACTCATATGCGTTGGCTCGTGTAAGAACGGCAGGTGTTGATGAATAGTCCTAAAGTAAGTTAAAGTTAGCTCCTGCGTCAAGTCTCTGCTTGATGGAAGCGGAGTCTGGATATTGCGAAGCAGCTTTTCCGTAAGAGCACTATCTCGCTGCAAGGTAGCGTTGCCCAGATTGATGCGAGTCAAATTTGTAGCCTTAGTCGATGCACTAGCCGTGCAAACAAGCTGGGTAAAGAAGTGGCCACTCGATGGCCCGATGTAGCGCGGATCATCGCCATTGGGAAGTGAGACGAGGCCAATCTGATGGGTCAGGCTCGAGTCTGCATGTTGTGAATCGTTTATAGGAGCTTCGCTATCACTCGCAGCTCTCTCGTTCGTGATCATCGATGCATCGTGAACAACATCTGGGACTTCTGTTTCCATTGAGAGTTCGTGATGGTTGTCCGGGACAAGAGCTGATGCAGCATGGAACGTGGAGCTTGAGGCATCATTGACATTATCGGCGTTCTCTATACCGGTCTCATTTGTTAGGTCAACATCAGGACATCTGGATCTGACGATATCCTCGAGCCAACGAACGCGTTGCTCAAGATGTTGTGTGTATCGCCTAAAGTACTGCTTAGTTGTGTGAAGACATTTCGATAGTTTGACCTACGCTCGTGCTTGGTTCTCAACGCCATTGCCGTCCTGATACTCGCACTCTTTGTTTGATCTGCTACATGATGTACAAATCGGCAATGCCCCATCGCACTTCCGAAGTGGTCAGCACAAGGATGGTGGAACGTGGGTGGTATTGTGTTTACGCGTGTTTTGCGCTGTTGGCAGCGGAGGCAGGCGGTACGGATACGCTGCGATCTTCGTGATTGCCGTCTCGCAGCTCTCTCACCAGCTTCCATTCTCGCGCGCGGTAATTCCGATACGCAGGAACTTGCTTGACCAACGGAAAGAGAATGTTTTGTTTGACGCCAAGACCAGCGGCTCCTTCCCCCCTCGGAAGTTCCGTCCCTGACCCGCCCAGCTTTCCCAATCTCAACCACCGCTTAACACATACACAACCACATTTCCACAGTGAAAGTTTCGGCGTTCAAGAATGTGATCAAGTCTCTGATGGTATCTATGACATGTGCATTTAAGCCGTTCGTCACACTGTCTTCGCCGCGACCAGAGGCAAGAACCCTAGAAGATGTTCATCTGCTTCGTCAACCTCGAAATCGTATCTCATCAAATCCTCCTTGTAAGGAAACATATATGTGCTCGTGACACTGACCGAGGGTCGTCAGCTGGATCTTGCGGCGGTCGTCTCCGTGACTTACCGATGATGTTCGTCGGACCTCTGATACTCCTCGAGTGCGACTCTGTCCTCGTGGAAGCTCAAAAGAGCAAATTCAAATCCCTTGCTACGCTCGATAGGATCGGTGATTGATGCTCCCCCAACAAGTAGTCGCTGCTCCTTGACACATGGTAACGACTTCAACTTCTTGAGTTCTGTCACAAACTTCTGCTTGTGCTCGTCCGTCACTTCGGGACGGAATTTGAAGAGGACTGTCAAAGAGTCAGAGCGGGGTTAACGACAAAATGTCAAGACATACCAATGTGTACGATGGTCATATTCTCTGGTTTTCTTTGTATTACTCAAGAATTGGATCATCTACGAATCAAGGCTCATCCAGCATATTTATATAGTGGCTGCTTACCGGGTTCGATCGCGCCTGACGGAGATTCCGTAGAGCTGACGGAAAAGCCGCTATCGGGAACCGCAACAACTCCGAGACGGCTAGTATTAAAACCATATATTCAGACCACCAATCTTGAAATGTTCACTGCAGTCATTCAGAACTCGAACGATCAAGTTACTTAATCTCTAAATCGAGTTTGTTGTCGATAGACAGACGAAGCTAACACCATGGCCGACTCGGAAACCACCTCCAAATTATTGGTCTCCGCTCAGAATGCCAACGACTACGTCAAAGCCGTGCTGCAAGCCAATGGTGTATCCGAACAAGATGCAGCAACTGTAGCTCACTGTCTCGTCGCGGCCGACCTCCGTGGTGTCGACACCCATGGCGTCAACCGCATACCATCCTACCTCGCCCGCGTCCGCCAAGGAGTCCTGGATCCCGCCGCTCAACCCACAGTCACGGAAAAGACTCCTGTTGTCGCTCAAGTGGACGGCAAAAACGCTTTCGGCTTCGTTGCTGCCAAGTTGGGCATGAAGAGAGCGATTGACATGGCCAAGACCTATGGCATCGGTATGGTCAGTGTGAAGCACAGCAATCATTTCGGTATGAGTGCTTGGTTGGTGCAACAAGCCCTCGATGCCGGCATGATGAGTCTGGTATTCACAAACTCCTCACCCGCTTTGCCTGTCTGGGGCGGCAAGGAGAAGTTGATGGGGGTCTCGCCGATTGCTTGTGGAGCTCCTGGCTCCGAGCATGATTTCATCCTGGATATGGCGCCTTCGGTTGCAGCAAGGGGCAAGATTTACAAGGCTAAACGGAGAGGTGAGAAGATCCCGGTGGATTGGGCTTTGGACAAAGACGGGAATAGGACCGATAATCCGAGTGCTGCACTTGAAGGTGTCATGTTGCCAATGGGCGGACCTAAGGGCTCTGCATTGTCTATCATGATGGATGTATTCTCTGGCGTTTTATCCGGATCAGCATTCGCTGGACATGTTACGAACCCTTACGATCCATCTAAGCCGGCGGATGTGGGTCATTTTCTCATTGCGCTGAAGCCCGATCTCTTCCTCAGCTCGGACGAATTCAAGCAGAGAATGGAGTATCTTTACAACAGGGTAAGTTCGCCATCAGATATGACAGGTATCACCGGCACTAACAAACTCCAGGTCATCAGTTGTGAGAAGATGGCAGGGGTGGACAGAATCTACTTTCCAGGAGAGATTGAGCAGTTGACGGAAGCAGAAAGAAGAAAATCTGGTATACCGTATGTGGCAGCTGAGATTGAAGCCTTGAACGCCGAGGCAAGGCGAGTCGGTGTACCAGAGATAGTCGTGTCACATTAAAACATCACTCAGAGTGTTAAAAGCTTGAAATACGAAGACCAAAGATGTTAAATACTACACGAATGAGCTCGACATGCGCCGACCAGAAAGACTCTTCCCTTCGCTACGACAAAGTTACTCACTCGAACGACACCAATTTGCTCTTCTTCAAAATCAACTTCGCCAGCTCGATTAGGCTGGGACTGGTGAGTAGCTCCAGAACTTGGACATTGGCATCCGCCTCTCTTGCGATCCAGTTGCGGACCTCGATAGCAGCGAGCGAGTCGAGACTGTACGAAGCGACAGCTGCCGATGGCTCCATCTCCTCAACAGACAACATCAATACTGCAGCCAGCTTGGCCACGAGAGCACCATACAAGACCTCCAATGCCTTCTCACCGTCAGAAGCGCTCTTCAATGCTTGAGGCAGAGGTACGTTCGCATTGCCGCCTTCTGTAGATGTCTGCGAGACAGCTGCAGCAAGTAGGTTACTGAATTTGGCATCGTGGCACCAGAAGGGCTCGGAGCCAGGATTGATCTTCAGACCGGTGATGACATGGTTGTTGCTGGCAGTAATCTTGCCCGTGACAGCAGCGGTGAGGAGACCCAAGATCTCGCTCTCTTCGATGGTTTCGCCTCCAAGGTTGCGGAGTACATCAGCTGCTCTTTCGCTGTTGTCGGCCAGGTAGCCAACATCTGAGACAGCGGTCAGGTCGAGGGATGTACCTGGAAGTCCTTGAGCATTTCGATGAGCCATAAATGTGTCCAAGAACACATTGGCAGCTGCATAAGCTGCTTGGCCGCGGTTACCAACAACGCCAGCAACTGAGGAAAGAGCGATGAAGAAGTCAAGCTTGGTTGTACTGAGACTGTTGTGCAGGTTGAGAGTGCCTGCAACCTTGGGATTGACGACTGCGTTGAAGTCATCGAGGGTCATCTGCTCGTAAAGCACATCCTTGAGAACCATGGCACCCTGAATGACACCGCGGATGGGTCCTTCCTTCTGGAGTTCTGCAACCAAAGTCTCGACCGACTTGGCGTCGGCAACATCGCAGGCGCGAACCGTCACTTTGGTGCCCAGTTTGGCAAGATCGCTGATAAGGACTTCCAGCCTTGAAGTGATGTTTGCTCGTCTGGATGACAAACAGATATTCTTTGCTCCACGAGATGCCATCCATCTGGCAATGCTACATCCAAGGCCACCAGTACCGCCAACAATCAGATATGAGGCGCTTTCTTTGAACAGGTTCGTGGTCTTTTTAGGCGCTGTGGCCTGAACAAGATCTCCAGGCTGAGGGGTGATGACCAACTTACCCATACTCTTGCCGCTTTGAAGACTACGGAAAGCAGCTTCGACGTCGTTAATGCCGTAGCTAGTAATTGGACCCACTGGTCTAATACTGCCACTGCTCATGAGTTTCTCTACGTCGTTCAGGAGTCTTTTCATTAGCTTAGGGCGGTAGGCAGCCACCTTGGTCAGATCCACAGAGGCGAAAGATACATTGTATTCGAACTGAGCCATCTCGAGTCTGCTGTTCTTCGTGATGTCTGCCTTGCCGATTTCGATGAAACGTCCGAATGGAGCCAAGCAGTCCCAACTCTCGCGCAAGAAGTCACCTCCGAGAGAGTTGAGCACAACATCGACACCCTTGCCATTAGTGGCTTGGCGAATGGCAGGTCCGAAGGTGGTATCGCGACTGTAGAAGATGTGGTCTTCAGAAATGCCATACTCCTTCATAATGTGTTGCTTCTTGTCAATGCTTCCAACAGTGGCAAAGATCTCGGCACCACAGGTCTGTGCCAACATAATGGCAGCTTGACCTACACCTCCAGCAGCGGCATGAATAAGCACACTCTCGCCTTCAGTGAGACGACCGAGGTCGAAGAGCCCGTAGTAGGCGGTACAGAATACGACCGGGATGGTCGAAGCAGCTGCGAAGTCCAGATTTCCAGGGAGCGGAGCGACGCTCGTCGACAAGCAACGCGCGTAAGAGCTATATGCACCTTCCGTCATGGCCATGACAGATTGTCCGACCTTGACATCTGCCACGTTCTTGCCAACAGCTGCGATGACGCCCGCGCACTCAACACCAATGTATGGCTGGTTGAGCTGACCCATGGACACTACGACGTCCTTGAAGTTCATGCCAGTAGCCTTGACTTCAATCTCAACTTCGTTGTCACCAAGTGGTTTGGGCTCGTCGTCAACAAAGTAGAACGAGTCTAGAGAGCCAAGTGTGGCGATGACCATCTTGAGACGACGATCAGGTTGCGTAAATGGCTGCTGATATACGACTGAATCTTGCGACTCTTGGTGGAGTCGTACGTTTAACTCTTCATCGTCGACCACCCTAGGTGCCAGTAAGTCGTCGCCTTGAAGGATAAACTCTTTGTCGTCCTTGAATGTGGATGTCGAGTCAGCACTAGTCTTGGAAAGAATAGTGAAAACGTTCTCGATAGCACTCTTTTCACTGGCTTCTTGCAGACCAAGAGTGATGATGTTTGCAGAAGTCTCGGAGCGAATGGCGCGAGTAAACCCGACGACCATGCTTCCTTTGACGTCGACAAACTCAGGGCCTTCCTTGTATACCCACAGAACCTTACGGGCCGAGAGCAACATTTGGCGCAAAGACTCGAATACTGTGGAATCCATATTACTCAGAATGTTCTTGCTGGTCGTGACGAAGATGATTTGTTTGTCAGCGGGTACGACCTTCGAGAGTGTCAGAGGCTCAGCTTGAGCTCCCGATGTTCTCCAGATGGCGTCAGTCATCTCAGTTGCCAGAGCTTTGTCGTTCGCTTCATGGTACACGACACAAACTGTTTCGTCTCTTACGAAAGGCGTGCTGACAAGAGAATCGGTTTTGACCGCCGTGTCGGAGACGTCAGAAATGGACTTCTCCAGTCCGGCTTCTTCGTCAGATACTATTTGCCAGTCGATCTTATAGCAAAGCTCGCGAGCTTGTGGCCCGGAGCTACCGCTAGACTCACGGAGAGGAGTCATCGTCAGACCATCAAACTGTACAAGCGGCTCATTGGCATTGGAAGAATCCACCACAAAGAAGTTGAACTTAGTGGGCTCTGGAGACTCTGCATTGGGAGTGCCTGAGCCAAACACCTCAAGACGATGATCGAGCACTGAAGAAAAGTTGCGAGAGATGCTGAAGTTCTTGACAAAGGTGGGCATGTAGAGCGTATCGAGTCCTTGACGACCAGCACCAAATATGGGCCACACAATCTGGATGATCTGGTCGAGAAGAGCCGGATGCACAATGAGCTCAGTCTCATAACCTTTGGGCATCAGAGACTTGGTATCCGGGACGATGAGCTGAGCATGAGCTGTAGAATTACTTGCTTGACAAGGTTCCAAACCAGTAAACACAGGTCCGTATCCAGCGCCGATGGCCGTGAGAGTCTCATACATAGCCCCAACATCGACGGTATCAGTAGATGTCTTCAAGATGTTTGACTTGCGAGCCTCGAGTGCCTTGGAGGCACTCTGAGCCTTGTGTGCATCGACAGCGTTAGTAGCTGGAGAGCTTCGAGCACCGACAAGACCGTGGCAATGCTGTAGCCAACCACGTTTTGCATCCCAAGAGCAGATCTTGAACTCGTCCCATAGGTCGGACGCTGCTCCGCGAAGGCCTTCGCTGTAAGGCTTGAGAGTGATAGTCATCTCGACATCAGTGTCTTCATTGAGGACCAATGCACTACTGACGACGAACTCGCGAATGTCGAAGCGATCAAATTTAACGCCGCGAGACTCTGCACGCCTAGCTGCTGCTTCAAGGGTCATGCCCATGTAGCCTGCCATTGGGAACACAGGCATTGACTGCATCTTGTGACCACGGAGGAATGGCAAGTCATCCAGTCGAACTATATTTCTCCAGGTAGGCTCAAGGTCATTGGACCAATCAGCGAGCGACCCCAGAATGTCGTTGCGTCCACCTTCCTTGAAACAATGCTTCTGAGAAAGACGAGATTCATGCCAGTATCTAGTTTCGTGGTTGAACGGATACCTCGGAAGGTCAGTGATAAGTTTCTGGTTGACGCTCTTGGTGCAGGGGAAGTTGATTTCGCCAAACTTCAGAGGAAGACCCTTCGTATAGAGGGCACCTGCCATACGAAGAGCACAGTCGCTGGCATTCTGGTTTCTGGCAAGCACAGAGACATACTGCAACTTGCCCTTGGCAGCATCGATGGTGGCCAAAGTATCTCTGATGGGACCTTGTAGAGCTGAGTGAGGTCCAAGCTCGACCAAATGATCGATGACCCTCGATCCAGTCTCCTTCGCCATTGCACTGAGAGCATCAGAGAATCTGACGGGTGAAGTCAGATTCTGGACCCAGTATTCCGGTGTAAGCTCAGAAGCTTCAGCGACACGACCAAGTAGGGATGAGTAAAAGGTTGCTGTGGCCGTGGTAGCAGGCTGAATGTTCTTGATCAAGTCGAGGTACTCGTCCGCAACAGGTTCGAGATGTGCTGAGTGATACGCAACACCGACCTTGAGCTGTCTGTTGAAGATGCTCTTTTCTGTCAAGATTGGCTGAAGTTCCTCGACGGCTTCGACATCACCAGACAAGGTTACCGAAGAAGGGCTGTTGATACAAGCCACCGTGACATAGCCTTTGGTAACAGCATCGAGCAGAGGACGAACGTTCTCAACACTGGTTCCGACAGCCATCATGGTACCCTGTGATTTGCTTGCGGCTTTCTTCTTGAGAGTAAGCATGCATTGACCTCTATAGTACGCGATTTTCATCGCGTCTTCAAGACCAATGATGCCAGCAGCGAAGGCACAGCCAATCTCACCTGACGAGTGACCGACCACAGCAGCGGGGTGTATGCCCCATGCGCTCAAGAGCATAGTGAGAGCAATCTGAAGTGCAGTACAAGCAGGTTGACTGATGTGAGCAGCATTTATGAGAGATGTGTCTGCGGGTTTCAGCATCTCCTCTTTCAGAGAGAAGTCGGCTCCAAGGGCTTTCAGTGTGTCGTCTGCAGCTTTCAGCGCGGCAGCAAAAATTGGATAATCGCGGGCAAGCTCGGCGCCCATGGTAGCCCACTGAGCTCCTTGTCCGGTGAAAACGAAGCCCAGAGTAGGTTCGTTGCGAGCTCTGAAAGTGGAAACCTTCGCAGTTGCAAGACTGTGACCCAGCTCATCAGACGAGACAGCCGCGATCGCAAGTCTGCAGGGCAAGTGAGAACGTCTCTCGCCGAGGGTGTAAGCTACATTGCCTGCTAAGAGCTTCTCGAACACTTCTGGTCGTTGCTCAAGGAAAACACCGAGATCGGTGACCTTCTTCTGCAAGGCTTGAGAGTCATGGGCAGATAGGACAAACAGCTTGCATTGAGGATCGTTGGGTGCTTCATCGAGAGATCCAATTGTGGTCATGGTGGTTTTGAGCCCTTTGGGAGCAGCGCCCAAGACGACATGCGCGTTTGCACCACCGAATCCGTAATTGGAAACCGAAACATACTTCTTGCCTCGTGGCCAAGGCCTAGTCGAGGTCGGAACCTGATAGTAGTTAGAACTATGGTAATCGAATAGATCGTGATGCAACAAGAATATACCTTCATATTATACTGGCCGAGCGGAATGTTTGGATTCGCCGTTTCATAGTTTGCGTTAGGCAAAATCATTCCCTTCTCCAGCATCATTGCAGCCTTGATGACTGAGACTATGCCACTTGCGCCTTCGAGATGGCCAACGTTGCTCTTCACCGAGCCGATGAAGAGCGGGTTCTTGGGTCCACGACCAACACCCAGTGCTTCATGAATGCCAGCAACCTCGATCGGATCACCAACCTTTGTACCTGTTCCGTGACACTCACTAAAACCACATTCAGCTGGGTCAAGATTTGCCTTGGCATAGACCTGCTTGATCAGGTCTGATTGAGCACGACCATTTGGTACGGTGATACCATTGGTTTTACCGTCTTGATTAACACCAGAGTTGTGAATGACAGCTCGGATGACATCGCCATCACGAATGGCAGCATCAAGTGGTTTCAGGATCATGGAACCAGCACCTTCGCCACGTGCAAATCCTGAGATTGCTCGGTGGTCAAAGGCGAAAGTCTTGCCGGCATCGTTGAGCAGTCTGTGAAGTATTAGGCTAGTCCAGACTTCTAGTGCCAAAAACCTACTGTGTGTTCGACATCGTAACGAAAAACTCTGGGGTCAAGTTGAGGTGAGCCGCAGCGACTACTGCAGATGAAGACTCCCCACTGCGGAGACTCTGCATGGCGCTGTGTAATGCCACAAGAGAAGAGGAGCATGCTGTATCGACAGTCATACTCGGTCCCCGAAGGTCAAAGTAGTATGAAAGACGATTGGATTGCATTGCTGGTGCACAACCAGTGGCTTGGTATGTGGGTGCCGTGTCGATGTCTCTGGTGTTGTTGACCTCATAGTCTGCGAAGGAACCACCAACAAAGACACCGATGTCCTTGCCTGCGATGCCTTCCTTGCTCATACCAGAGCTTTCGAAGGCTTCGAAGGTGCATTCAAGAAGAAGTCGTTGCTGAGGATCGAGTGCGGTAGCCTCTTGAACGGTCATGTTGAAGAAGGGAGCATCAAAGCGAGCAGGGTCTTCTTGGAGAAAGTAACCACCCTCAGTGTTGATGCAACCATGTTTACCGGGTGCAGGATGATAGTACGCATCTTTTGCGTAACGTGTGGAAGGGGTAGGTCCCCAGCCAGTACGGCCTCGAGAGCACAACTCCCAAAGATCCTCAGGCGACGAAACATCACCGGGAAGTCGACAGGCATAGCCTACGATAGCAACAGGTGTGGGTGTAGATGATTCCATGTTTGTGTTGGTGGGGCTGATAAGGTCCCGAGAAGTGATCAAGTATTAGTCGTCAAGCTGGAGTAAAAATAAAAGCTGAAATATAATGAGGAACTCTACCAGCATGGTGGGAATGTCGACACTTTATTATGATCATAGACGATCCTGTATCCTTGATGACTTTGCAGAAAGGGGTCCGATCTTTGGTGAGCGATTTCTTCACGAATTGAAGCGTTGAGCAGATACCAGAGAGACCCGAGAGAACATTTCATGCCACAATACGGCCGTTCCATGTTGAGACTCGTCGCTGTGATTGATCCACAAGGGTCGTTTCTGCTATCGATCAGCTGCATTAATTGCCATTAGAAGCTGACTCGAAGAAGTGTTGTCTTTCACACTGTCTGATATTGATCAATCCTTCTGACGGAAGCGGACAAGAGGGCAGACTAATCTCGGACGAATAGGGACCATTCTGGCGTTCCATGCTGGATCCTCAACGCTGAAACGAAACTATCTCGTAAGTGTGGGCTCAGATCTTGTGACTACTGGTATACCATGTCTGCACTACCTTGTCTGGTCATCTCGGCCGAGTAGTCATTTACCTGAGAACTGCTCGAGACATCAAGGTCTGATTCGAAAAGCCAGGGCAACATGTGTCGCAACTGTGGCATTAGGCTGGAAGGGTCTGTAAGCTTTCGCTTTATAGTACCCTACACCAGCATGCATCGCCGTTCCGCTGATCACCTGTAAAGGGTGGTCGATCATGTTCATTAAGAAAGGAAGAAGCTTTGATGTGTGACATGGAGTTCAGGGACAAAAACGTCTAAAGGATGAAAGGATAGAGAAGGAAGGTTAGACCGGACAGATAGCGGGTCTTGGGTTCAACAGACCGTATTGGGAACAGTGCCGTCTCACGTGTCGGATCTATCCACATCTCCCACCAATCGGCAATATATGCAGTCTTATTGATCATTCTATACTGTTATCGCCTACAAGGACGAGGATATACGTGCGTAAGCGAATAGATTCAATAGACACATGCATGCTTTCGAGCAAGACAACACTACTATTTAGACACGAACAAGGCTGTTGTTATCAGCCTTCCTCAACAATCGTTAGCTAATCATTCACGCTAAGGTTCTTGCTGATCAACCATGCGTCTCGCTCTTTTAGAACGACCGTGAGGACTGCATTCGACTATATCTGGAAGAGAAGCCAAGCACGCCTTTGATATTGCGAGTCATTCAATGGCTTTTATGATCCCCTCGACTACATCATTTCAAGACTCTGGACTTTGTAATCACAAGACAACGACTAGCAAAGATGAAGTTTCTGTGTTTGCACGGAGCCTATGGCAACATACCCGTAAGCATTGTACCAAGAGTGGCAGCTTGATGTGGCTTTTGACATCTTCTCAGGCAGCTCGTGTCCAACTCGGACCATTGGTGGAGATACTTGAGTCTACTGGCTCGGCCTCATTCAAATTCATCCAAGGACGAGTGCCGGTGACACCACCTCCTGGTAAGGCCAACAGAGCTCATAGATATGGTCGGAACTGACAAAGTCTGTAGGCTTCGAGTCGTACTTCGGACCAGGACCACACTATCGTTTCTTCAAAGACAAAGGAGAGGCTGAGGCATCAGCAGTTGAAGGGATTAGAGTATTTCCCGAAGCCGACACCCCTGAAGATGCTCTCCGTGCACTCATGCCCAGAGGCGAGACCAAGATTGGCTTCGCTGATGCGAGACAAGCTGCCTTGGATCAGCTTTATGGAGTACTCGATGCTGATCCTGAGATCAACGGAGTCATCGGATACAGTGAGGGCGCATCTGCTGCGGCCACACTCATTTACGATGAGCAGGAGAGGATGAGATCCGAGGGCTATGTTCCAAGAATCAAAGCGGCTGTCTTCTTCATGGGATGGCCCGCACTCACTAGCGAGAACGTTCCTGCTTTGTCGGACGAGGTCGAACACCTTCTTGAGGTCCAGTCTCTGCACATCGTTGGTGCCAATGGTATGTTGATATCCTACTCGCATGAGACCACTTTCTAACACTTTCAGACCCTTACAAGGATGGTGCGCTTGCCTTGTACAACCTCTTTGACGATGATATGGCTGTATTCTTCGACAGTGCAGGCGGTCACACTATTCCTCGTCATGGCAAGCTGTTGCAAGAGCTGGCTCAAGCAGTAAAGGACCTGATTGTCGACATACCAGAGACCAGTTCTACTGAGCTGTCCGAACCAGTCATGGTTTCCAAACGTCTGGACTCCGCTGTCAACATCCCTACCCTGAGTGCGTTGAAGCTGGCAGACGTGTAGTCCTAGAGGAGGATTTGGTCGATTGATGTTCAGCTCTTCGTGTGTTTCCCTATCAAACAATCTTCACCATCGTTAACCCTGATGTATCAAAATCTGATTGATTAGTTCTCTGTGGTATCAATAATCCATACCGCCTCCGCTCTTCCTTTTGTCTCCCCTTCTTTGCTTCTTGTCGGGGCAATCTTTCTGCAAGTGGCCCTTCTGGCCGCAAACATGACAGGCCATGTTGGCCACATTTGCTTGTTTGCTCCTGATAGCAGCATTTGAGATAGCGCCGACCTTGTTCAGATTGATGTCCCTGCTTCTTCGTCGGTCGGCCATCTGTTTTGTCTTTACCTCATCGAGTTTCCGTTGGGCTTTGCGTTCGGCGCGTAGTTTTGCGGCTGCTTCTTTGCGTTCTGCTTTCAAAAGGAGTTCGGCCTCGTCTAGGTCTTGATCGTCTTCCGGGTCCGAGTCCGACGAAGCGTCCGAGTCGTGGTCGGATTCTGATGATGAGAGGTCAGGGTTGTGTTGGCGCTGGAAGAATCAGTATTGGCATGGCTTCTCGAGGACGACAGATTCCTACCTCGACAGCCTTGTTAAATTTTCCAAAGCTCCTTCGTCCGGCCATACCAGCACTTTGGTCCTCTTCCTCATCGTCATCGCTCTCGGGTATGGGGGCGGCCGAGTCAATGGCACCATATCCAGCCTCGACAATGCGCAATGCCGAGCCAGCGGGTTTGGGCTTGTCGTCGCTGACACTCAAGACCCATTTCGTTTCTCCAGCCTCGGCGGCGGCGCGTTCGATAAAGGCGTTCTTCTTTGCTTCTTCGGCGGCAGCGGCTTCTTGGAAGGCGAGGGCGTCGGGAGTGACTGCTGCTTCGGTCTTTTGGCGTTTGGAGGGGCGTGTGCCGTCGGGGGTGGTCGGAGTTGTGGGTGTCGAGGCGGATGCGCGTTGCATGAACTGGCGTCGGTGTTAGCCTTGTGGAAACGGGGCGTAGTGGGGTGCAACGAGGCACACCTTCATGTTCAGCAATCGCGACGACATGTTTTTGCCTGCCATGTTGGTTTTGGGTGCAGACTGGGTGTGCTGAGTCGAGTCGGTCTGTGATGTCGCAAAGGGCAATTTGACCAAAGATTTCTTGAATCTCGACGAGGAAGCTGTGACGCCGTCGGAATCGCGGAGATGAAGTCGGGAGGCGCGGCCCGCTCGACTTCGGAATGCTTTCCGCGAGCTCTTCTTTGCTTCACGCTTGATCGATGCAAATCCAGGATATGCGTCCAGATAATGGTGAATGCCCATCAGCCAGAACTCACAGTCTTCAAGATGATACAAATTCACAGGTCAGGAATGACTAAGGACAATCGGAAGCAGACAGAACATCTTGTCATGTGGCTCTGCAACACCTTTCTTGCATCTTAGGATACCTACATCTTCCTTCGTATTACTAGGTCTTCTTCACTCCATCTCAAGCACATGAGCAGGACATGTATCATGCACAGTGAAGGTGTCGTCGTGACTGAGGTGGATTGACATATTGACATGGTTCCATCCTTGCAGGTAGTTTGAGAGATGGAAAGCCGGGACAAACAAGAAAGAACAAAAACAAGGGCTGAGATGAAGAAGGGGCAGACAGCCAAACAACGCCGACTCCTCTTGATGCTGTCATGCAAAAACCAGGCATATATCATGTGTGTATCTCTTGATTCTCGTTCCTATTCCAAGCTCGTGTAGGCATCCAGCTCTTGGCCATTGCGCCTTCTCTTCTCAACAGGATCTGTTCGCATCTCAACGCCGGGTCCGACTCGTCTGTGGCTGGGGAAGACCTGCTCTTGCGTTAGTGTCCATCTGGGTCTTGATCCGGCAGCAGAAGGCACCTTTGTGTTGGACCAGCCAAAGCGGAAGGCCAGTTCGTTTGCAAACAGCTCGCCAAAGCCCAGCATCAGGCCGTTGACAAAAGGTAGGAGCAGGTTGATGGCGGCACCCCGCACCAGCCCCCAGAAGGTGGGTGGGGAGTAGAGGATCAAGGGCGATGCTGAGTCTGAGGATGGCGATGAGGGCGACGACATGTCGGGCTGGTCGTATGTCTCGCTGTCTGACTGCATTGTCATTGAGTCGTAAATGTCGCCCTGGTCGACTGCCGCCATGGTTGTGACTTGTCTCGGTTTTGTAGATATGCTTTCAGGAATGTCTCCGTGTCGTATTGGCTTGCTGGCGTAAGGGCAGATGGTTCGTCCAGATGTCCAAGATGCGCCTGTGTCAACAGTGCGGGCTAGATGGTCGGGGTGATTGAACAGGCCTCGTCGTCGTGTCTGTCGCAAGCCCAACTCTCATCTGGCCCTCATCATGGCTGTTGCCCGCATTCCGAACATGTTCCGCATCTTCTTGGCATTGTCATGACGCCTTGCCCTTCACTTCCAACTCGTCCAATCTTTTGTCCTCGACAAGCACCATCGATCTAATAGATGAACAATTGCAAAATGGAGAAGCTGTGATATGCGTTGCTAGCCACCGAATCGCTCGGTCCCTTATCTAGATCACGTCGTTTTGTGTTTGCACTTATCCAGGCAGCGGCTGCCAACACGCGCGAATCAGGCTGTGCCTTGCAACAAACATCCTCAGGCCAAGTCCTCTTTTCTCTTTGCACAATCACTTCCAATCAATCACTTTCTCAGCATCACAGACCCACTCTGTCCACTTCTTGTGACTGTCGATAAAGAAGCAATTGGGTCTTGATAAGTCAACCCGACCAGCGAAACTCCTCAAATCCAACAGCGCCTCTCCCTCTTTCGAGTCCAGCTTTCTGGACACCTCAATCCCTCACCTTTGGATAGACATGCGCTCTACCAATTGAATTGGCAGCGACCGTGAAGATGCTGGGCGAAGAGCACCCACGCCTGCCACAGGATCACAAGGATGACAACACCTACAATTTTAGTCGCATTGGTAATCACAACATCTTCATTGGCTGTCTACCACATGGCAGCTGCAGATAGTGTCGCTCTACGGATGCATAACAGTTTCGGCATGCTTCGCATAGCTGTGTGTCCTACAGCACCAAACAGATTCTTCCAGAGTTTCATGCTTTTTTCTCACAGCTCCAGACAAAGGACCTTCGGCAAGATGCCGCCTTGAACTTGCACAACCGTGTTGACCTTTGTCGAGTTTGCCAATGCCCTGTTGATGACAAAGGTACCAGAAGTCCCGGCTGGTGCATTGATGACCGCATTGATCTTGCCGTTCGTCACAGTCCATTGTACCTTCAGCACACCATATGGTGTTGTCACCTGCGCACTGGCAGATTTGAGATCAAAGCCTGTGTACCCCGGCGCAATGACCCAAGTCTTGTATCCGAATGTCACAGGTCTGATACCAGCAACGTATTCGGTCATGATATAGGTAGGTGCACCTCCCCAAGGGTGTGAAAGACTGGTGTAGCGAGAAAGCGCCGGTTGCAGATTTGTGTCTACGTATTCCCAGGACGCGCCGCTGTGTGTAGTGTCGTTTTTGATCATGGCAGCCCAGAGGTTGTCGAAGAGGTATTTTGTCTCTGCTGTACGGTTTGACTGCAAGAGTGCGGGAAGAAGAAATCCGTTTGTGTTGGGCGAAATGTTGACCACACCGTCAGATGAGACGTCAGTTGTGTCTTTGTAACCTGGAGAGAGCTTCAAAGCAGCCAGAGCATCCATGCAGGAAGTCGCTTGGGAGGCCGATGCAACACCAGAAGTGACGACAAAAGCAAGCCCCTGTACGGAGAGCTTGGTCTTATTTTGAGGATTGTCGCTGAAGTAGCCGAGGTTGGGCTGCCAGAATTTGGCTTGGATGGTCGAAGTCAAGTTTTTGGCGACTGCAGTCCAAGCTTGGGCTGAATTGCTATCTCCAACAGCCATGGCGACATCAGCTAGTTCCTTGAGGGCTTGTACGGAGGCAGAGTTGACTGCCAGACCGGCACCGTCTCCAAAGAAAGCAAAGCCCACAGTCACGATACCCGTGGACTTGTCAATTTTGCCAATGAGATACTGTACTGCAAGTTTCCATTGTGCCCAGTTTTTCTTTGCAAACCCGATATCGTTGTTGTAGCGCATGTGAGAGCCAAAAGCAAGCAGACCGAGAATATGGTAGTCCTCAAGGGGATAGAAGTAACCTCCCTCGGCTTCATCGAAACCGGCAAAGGTCAGGGTGGCATTTCCCGGATAACCGATGGGTGTGTTTAGGGGAAGTTGACCAGAAGGTAACTGCCAATCCAAGAATGTCTGAAGAGTGCCTGCAGAGTAGTCCTTGCGGTTGGTTGAGGTGCTGATGATAGCAGCTGTGTGGTAGAAATCGCCAAGCCAGACGAGCCTATCACGTTTTGCGCCATCCATACAAATGTCAGCTGTGTTCGACTGTACTCCAAACTCGGGTAAGATAGAGTTGTCGGTCATGGCATTTGTGTAGATGGTGGTACCGTTGCTCGCCAGCACTTTGACATTCTTAACATAGCCAGCTTGATCTTGCCAACCGCCAAAACCAAAAGAACCTGTTGTAGTGGCTGGGGAAGTACCAGTATAGTAGTTGTCTAGGGTGACATTTAATACCTTGGCGCCGTTGACCGAGACAGCAAGGTAGTTTCCGTCATACAATCTTGCAGATACAGAGTACCACTGGCCTTCATTGACTTGGAAGGGAACCTTGAAGTTGGCGAGGTAGTAAGAGTCAAGCGTTGTCTGATTGACCAGATTGAAACCATAGCCCAGAGCAATTGAGTTGGGTGGTAACAGAGTCCTGTTAACGTTGGCGTAAGTGGTGGACTCGGGATAGTTCCCAACAAGATTGAGCTGAATACCACCAAATCTGGTGCTAACAGGGTAAGCCATTGTCCATCCAATCCCACCACGCTGAATCTTGGCAGAGAAGGTGAGGTTGTAATTTGTGAAATCTTCTGCCTTTGTAGTAAGACCAGCGCGAGTTCCTCTGATGAATACACCATCGTCAGGAGAGGTTTGCCATATGGTCTTGTACGCACCCGCTGAAAAACAAGAAGCACCAGCGGCTCTAGCTCCAAGTTTCCAGATCTCATTATACAGAGGATTTGATGAGGTGAACTGTCCAGGCAGTCTATTGTAGTCAAGCTTGTCGATGGTGGCTTTGAAACCAACCTTGGAGATGGTAACCGAGCCTGACGTGAGCAAACGAATCGTTTGCCAGCGCTGGCCACCTTGAGCGAGGTAGGATTCCAGTTGGCATGCCGAAGTAACCTCAAATGTTTCTACCCTGTAGCTGTTGGTAAGGCCTTGGCCAAAAGAAAATGGCCCATCAGAGAAAGGCAAATCTATGTCTCCCAGATCTTCAGTGTATCTGCAGGAGGTCAACCGAGAACTCAACAAGGACGTGTTACAGTGCTAACCTAGATTCGAGTTGAACTTTTCCTTTAAAGCTGGAGACTTGGAAGAAGGGGCTGAAGGTGAAGGTACAATTAGCATTTTTCTTTTGGTTCAGGATGGGACAAATAGCAGTCCAAATCCCATCTAATGGGTTCTGGATCATGCTATTTGTACCTTTGCTTTACTTACTATCCAGCGACCTCATATCCATAGTCTAATGTCGCCACGGGAGTGTTTTTGTCAAGAGTGAAGGTCGTGAAAGGATGTGCGTTTTCATTGGTGGTGTTTCCCAAAGCAATAACAGAAGGATAGAACTCATTGAGACTGCTCCGTATTAGTAGATGCTTCGCAAGTGATACGAATCAGTGTGTAAGGTAAATACTTAGACAATGGAATGGCCAGGGTCTGCCATGACAGGCCTAAGAGCAGACAGATTGTCCTTTGCATTCTCGACAAGTACGCAGAAGTGGTTGTTGCTCCTATCAAGCATTCTTCTTCGTCTTTATACACTGGTCATCGGTTGTTGTTATCCCGATGACAGTGCCATCGGCTCCACAAATGCACAGTAAGGAAAGAAATTCGACCTTCGACATGGACCCGTGCCTCAAGGCTCATAAGTCCCATGATCGCGTGGCCTATGTATTTTCCTTGGTGATCTCCGCACAGTCGGCTCGGTTCGGTGCGGTCGAGTAAGCATGGGTCTAGGTTGAATCTCGAATTATCCTGCGGTATGTACGATCTTTGACGGTGGACGGACTGCCGGTCCCGGCTTTAGATCGCAATTCTGTGAAGAAACAAATTTTGAGCTGAGGATCCCGTCAAGAAGGTCATTCTTGACAGCCCAAGCAGCTGCGTAGACAAGAGGCTCACTGTTGATGGCGCTCGGTATTTGATACCCCGACCTGCCCGAACGTCAGATTGGAGGTGCCGCTTCCCCGCACTGGGTGCTGTGGTGTGGGGGAGCCGCTTCTGGGGAAGATCGTGGTAGTTGGGCTCTACGGTCACGAGCATGGTTGTCAAAGTCCACGAGATTATCAGTAACATGGCACATTTCCAGCCTTCAAGTGCGAGTATGTCGGTCGTTATCGCTGTATCGTATCTCCATTTTACAGCTTGTTTGTTGGCCTTTTGTGTAAAGGCGTTTCTGAACAGTAGAGTTTTGGTCCAGCTAACGACAGTCCTATGAAGATGCCTAAGCAACAGTCGTACTTCGTATTTCAGAGTCGCGGACTCAGTTGCGTCGTTTGGTACTACTTGAAGACATCCAGTCTCGTCCATGGACCCTTGTGGCGGAGTTTCGGCCGTGTTGGTATGGTTCAGGAAGTCCTGGCCCTCTGTCGAAATTGGTTGATCCGGCGTAACATACGTTCAGCTGATGGGTTGATAACATAACATAATTGTGAACTCTTTGTCATTGACTAGAATGCCGATGCCTCATGATGAGGAAGAAGCGTTGAGGCTGAAAAGATCGTCCTGGAGGAAATATCGTGGAGAGCTCACCCCGCATGACGCACTCGATATATAGAACATATCTTCAACCACATACTCGACAGTCTGTTGAACAAAGGCAGCAAGCGATCGAAGACAACAGTACTCTGCCGATGAGGGCGAGAAATATTGTGAAGACCACAGAAGCACCGAAAACATCGTACAATGCATCGATGATCGCGTGTCTTGGCCGTCAGGAACAGACAGCTGTTGTGAGTGACCTCATGATGCAAAGACATCGTCATCTGCAGAAAGGTACAGAGCTCCACCTTAAGCTCTTCGTTTTATAATTTCCTCAGTGCAAACGCCTGAAGCTCTTCTCTTCTTCATCACAATCTGTCCATTGACTTTGCAAAAACACTTTTCTACCTCCAACCCACCACCAACACATACATATCAAGATGCCTCGCTCTATGGCCCCTCCCCCGTCCGGAGAATTCCTTGTCAGACTTCAATCACCTTTCAATGGCACTGCCACCAAGACCATCGACATCACTGGCGAGCCCAACCGTTCTGCCAACATTAAGCAGACCCACCACCATGGCAACACCATCGAGGAGAAGGTCGGCACCATGGCCTCGTGAGTTCCTTCAGTCGTTCCAATAACACAAGCACGCGACTAACACTCTACTCCAGTGATGATGTCCAAGAACTGATGCGCCTCATCTCTCAACTCCGTGGCTTCCCTTCGCACGAGACCAAGGACGTCTACGGCCTTGATCAGGTCCTTGAGCTCCACACCCTCGAGATCAACTGGTGCAACCAGGAGAGCGACCCCGCCGCCAACGAGATCGCAGACATCCCCTCGGAGACCAAGCAGACCTTCAAGGACGTCGTTGACAGCATCTCTGCTGCTGCTCGTCAGTTCGCCAAGGCTGACAACCCTCTTTAAACCCATAATGATTGATGTCAACAAATGTCATGAAGAAAAGGATGTTATGTCTATAATTTCATACTCAGACGATACGAAATGAAATGTATCGCGTTCATGTTTATGCAACAAAAGCCACTCGTACTGTTGATCTCAGTTCATGTTCCTGAGAGTAACACCCTGTAAAGAGACACAATTTTCTTCCGAACTAGAATACAGCCAAGGAGAGTCACCAGAATGTTGGCTTGTCATTGGTCGATAGTACCGTGCATTTCTATCGTTGCATGTGAAATTCGACTTCAGCATCGCGAAGTGTGTGACAGTGTGTTTCGTATTCCATATGCTCTCCTGTAGGCTGATGCAGCGCCGACAACATAATAGCTCGAAGAAACAAGATGCACCTTATCAAACTCACATTTAGGTTTGAGTCTTGAAGAAGTACATGTTATCCCTCATCTATTGTCGTTTTGACAGCGAAGACCTTATTGTGTTGTGAATAACACGACAGAGACATTCAAGTCAGGGTCGTATGATCAACAACGGTCGGCAGGCGGAATAATTTACCCCGCTTGCCCCTCCTTATGTCGGAAACCCAAGGAGCGCCTCGTGTTTTTCCGCCTGTCAGCGTCGGAAAAGCATGGTTGACATTGTCCGTCAGGAGCTACATATATCTATCTTAGACCTCATCTTACATCATGAGACGAAACTCCCTAAAGACTGAACAAAACGCCGCCATGTCTACAACAACTCAAACTAAGATGACGTTCGACCCAGCGTCCTTCGGCAAACTGCGACTGAAGAGCCATGACTCCCTGTACACGATAGACGACTTGATCAGATCGCATGCTGCAGAACCTGAAGACTTCACATTGATCGGAGCTCCTGTGAAAGGTCTTGTAGACTTCGAAGAGCATTCTGCTCGCGATATCGATAGGTTCGCCGACGCGGCAGCAGCTCGATTGCAGGAAATGGGCCTGAAGCCTGCAGTAAGACTTCTACAATACTAGACTGAACAGAATCAAATTTGACTCGAAACAGGACCCTAGCCTGGAAGAATCTCCAATCGTTGGCATGTTATGTATATCAGGACTAGATATGGTTGTCACCCTTCTCGGTTTATTGCGACTGGGCTACGGCGCTTTGTTGCTTTCAACCAGACTAGCAGCGCCAGCATACGTTCGGTTGATGAGCATGGTCAACTGCTCCACTCTGATCTCTACCGACGCTTTCAAATCAGTTCTGGATGATGTCCAAGCTGAGAAGCCCCTCACCTGCTTGCCTCTGCTGCAACGTTCGGACTATATCGGTGTAAAAGCACCCACGTTCAGACGCCAATACAATCCTGCCAAAGAGACCAAAAAGATTGCAGTCATCATCCATTCCTCTGGATCTACCGGTTTCCCAAAGCCAATCTACCTCCGACACGCACAGTGTCTTGCGACATTCACACAAAACTTTGGCATGCGTGCTTTCCTGGCATCTCCTCTCTTCCACAGTCAAGGCTTTTACGAAATGTTCAGAACGATCTACTCCAAGAAGCCTCTCTACCTTTGCAACTATACGATCCCTCACACACGCCAAGGCTTGATGGCTCAATTGCAGTATTTGAAACCCGAGATCTTCAACTGTGTACCTTACCTACTCAAGTTGTTGTGCGAAACCGAGGAAGGCATCAACGAACTAGCCAAAGTCAGTCTAGTGATGTTCGCTGGTAGCAGTTGCCCAGAAGATGTAGGGAATCTGTTGGTGAGCAAGGGAGTTAATCTGGTCCAGAACTATGGGTGCACTGAGATCGGCCGTATCATGACTTCGTTCAGATCGGTGGAAGATCCCGAGTGGAACTACTGTCGACTGAACCCGCCAGTATCTGAGCATGTTCTGATGGACGAGATAGCCCCTAATGTCTTTGAGTGCGTCGCGCTGGAGAGCTTGAAGACAAGAGTTGCAGTCAATTCGGACAACCCTCCGAACTCTTTCCGCTCTCGAGATCTGTTCGAGCCTCATCCGACGCGGCCAAATCTATGGAAGTACATTAGTAGACTCGACGATCGCCTGACACTAGTCAACGGCGAGAAGGTTCTGCCACTGCCAATCGAAGGTCGCATCCGTCAGGACCGTCTGGTCCAGGAAGCTGCGGTGTTCGGCATTGGTAGAAGCGTACCCGGAGTCATTATCTTCCGATCCCATGACGCCAAGGACATGTCCGACGACGAGTTTTTGGAAGCTGTGTGGCCTGCTGTCGAGGACGCCAACGCCAGAGCTGAGAGTTTCTCCAGGATTCCAAAGGAGCTCGTGGTCCTTGTTGCTGCAGACACAGAATACCCCAAGACCGACAAAGGTACCTTTATCCGAGGCAAGATCTATGACCAATTCAAGGGGGAGATCGAGAACAAATATAGCGACTTTGAGAACGGCTGTCTGGGAAATTTGACCCTCGAAATACCTGATCTTGAGGGATGGCTCCTCAATGCATTCAAGAACGAACTTGGAGTATCGCTGGAACTCGACACAGACTTTTATCAGGCTGGAATCGACAGTCTTCAATCGACTAGAATGTGGTCAAGCATCAAGAAACAGATCAACCTCGGAGGCAACCACGCATCGCTAAGCCGGAACGTGCTTTACGAAACAGCAAACACTCACGGACTTGCCCAGCATCTTTACTCGATGAGGAAAGGTGAGGACAAGGCACAGGAGGATGAGATCACTGTTATGGAACAGCTTGTCTCAAGATATTCGGTCTTCAAACGACATGAACCGTGCAAAGCGACCGCCAACACCAAGGACGTTGTGCTTTTGACAGGAGCCACTGGCACTGTGGGCATACACATACTCGCCAAGCTGGTGAAACAGCACAACGTGACAGCACTATGGGCGATGGTGCGAGCTTCGTCAGTTTCTCAAGCAAAGGAGCGGATATCAGAGGCTCTAAACTCGCGCGGGTTGTGCCTCACCGAGACTGAGAAAGCAAAGATTGTGCCTTTCCTCGGCGATCTGAGCAAGCCAGACCTTGGACTCTGTAAGGAGAGTCTCCAGAGGCTGGAGTCGCAGCTCACTCATGTGATACACAGCGCTTGGGCCGTCAATTTCAATCTCGGTGTGAAGAGTTTCGAAGATCAGCATATCAAGGGGGCGTACAATCTGATCCAGCTATGCCTCTCTACTCACACGTCCGAGCCTGCAAAGTTTTTCTTCTGCTCGTCAGTTTCGTCGGCTGCAGGCACGCCTCTTGATCAGAAAATCAAAGAAGGCCCTGTTCCACAACTCGAATTTGCTCAAGGAACAGGCTATGGCAGATCGAAGTTAGTGACTGAGCGTATCGTCCACAACGCCATGAAAAGCACTGGTATATACGCCAGGGTGTTGCGTCTAGGCCAGATTGCTGGTGATAGCCATCACGGGCATTGGAACACGACCGAGGCCATTGCTCTGATGATTCAGACGGCCACAACCATCAAGGCCCTCCCGACTCATAACGAAGAGCTTTCGTGGCTTCCAGTGGATCTTGCGGCATCGATTGTTGCTGAACTTTCGGGCATCGCCCAGGCAATACCTGGTGCTCGGCTGCAAGACGATGATCTCGTCTACAACATTCAGAACCCGACAGTATATCATTGGACCCGCGACATTCTGCCTGCTCTGCACAAAGCAGGATTAGAGTTCGATCAAGTATCGCCCAAGGAGTGGGTGCAGAGATTGCGTGCTGGTGACCAGAATCCAGAAACCAATCCGCCAGTGAAGTTGACCGAGTTCTTCGCTGAGAGATATGGTAATGTTGATGAGAATGCGCCGATGAAGAGTGCAGGTCGTTACGAAACTGTCCAGACGTGTAAAGACAGTGCCACGATGACAGCGATTCCAGATCTGATCGAGTCGGGCATGGTGGCTAAATTTGTGAAGGCTTGGGCAAGTGAGTGGGGCGTAGAATTGGCATGATAAGGCGGATGTGATCTAGAACTGATGCAAAAATCTGGCCTGCTTTTTTTCAGAAGATGTCAATGTGCGAGATTTGTCGTTGTTCTTCAGGAAGAAAAGGGTTGTCGCCGGTCTCCAAGAACGTGTGGGGCCGCGCCAGCCAGAAAGTTTCAGGGTCCAGCGCGATTCAAGATGAGGTGCAACTTGCTGTCGGCGAATAAAGACTTACCAAGGACATGCCAATGTATAATACGGTAGACCTTCACGATCGAATTGAACCCTTGCTTCGTAAGCATCCCGTGTCAGAAATTGAGGCCCGCCTATCAGGGAGGAAACAAATGACAGCCACTGTGGGCCTTGAGTTGCACTGGCCGCTTTCTCGCAAACACGTGCTTGGTTTCCACACGGTCAACAAAGTAGTGAGATGACATGCCGAACCCTTCACCGCAGTCCGATCACTGCAAATTCGTAAACGCTCCCCCCTCAGCCTGGGACTACGCCAATCGCAATGACCGAAACAAAAAAGACAAAAGTCCTGCTCTACGGACTAGGCGCGTGAGTTGTCTTTCTCCCTTCCCGGTTGCGGGGTTGTGTCCGGGCATGGAGAAGCTGACGGGTGCTTGACAAAACGACAGTATAGGAGGCTTCTATGCGTTCCTTCTCAGCCGTGATCCGAGCGTGGAACTCAGTGTGGTTGCCAGATCAAATTTAGAGGCCGTCAAGAAAAATGTACAATCATGATCTTCTATGCAGCTGGGTCAGGGTGGCTGTTCACTGACATGGCCATAGGGTATGACGATACATACATTGAATCATGGTTCACATATCGTAAACTTCGATAGAGGTATGTATCTACACTTTGTTGACGTCCAATATTGATGCTCGGGAGAACTGATATTGGTGCGCAGTGTTGAGTTGCCCACATAAGATCGCAATCAAATACGATTATATCGTCTGCGCTCACAAGGCCATAACCCCCGGCTTGGATCCGAATGACTTTCGATCTGTAGCCAACACGGATACGACGTTCGTGATCTTGCAGAACGGAGTCGGCAATGAAGAGCCTTTTCGACAATCATTTCCTTATTCAACAATCATTAGCTGTGTGGTGAGTTTTCCTGCTGTCTGATATGAAAACTGCCCAGGATCTGTTATTGATAGAAGAACCAGATTTGGGTTGGCGCTACCCAAGATTCACCTGGTGTGATACGACATACGGCTTCCGAACACACCGATATTGGGCTGTATCCTAATCCGGAAGTTGACGCTGCCTTGGAGAGAGACCGGCTGGAAGGTTTCGCAGCTATGTTGAGAGCGGGCGAGACATCATACACAATATCAGACGATATTCAGGTCAAGCGGTGGGAAAAGGTTGTCTGGAACGTGAGTATATTTGAGTACTTGAACGTCAAGCATAATGCTGACTTTCCAGATTGCATGGAATCCTCTCACCACCTTAACACAACAGAACACACAACAATGGCTTTCGTCTTCAAGAGAGAGCGTGTCCGTCACAAAACGGTTGATGCGAGAAGTGATCAGCGTGGCGAGGAGAGCCGGAGTCGCATTGGAGTACGGACTGGTAGACATTTTGATGGAGAAGATACAAAGTATACCAGGGATAGAGAGCAGCATGCAGATTGATGCGAGAGAGGGCAGGAGACTAGAAGTGGATGTGATTCTCGGAACGCCAATGAGAATGGCGAGAGAGTTTGGTATGGATGTGCCGACGCTGGCGACGATCTATGCATTGACTGTCGCGGTAGATCTGAGGATCAAGCAGGGACTGGGTGGTTTGGGGTGATTGACGGGATCGGAGAGAAACGTTAAGACTGTTGTGCATAACCGCTATCTTTCGGCCGTCCGCATATTCTAGACTGGACCTCCACCCAATCGCCCGATGGGTTTAGTGGCGCCCAGCCAGTGTCCTTTGGGGCATGCATACCTGCATCACTAAATTAGGACAGATAGAGCTCAACAACCACCTGCTTGGCACTAACGTCTTTTTCTTGCACTGTCAGAGCCTCCTCTGCCGCTTTGATATACTGCCAGCTACAGGTGCACAAAGAATGGGCAGTCTCCAGATGGCCTCCTGCCAATGCCTTGGCTATTTGTATACCTGCACAGATAGTCTTGTTGATAAGCTTGTATCGCGTGGGAAGCCAGTTTGTCATTCATTTATTCGCACGACGAATAGAAAAGAGCAGTACTGCAGATGCTCTGGTTCGCATAGATCAGCACGAGTCAGCCTTTCATAAACTCTTGACACTACTGCATGGGGCCAATCAGATTAGTGTACAAAGGACTCCCAAGATCTTCCTATTGTGATCCGATAGCCTTATCAACGTCGACAATCGGCTTTGTGTGTGTCGCTGTATTTGGATTCCCGTCACTGAGAAGGGTCGTGTAGTGCATGCTTGTACGTTGTCAGCCCGCCCGTCTCAGTCGACAGGAGCATGATGCTCTTGCTGGAACATGGATCATGAGCTGGAGTGGTCCATCGATGCACCATTGGATTTGATCGAGCCACCTCAATTTACGGGCGTATAGGAAGACGGTATCTGAGGCAAGCACATTTCTTGCGGCTCTTCTGGAACCTGGAAGAGGGGATGTTTGAGGAGGAGCCAACGGCGTGCGTCGAAGGACTTGTTCGGTTCGGCTCCCCCGAACCTCATCTCTTGGCGACTTTTGAATCTTCAGTGATCTTCTTCCCCCATCCGCTCCCCAAGCTTTCTCACAAGAATTTCGATGCAATTTGTAGAAAAAAAGAGAGAACACATAGACAATTTTGTGATGTGTTAAAATAGTAATATTCTAGCAGAGCTTCAAGCTTCTGTCAACCTTGTCGCTACGACATCCGATCAACGATCGCTTCAAGCCGACTGTTGAAATGTCAACTGCCACTACCGCTTGTCTGATCCTTCGCCCACAGCTCCTCTATACCTAAACGGTAACTATCGACTGCCCCCTAACAGCTGACAGGAGATGCTCGGAAAGGTGGACGGGCGAAGATACGGCCGTTCCGGCACTGGAAGCAAGCTCAAATATAAGCATACTTGTCTGCACCTCAGCTCTCCAACGCAGATCTGTCTTACTCGGGAGAAGCAATCATGTATTCTAGAAAGATCACATATCTTTGGGCTCTTCTCGCCATTGGAGTCACCATCGCCTCGGGACTGCCCACTCCTCAGCTCGACAACGATGACCTTGACTGTGGGTCATGGGAGGATGAGGCCGATCTGAACCAAAGCGCTTCCATCACATCAACCGCATCGACACACACACCAACGGCTTTGGTCGCTCAAGCATCTTTCACATCATATTCGTCTCCTACGACACCCGTCAGTTCAGTGCGTATGGCACAGGCATCGCCAACGGGCAACCCTTCTTCGACGAACCCTTTCTTCGCTCCTCCTACCAATTCTTTTGTTCCCGTCACTCCACCAAGCTATGCATTCTACCTCCAAAGCAGCAGCAGTGGCAGCTCAAACGGATTCTACGCTACAGTCAGCGCTGGCACTGACGGCTTGACTACGTTCACGGCGAACAAGGATGTAGCGACAAAATTCACCATCGACTCTTCTGGAGACCTTGTCGAACAAAGCCCTTCTCAAGGCTATGTTGGCACTTTGAACCCCGAGGTGAATTCCCAGAAGCTGGAATTCAAGGTTTACGATGGAGCCAACAGCTACGGACGTCTCAATTGCCAGAGACAGAGTGGCGGTCTCAGCTGCAATGTGGGCGGAGTGGAATACACTGCTGCTACGTGTGGAAGTGATGGAGCACTGTACTTTACAAATACCGTCACGACGGGGTGCACGGGGATCAATCTTGTACCAGTCTTTTCTTGATGAACAAGACGATGATGAGACATGAATACAACACGATAATAGTTAATCAGCAAATCAATATACCATTTTGGTTGTTGCAATGGCCTGCTCAAGATGTTTGTGGCCAAGTGTGGCGGTGCAAGTCATCAAGGTGTAACATCCCCACAAAAGCCGAAACAGGGAGGCGCGTCTCAATGAAGGCGTCGACGTTTAAACAAAACAACGTCTGCTCTGTTTCTCATCCCATCTCATCTCTTGCACACGTTGTCGACCGGGGACTGCTGTCATGACCTCGCCAATCATCAGTGCCACTGTCCAGGCGACTGTCATCGCCGCAGTGTCGAATGTCATTGCCCAGCTCCTTGACCAGCGCAGCAAGCAGGCATGTCGTCACTTCACTCACACAGTCAAGACACAACCGCTGACATGCCATCCAGCATCAGACACCCTCGAACTTCTCAGCACCAGACTTCCTGCGCTTTGTCATCTTCACACTACTTACCGCCCCACCCAACTACCTCTGGCAACATGCTCTCGAACGCGCCTTTCCAGGCCGCAAACCTGTACACCCCAAGAAATCAATACTGCCACATTACGAGGTCCGTGAGCACGACGATCTGCTGGCTGAAGACGGGTTGCAGAAAGAGGAAGAACCAGAGACGAAACTGGACTGGAAAAACACCATGATCAAATGGTTTGTCGACTGCATGACGCTGGGAGCACTACTCAATGTAGGTGCCTTCATCATCCTCATGGGCATCCTGAAAGGAAGATCAATGCACGACATTGCATCGGCATTACGCACGGTATGTCTACTTGTCCCTTTGGCCTGCCGTGCATCAACTGCATGGCCGCGTCCACTACTCTGCCGGCACCTGACTACAACCACTTTTCTCCGCAGGACCTTTTCCCCATCATCTATGCTAGCTATAAAATTTGGCCACTGGCATCGGTTGTCAACTTTGCTCTGGTTCCAGTTGAGAGACGCATCGTCTTTCTAAGTTTGGTTGGCCTTGTCTGGGGCGTTTTCCTCAGCTTAACGGCTGCGAAACAATGATGGAATGCCTGTGGACTTGATTAAAATCAACAGACTGATTGTGTGAGGTACCACCATCACACTCAACACCCCATCAATCTCGTCCATCCGAGGACATGACAGCCCAATTAGAATCATGAAAATGTCAAGTTATCCTCAGGTAAGAGATGAATACAGAATGAGTCGACATGATCACGGCGCTCAAAACGAACGCCGTTCGACTCATCACAGAGATGCTTCATCCCTATATGGATTCATGCCGGCTGCTTTGGATCTCGACATGACAAGCGACTTTCACTTGTTGAGGAGTGTATTGTCCGGTAAAACGTTCAAACGAAGATTTTGAGGCATGAGAGAAAGGCTGTGTATGTTGTTCACCTGCTGTTCCGTCATCTTCGCTATGTGGTCCGGTCGCTAGTCGCTACAGCCATTTTCACGGAGTGCCACAATGCCTTCGAATTCCAGTTTGCTTCTTCGCACCCTCCCATGCTTGAGTAGAAAGACCGGTGAAAGTTCGTCGCATTCACAAACCTCGACGTCCGAAAGACAGTGTCCGCGCCAGAAGAATGCTTCGACGCGTTTCGTACGTCCAGCCATAGCCAATGGCAAAAGGCACGTTGGCAACAGGACCAAAAGCCCCACTACTGTAGGAAGGACCCCACCGGGCTTCCTGCGGGCGTAAGCACCAAACCTCGAGCCGGTTCCTGTCTGCTGCTTCCAACTTTCTCGACTGCTTGTCCACGATCCATCAAACTTTAAAACAGGCGGCCAATATAGCCATATCACGAACCATGATATCGGGTTTCAACGCAGGATGAAGAAGTGGTGCGAAGTGGTGCAGTCTCCACTGCCTGACGTAAAACCAGGTCCGGATGTGACTTGGCAAGCAAGCAAGTATTATTCCGAGAGATAGGATAAATACTGCAAGGTAGGAAGAGTGTTCTTTACAGTATCTATCCACCTTTGTCTTCCTACAATAACAATGTCGAGGACTTTCCATTCCGGTCGTCTTTTGGCTGGCCTTGCTTCTCTTTCAGCAACAGCCCTGTGCGCAAACTCGACCCTGTTTCAAGGCGGAACTATCATCACCTTCGACGAAGCGTCTCGACTTCCTGTCGCACTCCATGGCTCTTCGTTATTAGTCACTGGAGACTCTATTGCCAAGATCTTTGACAGCTCCGACAATGTCACTATTCCTACTGGTACTGAAATTGTGAACGTTGAAGGCAAGATCGTCTCACCAGGCTTCATTGACACACACCGTCACAGTTGGCAGACGGCATACAAGACTCTTGGGTCCAACACTACCCTGGCAGAATACTTTAGTCGCTATGGCGAGTTCACTCAGGCCGGGACCGTGTTCGGTCCTGACGATATCTACTATGGCACATTGGCTGGTCTATATGAACCCTTGGACGCTGGAGTCACCACAATCCTCGAGCATGCCCATGGAACCTTCTCGAATGAGACATCCACAGCGTATCTCAATGCTGTTATAGACAGCGGTGTGAGAATGGCCTTTTGCTATGCCTTCCATGAGCTCAGCAATGGCTTTTCGTTTGAGGAACAGCTTGCCAATTTTGCCGACTTGATGAAGAACGACAGGCTGAACTCCCAAGATCTTGTGCAAATCGGTATTGCCTATGATGCTTTTATCCAAGATAACAACAACACTCAGGCAATCGTCGACTTGGTCAACAACAACAACGTTTCTGCACTCACCATGCACTTCTTGGGTGGTCCTTGGGGCAACACCAACAGCCCATCTAAGCTCGACCAGCTCGGCCTCATGAACGGCACTACACCAATTGTCTTCTCCCATGCTAGTTATGTCACCACAGACGACGCCGAGCTTCTCCGCAAGTACGACCAATACATCTCCACCACTCCCGAGTCCGAGATGCACTACGGTCACGGTCACCATTACAACTCACTGATCCAAGATCAGAGCGCTCTCGGTGTCGACACACACTTCACCTTCTCGACCGATATTATCGGACAAGCCCGCATGTGGCTGCAGAGCACACGTCTCCGTTTCTTTTACCAATCGCTCGACAATTGGAATGTACCTCGCAACAGCCCGATGTCTGCCAACCAAGCTTTCACTCTGGCCACACGCTCTGGAGCTCTCGCCATGCGCCGACCTGATCTCGGTGTGCTAGCCACTGGCAACAAGGCTGACATAGTCGTCTTCGACGGCGATTCGCCCAACATGCTCGGCTGGTCTGACCCAGTAGCCGCCATCATCCTTCACTCGCACGTTAGCGATATTCGTCATGTCATGGTCGGCGGCGAATGGCGCAAGAGGGATGGCAAGCTTGTTACCAAGCAGAACAGAACAGAGGTGCAGAACAAGTTCCTCGAGTCCGCGAAACGCATCCAGAAGATTTGGTTGGAGACTCCGTTGCCTGATCTACAGGGCGAATTCAGTGGCTTGTCGCACGTTGATTACGTCGATGCGTATACTGTTGATGCTGTTCGTGGCAATGGTACTGGTTACTAATTGGTGCTTGTTTTAGTTATATCTGAAAATCATAACACAGTCCCATGTTAGTCTGCATCACAATGACATTCATGTGCTACTACCCTCACATCGACTATATTCTCAGTGTATCGTGTGCTAGAGACGATTATGCTGTAGCCATGATGATGCACGATGCATTTCGTGTTTCTCTAGGGTCATATACCCAGAGTTGTACGCGATCGTGCAGTTTCACAGCATACTTGTAACACTATGAGCTGCCGTGAGAGAGGGGTTGATCGCAAGTTGACTACATGTGGCCTTTGTGAGATACCATGTGCTCTTTAAAATGTTTCCTTAGGCCATGCTTCATGGTGATTTGTAATTACTGGGGACAAGTCCACTGAAGACGATAGCCTTAGGGCAACGCTTCTACTCGCAAGACCAAGTATTCGCTGCATTAACGTCTCCCTCTCCACTCCACTTTTGCTTCTTCGGCCACATGCATAGCGGTCTCTGTCTCATGACCTTGTCCTGAGTGGTGTCATTTACCCATTTGGTAGCGATGATCTCTGTTGGTGCGACGCCCTTCTCCACCCACTCCATCATGGCAAGCAAGACATCGTGTTTGGCATCTCTGAATCCAGGAACTCCAGATACGGCAGACGAGAGTGCCGCTGCTTGGTTGGCACCAGCAAAATACCAAGGAGCATTCACAGTACTTGCTGTACCAGAACAATGTTGCATTCCAGGAACGAGGAAGAAACGGTAGAAAGAGTCAAGGTCTACGCCTTCAGGAGCCATTGTGCGCAAGATCTGAGAGTGGAGATAGACGGAGCTACCGGTTGGGATCAGACCGTCACCCATGCCGTGATAATGGAGAAGTTTACCGCCGCGAGAAAGGAAAGGAGACAAGTCGAAAACATCAGCAGTTGCGTTGCCAGGGTCTTCGGCATCGGCTTGCTGAATGACGCCGTAGTCGAAGTCTTGCCATTGCCATTGGGGACCACGACCTAAGAAGTACTTGACATAGTCGGGACCGAGAGCGTTTGGCTGATTGGTGAGGCCACCGAGAAGAGGAACCCATTGAGCTTCACTGCCCATCCAAAGATGAGAGAACACAAAAGTTTGGTTTGTGTCGACGTAATCGCTGTAGATCTGGTGGAGAGTATTGAGTTGAGGAGGGGTAAGACAGGATGTTGTCTTGTTGGGTGTGCAGAGGAGGAAGTCAGGATTAAAGTCGCAAGCATTCGGATCTGAGATGATCGTGTCGGTCACGCCATCGGCGCCATCGCATTGACGCATCACTTCTGCGCCGATGGCCGAGAAGAGCGTAGGAGGGATGTGGTGAGCGCTTGTGTTAGGAAGGTTGTAAGATCCGACCTTACTGGTCCAGGGTTGCAGATGGTTTGTCCACCAGGCAGGAGCTCCAGCTACAACACCATCGAAATCTTCCGGGAAGAGTTGGAGGTTGCGAAGACCTTGTCCTGGAAACATGAAGTGTCAGCTCCGCGATGATTCGGTGAACACAAGAAGACTTACGGCCGCCAGTAGAGCAGCCACTGTAGTAGCTGTAGAGGATATCGTTGGAGTAGTAAGCAGTTGTTAGTTGCTTGGATAAGACGACGCTGCCGTGCATGGCCCTGTAACCCCAATCTAGAAGAGCACCTTCATTGTTGTATGCCCAGGTTCCATTTGCTGAAATCGAGTTATGGCCAGTGTTCGTGGACATGACAGCAAAACCGTAGTTTAGGCCTGCTCCCATGTCCAGCCAGTTGATACCACCAGCAAAACCACCATTTCCAACAGCGCTATCCCTTTGTGAGCATTTGCTGAGCGCTGTATCGGGCAGATGACGACTTACAGAAAACGGCCGTTCCAGTCATCGGGCAGGAAGACTCCAAAACCGTAGTTAGAAGTGCCGTTCTTGACAGACACCTGGACAGCACATGCAGCGCGCAGCTGAGTCGGCGAGACTGGATAGGCAATGTCGGCCTTGGGCACGGTGAAGGTCGAGTTGGCAGGCATCCATGTTGCAAAATCAACAGTAGCAACCGAGGGGAAGGCAGATTGGAGCGAGTCCTTGTCGCAGATGATTGCAGATGCGCCTGATGTCAATGCTGCAACAGCTGCAAGGCGGCCTTGTGTCGTCTTCATTTTGGATTATTATGTTACAGGACAGTCACGACAAGAGCTCGCCTCGAGAAGGTAGCGTTGGATGGGCTTCTTATACGCTCAGCGAGATCGGCAGCTCTCTACGAGAAATTGCCGTCTCAGGCTCCCAGCCATGCCGTCGAGAGGGATCTGCAGAATGCTTGTCTAGAGGCTTGCGAAGGTGGAGACGGCATGGGCGGGGATTGTGGAGAGAAGCGGCGTGCTGAATGGCCGAGCCTCGCGCACTGAACTTGTGTATAAAGAGAACAATGGCCTAAGACGAGAGTGACTTGAGCAGCATTCTGTTGGCAACAAGGGCACGCCCCGGAACCTCGGGACTTCCTTCTGGCGCGGGCTTGGCAGTGTCGAACACGCATGAAGCCCTGAACGCCGTCTCGAATCAGTCTACCTTGCCGAGTGCATGTCTGGGGACAAGGCTTCACCACGAGACGAGTCGCAACCTGCGCCGGCGCCCGCAAGACGTCGAAAACCTCGTCCGAGTCGGGGCAAAGGTCTCCGAACAACCACAGGATGGTTCGTTACATTAAACATCTCGACCACTGACGTGCTGCTGATTCGGCGTTTCGCAGTGTTGTGTGCCGAACTCGTCACATGAAGTGTGACGAGAAGAGACCGACATGTTCGGCTTGCCTCAAGAGCAAGCGCCAATGTGTATACCGTGTAAGTCTCGTGTCTTATACGCCCAGTGATTCCTACATCTCTCTAGCAATCCTTGTCCCCGTTGTATCTTGATTCACGTCCGCAACGCCCAAGCATGTACGAGCGCGATTTGATCGAATGAGCAGGAAACTCAGGACGGACAAGACTCTATCGCTACAGCTCCAAGCTCGGCCGGTTCACCTGCTATTGCTCAGGAACCGGGTTTGGATAATGCTGCACAATATGCAGAGCCTGGTCAAATCAGCCACAGACAGCCCGTTTCGCATGCACCACCTGACCGAGAAAACATTGACACAGCTCGCCATCCCGTGCCGCCCAGTATCCATGCCCCTGATTTTGTCAGACAGCTTGACGACAATCAAACGTCAAGCCCTCGGTCGACCCTAAGTGGAAGTACTTACGCTGCCGATGTCGCACCCCTTAGGTGGTTTGGTTTACTCGCTGGAGATGCAACAAACGCAGACTGGAATTTTAATCCTATCTCGCCGAACCCCATTGCAACTCAAAGTAATGCCTCTAGCAAAATAGCTCAGTACACCAGTGCAAGTTCATTTGCTCGACCTTCCGGTCTGATTCAAGGATCATATACGCCTTCGATCATCCCACACGAAGTAGTGGCTCTGTCGGATCTCGAAATTTCTCTGTTCAAATGTTTCGTTCCACGCTTTAGCCGCTGGATCGATCTTACAGACCCTCATCGTCACTTCTCAGTCATGGTTCCTCATCTTGCATTGCGTAATCAAGGTCTGATGAAAGCCATCCTGGCGCTCTGTGCAAGACATCTGTCGATCAAGCCGCTACCGGACCTAGCCCCTGACCGTACGCTTGCAGTGCAATACTACTATGAAACACTCCAATATCTTCAGCAGGCCATGAAGAGCGAAGCATATCTCCGTAGCGAGGAGCTCCTGGTTACATGCTTGATAATCAGTACCTATGAGATGATCGATGGAGAGGGTCAAAGTTGGGAGCGCCACCTCAGAGGCATCTTCTGGGTTCAGAGATCTCGTGAGATCAATGGTGAATCCGGAGGTCTGAATCAGGCTATATGGTGGGCCTGGTTGCGTCAAGATGTCTGGGCCGCCTTTCGGGAAGGCCGCAAAGTCTTGAGCTTCTTCAAGCCTACGAAACCGTACTACGCCATGGATCATTGGGACATCGCTGCAAGATGCGTCTATCTGGTGGCACAGTGCGTCAATTACAGCTCAGTGCAGGAGGTCGAAGCTGGCAAAAGCGACTTGATCATGCGACTGGCAAAAGCCGACGAACTGTCAACGAAGCTGGAAGACTGGTACCAGCATCTGACAAGCCATTTCAATCCCTTGCCTTGTCATAAAATCTCTCAGGGGCCATTCAAACCTATATGGATACATCCTCCTGTATTTGCGGCTGGCCTGCAGCTCTATCATTTCGCAAAGATTCTCCTGCAGATATGTACTCCTGCATCTGGAGGACTCAAAGAATACGTGGCGAGAGAGCGTGCTCTCAACGAATCAATCGACGTGATTTGTGGTATTGATCTTGCTACCGAGGATGATGCGGCTATGGTCATATCCATACAGTGTCTCTTTGCTGCCGGGTTACATACACAGGACCCGATCAAGAGAGCTGCCATCCTAGAAATGATTGCCCAATCTCAAGGACGCACTGGCTGGCCTGTTCACGATCTCCGCGTTGACCTGGAGGCAGAGTGGACCAAAACAGGCCGCCCGGCATGAACTCGTCCAAACGAGCACCGGCATACTTCATGTTGGGTTGCAGTGTCATCCGCGGTCATCGATGCATAGATTTTCTTGGATCTAAGAAATACTTGACTTGTGCCAAGAAGCGCAACCCAGCTTCCGCAATATGTCACCTCCTTGGTGACTTCTACGACGTGGACTCGGGAGACAACATTGCATGCTCAGAGGATCTAGCTAACGGTCTTTTGCGCAAAATCTTTAATTGCCCTTTCTCAGTGGATGAGAGGCCCCCCTGCCAGACAAGCCAGGACTCATAGACTTGGACGGGCCTTATCTATATTACACTATGCCATTGGGCAGCTATTGCGGTGAACAACCATGTTGTAGCGTACACCAGCAAGCGGGTCGTGTGACCCGGTCCTTGGTGATTCTGATTTATACAGTTTTTGATAGTTCGCGCCGAAGATCAGGCATCTGGCCCAAAAACAAATATGTATACATTTTAACACGTCCCTACCCAGTACGTACTGACGAAATGTTTTGTGTCGCGACTGAGCTTAGGATCGAAGAGGTTACGTGGATCGTCCTTACAACCATGATGCACAGGGCTCAGACGGCCTAGAGCTCGAGGGGTAGAGTATCGTTCTTCCATGTTGACGAACAATTCACAGTGAATGGGTTCATGCGCAGTCTAGCAAGGTCACTGGTTGTTCTTACAACATTCATTTCTGCTTTGTTACCAGAATGGCTATGGAGAGGTCCACAGTGCACTGTGCAATGCGATCTGGGTCCGTCATTCATCTTGTTCCCCCACGCAATAACAGATACGAGACCGAGACCGAGATCTGGCGACAGAGGGCATAGTTTCGATCTTACTTGAACTGAAAGCCCAGCAGGTTTCCTGTCTTCGATCAAAAGTCGATACATCATTTGACCTGAGCATTCGCCGTCAAATGGACGTCACCCACACCAGTCCTCTAAAGGAAGGTGACCAAGATTTTGTGTCTTTCGTGTGACTCGAGCGGCATTATGCTTCTACACGGCTGTTTCTGTACGCCAAACCTCCAAAGGAAGGTGAAGACATCTCAGCTCCCATTACGCGTCCTTCGGCCGTCTCTACAGATCGTCACACCGGTTGAGCTTTCCTTGCGATTGGAAAAAGAGGAGGGACATGCGGTATGATTTCAAGAGCACGAGTTTCTCACGTGGCCAACATGAGGTCATGCATCTACGCTGTCAAGTGATATTTTAGCAGTGACATGCTGGGGTAGCAGAAAGTTAATTCTTCAGCCTTGTGTTTCCTGGACAACTTTCATGCTCACTAGTCTTGGAAGAGAAAAGAACAATAGACAATTCACAAAGGAAGCAAGTGAGAATCATGACTGAATTTGAACGACTTGCAGGATTAACGTTATAAATTGATCGATTAGAACTTTCAAGAAAAAGAAAACAAATATATCGTGAACATTCGTCAACCGCACTCTGCGGATTAGTTGTCAGTAAGATGACCTTCGACCATCTCACATGACAGCTTCCTCGCTGCTAGAGCCCCTTCTCAATACACCCTTCTCACTTCCCTCCCTCTTTGCCGACTTTCTATCCCTCCACAGCGCCCAGAATCGGAGGGCCAAAAACAGAGCACCGAGGATGCAAACAACAATGATATAGTATTTGTTGTAGTTGCTGTCGCCCGCGAGGTTGAGACCCAAAGGTACATTGACAATACCCAAGATGATCAAGCCAATACCAAGGAACATGTGCACCTTTCCGATGATGGTCTTGTGGCCGCGGCGGAAGAGGAGGTGGTGGATGAGGCCGCCGAGGGCTTGGATAGCGAGAAGGGAGAAGAGAACGAGGCCGATGATCTGGTGAGCTGTATTGTATCCACTCTGTTTGTGTCTTGTCAGCAGATTGCGATAAACAGAATGCGCCCCACTAGAGTGAGCGACATATGGGACCGTGAGCTTACGAAGTTCTGCTGTTGCGACAAGTAGATGCCAGTTCCGAGACCCACAATTACGAAGCAGTAGGCCGTCGCTTGAACGATACCATGGCCAATGACGCTGTGGCCGAGACGGAGCACCAGAACACCCAAGGGGAAGAGGATGACGAATGCGATAGCCATGAAAATACCGTGGACACGGTTATATGTGTTGTCACCTCCTCCAGTAGATGCACCAGTAGATGCGCTAGAAGAGCCACTTGCGCCGCTTGATGAAGCAGCGTTGCTGCCAGAGTTCAATGAGGGCGTATTGGAGCCAGAGAAGGCAGCCTGGGTCATGTCCATCGAGAAAGAGTTGTACAAGGTGTGTTGATCGATGTTCTGAGACGTCGAGTCGCTAGAGATAGTTTCACCTGTAGGTCCGAGGGCGAAGATGAAGGGCTGTTGGGTTGACGTTGTGTCCATTGTTCCAAGAGACCAGGTCGTGCAGTTGTAACATACACCCATGAGTTGATATGCTCCGTTGGTGATGGAGCTAGATTTGACTTGGACGTTCTTGGAGGACGTGTACTGCGGCTGTTGGTGCCCAGTAGAGAGTCGTGGGCTCAGAGTCACACCTGAGATGGAGCCATTCAGCCTTGAATGCAATCGGTGACTTGGTGGGGATTTTATTACCTGTACCGTTCGAGCTGGGGTATCCAATAAACATGAGTGAGTTCTTCATCTGGCCTCCAATGCCAAACGCAAACCAGGAATATGTTGAAGGAGCAGACATGTTGAAGTACAGGTCATTGCCGGTTGTGTTGAGTCCAAGGGCCAGCGAGAATGCATTGGACCCTTGGTGCTGATATGTATAGGTCGAGGATCCATTGGCTGCAAATGCAACTGCGAAAAATGCAAACAAAAGTGCTATGTATATGATCAGCGACTGTACCTGCATGGTATGCGCCAAGTCAGGCGGAACGGCGTTGCATACGGTACAAGAATCCGAAAGCCATCATATCAATCTTGGATTAGACTCGATAATTTTGTATATTCTCGTAGCAATCGTAGTCGTCGCAGCACTAGACGTGGTTGGGGTTGCAAAAAGATGATGGAGCAGATTCCCCTTTGTTATATGTTGATCGGATCCGGACAAGGCTTTGCCAATGTAAGATACACGCGTCGTTGTGGTACGAAGCTACGGGTCGAACGCCTCACTCAGCTGAAAGAACAAATATGCAGATGGAAGACAGACGGGAAAATGAAAGCATCAGCGAGGGTGGTTCTTCTTATCGCTTCTTGCCTGTTTCGAAGGCTTCGTCCCGCCCGCGCGTCTTCGAGCCGCACGTTGGTAAGACATGACACTCGTACTGTCACCCAAAAGGTTGTGATGGGCAAGAGATGAACAACAACGGGCTTATTTAATCGAGGGTCAGCATTGGTGCTTGATTGGTCGGGTATGAATCATCAGGTGAGTTCATACTTTTGTGGTCGGCAGCCAAACGTCTAGTAGTGAAGTTAATAGACAACAACGCGGATCGTTCATCGGAGATGAGAGCAGCCAATTGAGGCGGCGCCTCGTTTAAGCTTCTTTTTAGCACCGCTGACTGAATCCGGGGAAGGAGCGTGCGCAGCCAGTCCAGACCGTCTACCAGCTGTCGAACTGACACGGCGCAAAAAGTGCATGATGGCATGGCGTGCTGCTACGATGCTCGCACGACTTGACACCAAAGTCCAGAAGAACGGTTTCGCAGAAGCGCATTACGTCGAGCTGTTGAGTCAATCAATCAACCTTTCGTGTCGCAGCTTCCAAGAAAACATGGCGGTGGCTGAGACGTGGGGTGAGAGAAACAACGACACATTCCACTTGCATGGAAGTTGTCCGCAGATCCTAGATCTCGCTTGAAGCAGTTGTACGAGAGTAGAAATGCGATGCGACTGCGCCATCACAATATTGAGATATCGTGCTGCGGGTGTAAGTATGTGAAATGGACCATCGTCTTGTCGCTTTGCAATTCAGAACAGAAGGACGTTTCCATGGGAAATGTTGAGTCGTCAGGGACTCCGCTGCACCAATAGTGACTATACCTTGCAGATGGTAGAGAATCCTTTGGCAAACAGACAACATAGGCAAGAGGAATCCAATTCGTGACAGTGCTTGGAGCATCAGGCTGGCGTCTCAGTCTGGAATAAGGATTTCTGCTCTGTGATGCGGATCTGGCAATCTCATTTCTTCTCCCGATAGCCGATCGATGGGTTGAATCGCTGTCCTCAAGCATTCTCGAAGCTGTTTAGCAAGTAGCGTGTTCTATTGGCCGCGCATCAGATGTGTATACTCTGTGACTTGAAAAGTTCATTAAGGGCGCAGCAGTGTGTGAATGAACGAAGGGATGAAAAGGTCTTGTATTCTTTTGGGTATCATGAGAAAAAGAGTTCAGGGACAGTGTTCATTCTGCGTTCCCGATCCAAAAAGTGTTCGTCTCGGCCCAAGTGACCGCAGCAGGGCATTGTAGATATGTGTCTGCTAAAGCGCATTTGTGGATGGATGCTGCCTTTGTTCTCCTCGCGTCTTCAGGCTCGAGGCTCGTTCGTTCGGAATGAGGGAGGGTTCGTTCGGGCGAGTGATGTGGTCGTGTGATGGCATGTTGGAGTCAGAAGCTCACTTGAACTCGTTGGGCCAGCACTTCTCCTTGGTCCATGCATCGGGATGGGTGCCTGTTCAGAGCGTCAGAGATGGGTCATGGTTGACCATGACGTGCTGAGGATGAGCTTGGGCTTACCGGCGTGCTGCTCGAGGATAGCAAGGTTGGAGCTGGTCTGTGCCATGAGGTCAGTGAATGGTCTTCCGACTGTAGGCCGAGTATAGGTAAGTTTAGACTCACCAACTCCTTCTTGCAGAAGACGCAGATAGAGGTTGCCTTGGGTTGTTTCTTCGGAGTTCCATTGGGGTTGACAGGAACACGAGTGCCAGCGGCCTCGGCCTTCTTGTGCTCGCGGTGGATACGGTCCTTCTTGGAGATAGGCATATTGAGTGTGGTGTGGATTATGGCAGGAGCGACGCTTCGAAAGCCAGGAAAGAGCGCGACAAAAGATTGTTGACTTTTGCTTGGCATGACCCTGTTTTCACTCTTATCTTATCGCCCTTTTTCTACCCCGATACGCGTCCGTCACTTTCATTCTCTCTGACTTCGCACGCCAAGTATTTCAAGCATTAGCGTAGTCGTCACCAGCATGCACGCCGTGTGTTTCATACCACCTGCTGGCCTGTGATAGTTGTCTATCTTTTCACAGCCCCAGCGTCGTTGCAAATGCATTCTCTGTCATTGGCTCGACTTTGGTCGTCGCCGAACCCCACTGTCCTCAGCCGTGAGTACATGTCAGAAGGACAGACACTCCTCTCGCATGCCCTATCCCAACACTGTCTGAGCTTCCGATTCGTGTTGCTTGATCAGTCGAATATCTTGTTTTGATCTTTACCTGTCGCAAGTCGTCCTATCCAGAATCGATTTCAGTCATGGCCCTTCAATTCTTGTAAGTCTATATAAGGTCGGTTGTGCTACAGCCGATACATTTTCTATCCAGATCCTTCTCTTTATTGATCCCTACGCTTTATCACTTTGCACCATCATGGTCAATTTCTACAAGTTCATCGGCACGATTGTTGCAGCTTCTTCTGTTGCCCCCTCTCTTGCCCATCCTGGAGAGCATCACGACCACCATGCCGTAAAGGCTCAGATCCAAGCCCGCGAACGACTTGCTGCCAGAGTTAGACGTTCCGTCAATGCTTGCAGCGAAAGCAGCGAGTATCTTCAAGTATCTGCTCGTTCCGCTGCTCGTCGCTCCAAAGTTGTCAAAGACCTTCGTGAGAAGCGTGCCATCACTGCTTCTCCCCAGAAGTTTAAGCGTGACCTGGCCACCCTTGAAAAGTTCGACGCTCTCGACCACAACCGTACTGATGACTTCCACTACGACGTGCACACTCCCGAGCACATTGTCTTCGGTGCCAACACTAGCTGTGTCTTGAGTCCAGAAGTCACCGACGGTCCTTACTACGTCACTGGCGAGCAGATTCGCGGCAACGTCAAGGAGGAGCTCTACTGTGATGGTGTCGATCTCTTCCTCGAAGTTCAGTACATCGACATGAATACTTGCCAGCCCGTTCCCGACGTCTGGGTCGACATTTGGCAGGCCAATGCGACTGGTGTATACAGCGGCATTTCGACATCAGGCAACTATGCATCCGGTGGCTATAACTCGACTTATCTTCGGTACGTGGTCTTCTCGTATCAACCTCATGATTAACGTTCTGACTTGGTTTTAGTGGTATTCAGCCAACTGATCGTGACGGTGTCGTCCACTTCGAAACGATCTTCCCTGGGCATTATGATGGTAAGACCATTTGGGTCATCGTCTGCACACATACACTTAGCTGACTTTATGTTCTCAGGTCGGGCCACTCACACTCATCTGCTTTCACACATGAACGTCACCCGCTTCCGCAACAATACCATCTCCGCCAACAACAACATCACTCACATCGGACAACTCTTCTGGAACTCCCAGCTCCGCGAAGCAGTCGAACAGGTCTATCCATACAACACCAACACTCAAGCTGTCACTAGCAATGCAGATGATATGTGGGACATTGTCGCTGCTGGCACGACTTTCGATCCGTTCCCAGAATACATATATCTCGGCGACGACCTGTCCGACGGTCTCTTCGCTTGGATCCAGATTGGCATCGATCCCACAGCTAACTACATCGACGACGAATACTATGCCGTTGCTGCTTATCTGGACGCTGAGGGTGGGCACGCTTCTTCGGGTTCTGTTGTTGGCGGTGGCAGTGGCGGTGAGGGTATGGGTAATGGCACTTTTCCCGGCAATGGTACTGGTCCTGCAAACACGACATCTGCTTGAGGCAGTGAGACTGAGGCGGAAATTCGAAACGTGCTCTCAAATCTCAAAGGCACGTCTTCGAGGATAGTATAGCTATGGAAATGCACAACGCTCTCTACCGCAAAGTAGTCCACAGAAGAGATAGTATATCTAAGGGCCAGTTTTGTGGTCGTTTGCTTGTCTTCGTCAGCGCTATGCATCTGAATGGTATACTATGCTACTCTTTGCTTGAGACTTCTTCCGTCTTAGTGGTCCTCTTGCCACGTTGATCTTGGAGTCGACCACATTTTCTTCTTCAGAATACCACATCTTCAAGCGTTTATGACCAAACCTGACAGGGAGGGACAAAGGCTCAGTCTGTCGAATTAGCCAGTATTTTCCCTAAGCTTGCTCGTTCGCTACCACAAATTGCGGGCTCTTCCTGCACAAATCGTTGTTGCTTCCAACGACCACGATATAGATAGTCTCAAGCCTTCTCAGCTGTTCAAATTGTTGCCACTATGCGATTTTCACGCACAACCTCGCTTGACAAGAATTCGTGCTTGCTAATGGTCACCGCTCGAGCTTTGTCCAGCTCCAAGTGACAAGACGTTATATGCTCACACGTTAGTTTTACTTCTAGAATCAATCTCACAATAACAGGACATTATCACGTACAAGAATTACATACGGACTGCAACGTCACCAAATCCACGCCGAACCCGAGAGTCGCGAAACAGAGCATGAATCCCCCGGGCAGCACTACCATCGGCCAAAAGCTTGCCCTCAATGGTTATCTCTTGTACTTCGCACTGATCAGCGAACGAGAATCTCCCTGTCTCGATATGGCAGCGCTGCCACTATCGCTCCCTTCTCAAACTCGCATGCCAGATTCCACGCAACTTGCCGGATATTTTCCAAGGTACTCAAATGAAGACCAGAGTTCCATGTCTAAAATCATAAAGCTCACAGAAATATTTATTCTGGGATTGGAGTAACACTTTGGTTTAAAGAAGATGAACATGCGTCGTGCCTGCTACGACAGAGCGAGCAACGAACGAGAGGCAGGGATGCAGCTCTAGCCTGTTCAGGCTAGGCTACGACCGTGACTTTCCAGGCTCGATTTTCGTGACTTCGTTGCAGACGAGTTACTAATAAGTTTCTCAACCTGGTTTGGAAGAGGCAAACTCTTGAGTATATTGGTCAGCGTTGCTATATAAACATTCTCCATCACTTGTAAATCATGGCAATGAGTTGCACCAACAGTCCTAGAGCTGCATGGAGCTCTTCTGTTTCTCGGGATTCGATATTCTTGGATGGCAGGATGAAGTCTTGGATACGCTTAATCGGCGTATCTACGTGAGCTGAAGCTACGCTGGAGCAACACGGTATCTCGCTCGTATGGAGGGAGCTTCTATCAAGAACCGTACAGCGGTCATACTTACTTGATACACCCAGCGGCGATATATGAGTGAATACCAGGGCGTTGAGACCAGGAAGGAGAGGACGAATGCGGGAATAGTCTCTGCTGGAACGATCAAGTTGTGGTTGGTGAGGTTAGTAGCCATTGTGAGAATTATAAATCGTGAGCTCCTGGAGAACCGACGATAGAGGAGTAAACGAGTCTAGTTACATACTTAGAGCTCAGAAAGCTGGTGGCACATAGGCATTCTATTCATCCTTGCAGAGACGGGAATTGGGAAAACTAGGATGGCTTGAGCATCTGTAAGAGTCGACGACTTGCTAGCAGGTAGGACAAGATAGAGCTGGCCATTTTCTGTGGTATGTTGGCAGTATTGCTCTTTTGGAACCTCATGAATATTCGGCTTGCATCGCGGACGTTGTTGGTCGAAAAAACTCACTACCTAAGGATCACTGCGAAGTGTCAAATTTGTTAGGGAGGATCAAAGATGTGAAGTTGTCGTCAACACAGCTCTCCATCCTTCGAGCCAAGTGCGAGTCGACCAATCAGCAGGCGATGCGAGATGCCCGTGCACCTTCTTCGAACCGCAGCCCTGTCATCCTGCTGTGTTGGACAGCACTCATCTTGGTAACCATCGCGAGTGAGCCAATCACTTTCAAGCCCGAAGATGCGCGTTGGACCTTGCAGGATGTCCCAACACGCTGTATACCGAATTGGAAGTCTTTGCGACCTGTTTTGGTAGACGTCTGACAGGACCGAGGAGGCTGAGCTGCCGCAACTGTGTGCTCAAAAACCCTCTCATTGTTCCTCAAGTATGGTAGGTCCGATACATAAACAGGAGCTTGACCTTCTGTGGCCCTTTACTACTTTCACATACACGCTGTACTTCGTCATCTCCATACATATCCACATCCACATTAACGAACCTTTCTGGCTGCCCACACTTTTTCACAATGGCGACAATCATCAATGGCACTGTCTTCATTCCAGCCCTGAACGGCACCCTCATCAACCCGGACGACTGCGCGATCGGCGTGTGTTCAATGGACTATGCACAGATTGAATATGTACCAACATACGGCGGCAACCTGGCATACTGCCTTATCTTCAGCTTGCTCCTCCTAGCTCAGATGGGGCTTGTCTGGAAATATCGTACCTGGGGATTCTTTGTGGGCATGTTTTGCGGCCTTCTCCTTGAGGTACTCGGTTATGCTGGCCGAATCTCTCTCTCGGGAAACCCGTTCAACTTCGATCAATTTGTACTGTAAGCGGTAGTCTCTTCCAACAGTTTAAGTCCTTATCTGACAGATGCAGATACCTTGTGTGCCTCACCATCGGCCCAGCCTTCATCACAGCCTCCATTTACCTCTGTCTTGGCCGAATTGTCATCGCCTACGGTCAAAACATCTCACGCTTCTCCCCAAAGTTCTATACCCTCACCTTCATGATCTGCGACTTCATTAGTCTCTTGCTTCAAGCTATTGGAGGAGCTCTGGCCGCCACGCAAGACGAATCAGACCCATCCCGTACTGGTGTCAACATTATGATCGCTGGTCTTGCTTTCCAAGTTGTCAGTTTGACGATTTTTATCGCGCTCAGCATGGAGTTTGTCTTCAGAGCATACAAAGCAAGAGAGAGCAATTTGAACTACAACTTCTTCGATCTCAGAAAGCGTACCATGTTTCGCATCCTTCCTTACGCTATCGCCGTTGCAACAGTCACAATATACATCCGTTGCGTCTTCCGTGTTGCCGAGCTTAAGGATGGATTTGGAGGAAAGCTTGCCAACGATCAAACCGCGTTCATGATTCTGGAGGGCCCGATGATTATCATCGCGACGATTGCGCTCACTATGTGTCATCCTGGTATTGCCTTTGGCAGTGCGTCGTCTTGGGCAGCTGCAAACTGGACGTTCAAGAAGAACACCAAGGGCGATAACAGTCATATTAGAATGGTTAGCCAGGAGGTTGCAGCACCTTCGCTTGTAGAGAGCGAGGTAGCCGACATGAAAGACCGCGTCTGAAGTGTTCAGATAGGTAAAGACATAGGCGAGATCAAGTACTCAAGATGATAAACAATGAGGGCATCTATGACATAGTTGATAGCCAGATGAGAATTTCAGAAGTACTAGAATGCTGTGAGAATCTACATTAGGCACAAGAGTACTCGAGTAGTTACAGAAGGCTTGATATGAGCAAGCCAAACCGGGCAATCCTTGCGTAGCCATCGGCTGTACTTGCCTAGTAAGGACACAAATAGAAACACACCCAGGCAGCTGCTCATCCTCACCGGTTTCGCAACAAACGGCATGCAGACTCTCAATAATCCCCATCTTCTCGTGTCACTTGGTTTGCCATGCTAATCACGTATCATCGATCACTCAGCGTGTGTGCCACTACACAATCCATCGCGTGAACCGTTGTCAATGTCTGCGACTCCACCTGACGGCAGTCGACCAAGTCGGAAACTCAAAGTCCGCACTGGCTGCATCACCTGTAAAGTATTGCGACTGATATAACTGACACGCCAAACATCGGCACTGATGCAATTTGGCAGATACGCAAGGTGAAATGTGATGAGGAGAAACCCTTTTGTAAACGCTGTACAGATACCGGACGCAATTGCGACGGATATGCCGCACAGCCAGAAAGAAAATGTATCAAGTCTGCCAAAACTGCACAACCACCTGCGACTACATCGATACAGAAAAGGCCATCACCTCCGGCTTCTATACCAGGTCGAGCTGTCCGACGACTAGCGCCAGCTACATTGATTGTCGATGCCGCCTTTCTGTCGCCGGTAGTTTCTAGTGAGGCCAGCCATTTCATTGAATACTTCAGCGTGCGAACTGGCCCTGCACTTTCCAATGTCTTGAGTCATTCGTTCTGGTCTTATACTCTACCTCAGTTGGGCGTCTCGGAGCCGGCCATTCGACATGCCTTGATAGCATTGGGGTCCGCTCATGCACGCTTTGAAGCCGATGCTACCAACAATCAGTCTGTACAAGACGCGATACCCCAAAATTTTGTACTATGTCATTACAACGAAGCCATTAAGCAGTTGAAGTTATATCTCAGCAGAGGATCTCAATCACTGGACATTGCTCTGTTATGTTGTCTTTTGTTCATCTCACTGGAATGTATCTACGGCAATCGATTGCTGGTCATTGATCACCTACAGAACGGACTGAACATGCTCAGATCGTCGCTGATAGAGGATGGGCAGAAAGAAGCATCCTCAAACGCCATTGCCAAATCCATCAAGCAGGAGGTTCGGCCACTATTTCATCGATTGGATTCGCAAACAACCTTGATGGGTTTCTCGGGGTCTAGTCTGTTCAATCACATGGACAACCTCTTTTCTCTGTCCATACCAAGGTCTTTCGACAGCTTTGACCATGCCAAACGCTCTCTCGACACGCTTGTTGCATCGAGTCTCGGCTTCATTCGTACAATCCACGATGGAAAGCATGCCGAAAACGGTTCCATATCTCTTACGGGACGGACTTTGCAAATCCATCTGCTGAGCGAGTTCTCCATTTGGAAAAACAGCATGGCCAATTTTGTAAAGTCGTTCAATGTTTTCACGGACGAAGACAACAAAACAGAGAAAGCTCTCCGAGTACAGCATACAGCTTCTTTTATATGGCTGGCGCGATGCACCGAGGTGGAAGAGTCTGGCTTCGATCCCTACCTCCCCGAGTTCGCATCCATTGTCAAATGGTCTCGAATACTGACCACTCCGAAACGAGAGCCAAAGGAATATTGCTTACACTCAAGATTGGCCTCGCTCTCGATTTCCAACGTGCCAAGGTTCTCGCTCAATATGAACTACATACCGCCTCTGTATCTCGTGGCCATCAAATGCCGCGATCCAATCACAAGACGAGAAGCAATATCCATTCTCGAAGAGACCAACGGTCGCGAAGGCCTTTGGGACGCACGCTTACATGCGAAAGCTGCAAGAAGGTTGGTGGAAGTAGAAGAAGCCGGTGTGTTGCTATTCGAAGGCGCAAAGACTGCACACATGGAACCGGGGCCACTGATGCGAATGATTGCGGATGGAGAGGTGAGGATGCCACGGCAGGAATCCATTCAAGAGTGTTTTCGCGTCCACGACATGGACCTGAGAAATGTCACCGAAGGTGTGACTGGCACAGTTGACATCACCTGGCGCATCTACCCGAACGGTCGTCACGAGGAGAAGATGCAGTGGACGGAGGTGCTCGAATTCTGAGTGATTTTCTTGAAGACAAACTTGACTTCCAAAAGTCTGGAAACAATGGAAAGGAGCATAGAACGATATTATGAAATTAGTTATCTGATCAGATTGACATACGAAATAGGTACAAGCAAAAACGCAGTACTAGTGTTACAACAACATGTCCAGACCATCATCGCGGGTGACCGAATCTAAGCAAGCTGACCACGAACAGCACCGGGAACGGCCAAGCTGGAGTGAGTGTCAGCAAAGAAGCCAGCAGGGTTCTTCTCGATCTGGCTGATGTGGAAGCCATCGGCTGTATCCTTTCCATTGGCCAATACGCCAGTCTTGAAAGGGCCCTGCAGACAGCCCACAGAGCGGCGAACACCATTACCCACATCAACAGGGTTGGGGAAAGCAATTCTGGGGGGACCAGAAGCGCCCTTTGCAGCTTCGTGAATGTGGGTGGCTGTGAGGGCGGGAGATTGGTATTCACCGCGGAAGTTGTAGATTTCGATGTTGTAGCAGATCAAGTTCGTCTCGCTGTTGATGCCGATCTTGAAGAGGCCAGAGGCGCCGGCAAGACCACCAGTTGGGGTTGTGCCGTTAACGACTTCTCCGGGAACGGCCTTGACTTCATAGTAGGAGGTGAAGGTGAAGGGAGAGCCTGCCATCTTGGGGGCTTCGGGGCATTTGACCGATGCTGCAGCGCCGCCCTTGGAATAATCGACTGACTCCCAACCGCCGGCAGGAGGAGGATACTCGTGAAGGTTCTCGCCAGTGCCCTTGGGATATTCGTGGAGGTTTGCACCAGCATCCTTGGGGTAATCGACGGATTCCCAACCACCTGTCAAGATGAGAAGATCAGTAAGAAATTCTTGTGAGTTCGTGCAGAGATCTCATGACTTACCCTTAGGAGCCTCGTAATGGACATCCGTAGGCAGCGCAGAGACGGCGACTGCAAGGACAGCAATGGTGGCGGCGGTGAACTTCATGTTGATGATTCTGATTCTTTGTTGATATATATGGTGTTGGTTGTTCTGTTGTTCGGTCGCTGGTCGTGATGAATTGTTGTCGAGTTGATGTGGTGATGATTTTCCTTTCCCAACAAGCGGGCACCCATACTTATAGCATTCCACTCTCTCTTCAGAAAGAGCTGCATCTTTGCACTGCCAGCGTAGCTACCGTTCTTGTTTACTCTGGCCGAGCATTCCAAGCATCCAAGAACCAAGCATCCAAGCACCAGTGAGATGGCTTCACCAAGACAGATATCTCCCCAAGACATGCTCAGGGCACACGTCAGAATATGGTTATGCCATATGAGAATATGTTTGCCAAGCGTCATTGGCTTGCTAAAAGAGTTTTGGCCTTTGGGGTATGGTCCGGAGGCGTAGTCTTGCTGGGCAGGCTGTTTTTGGCACCTGGCTCAGAGTTGCCAAGGTCGTGAACTCTGCTTGTCAGTCACGGGGAGGTATGCTCGGCACTCGAACACGATATTCTGATGCTTCCCAATCGCGGGTCTGTCTGTATCTGCTGTCGCTTGCTCGTGGGTCAATCACTCGATTGCCTCACATTTCGACATCTGTCTCATGTGGCTTTCCATCATCACCACCAATTCAAGAGTAAGGTCGGACCTTTTTTCATCTAAAAACAGTCGATGTCTTCACATAACTCTTGGCAAGTGTGCTGAGAAATGCTGTTCTTACCCTCAATCAGTCTACCGGACTGCCTTCCTCGAATGTCGTGGGTGGAAAGTCAGATCCGCAGCAAAGCCCCAAGGCGAGTGAGACATCCAAGCACCAAGCAGGAGAGGTCCACGTCTAAGAGCAGCCAAGGCTATGTCGATATACCAAGAAGATCATCTGTCCCCAGAAAAACGGTCTCGATCAACGAGAAGGATGAGGTGCAGGAAGAGAAGCAGGGCAAACACCAAGGTGCTCGTCTTGGCGACAGTTGGAACCATCGAAAAGGTCTTGCGGGGTGGGCTTCTTGAGGATTTCAAATCTTTTGCCCATCTTCGCTTTCCGGTCTTGGTCCTGGTCTTGTCGATGTCGTGGGCGGCTCATTTTCTTATGGGAGGACAAGACAAGATAAGAATACCAAGGAAGATCGACCCTTGACTTGTGACCCTTGCTGCGCCCGAGTTCATTCCTTCTTTGGGACAATTGGTTCGGCTTGGCGACCTTCTTTCTCTCATGTGCGACTTGTTCTCCGACCTCTGGATGGAACTTTTGCTCGAACAAGAGGTGCTCACGAGTATCGGCGGCGTCATTGATTGCGAAGCGCATAAATGGTTTTTGTCTTGGCAATGAAGGATGAAAAGCCACGAATACCTGAGGTGCACGAGGTGTGAAATGCCGAGGCTGCGGACTGGCAGCCGAAGGTCTGGTATGCCTCATGTTCTTGTTTGTAAGGACGGACATATTCAAGGTACTTGCTTGATAGACTACATTGGTCCTCTCAAATGTTCTGAAGATTTCTCATTGAGAATTAAAATATTGGCAATTCACAGCTCGAGAATATATTTGTTGAATTCATATCTTACCTAGTCCTCTCCTTCCATCACACCTTCTTCGCCAACTCTACCAAAGAACGTCACTGTCCTGCTCTGAATCTTCCAGACACCACTCGCTCCTGCTTCTGTCTCTGTCTTTGTGTTTCTCGCTTCCTCTTCCGACACACAAATCAACTCATCAACATACTTTCCGTATGCGGTCACTTGCTGTCCTGTCCATTTCCCTCTACCTAGATGAACGCCAGTAAAATATGTCGTTGCCTTTGCGCTAACTGTGTCGAGAAGTAGATGTTGAGTGGTCAACGCATGTTGGGTGGTTACTGGCTTCAGTCTGCATTTGAGCCAGCATCAGTCTCAAGGCTCCTTCTACACCCAACTTGCAAGCCTACCTTTGCTGTATCCTTTTGCTCAAAGCATCAACTCCTAGGATAGGTTCGTCATTGAATGGGTATCTTGCAACGACGTCCCTTGCAAAAACTCGTTCGAGCAGAGGCCAGTCTTTGTTGTCTAAAGCGAGGCAGTAGAGTGATATGACATTCCTGATGGCATTGTAGTCATGAGGGTTTATTTGGGCTGGCATTGCCGACAAAGCGAAGGATGACTGCTTTCAAATATTGCTGACAGAGCGGTCGGAGAACGTTTTTCCGTATGGGCAGTTTGACGGAGTTTAGATCACGTCTGCCAGGTGCTGGTGTTAAGAGGTTGAAGTTGTCGGACGAAGTATAGATAGTTGGTCGTGAGAAGCAGTAGGATGTATCGATCAGCTCCAAGATAGAATACTGTATTGTAAGCAGTACAAGGGTATGAGGTTCTCTTAAGTGAAATAAGCGATTTCGGCATCCCCGCCCGGCTCCGCAGCTTTCGGGATCAAACATGAGGGAAATCCAGGGACAAGGTGTATCCCTCGTGAGATTGGACTGTGAACTCTCTCGTAACGTGCAATTTGGTGCGTGGAAAAAGGAGCTGTGAGCAGTGATTTTGTCCATATACAATAAATATACAAAAGCCTGGGCTTTTTTTCTCGTAACTCGAAATTCAACAGGAGATATCTACTCCTTGGTAGTAGAGGGACTGCTCTGATAAGTCCAACTGGGCTGTTGAGTGTTGCTTTGATCCAGATTCGAGACAGGCAATTGGCCATCGGCGGGCAACTCGAAGACACGCATCCTCGAGGTGATTCTATCATCGACAACAACGCTGTCCAACCACAATCTTTCCTTCTTTTCCTGTTGGACGGCGCCTTCTTCTGACTCAGGGTCCGCTTTGGGCTTTCTGACGCTCTTGTGCCATTCCTTCTCTTCATGTGATAGGTAATCGATATCGGAGGGTTGGAATTGGCGGTGAGATGCGAGAACAGCGGCAGCAGTGCGAGAGAAGACCTCCTCGGCGACATAGCGACGGGTGAGGAAGCGGTAGATGCGGATGGGGAAGTTCCAGAAGCCGAGCAGATGAGGGAAGGGAATGGCGATAGCGGGACCGAGGGACGCAGGTGTTGATGATGGCAAGAGAGCATTGGTGTAGGCAGAGGTGGAGATATAGGGGTCGGGCTTTGTGAGTTTCGGTTTTGCGGGTTCTTCTTCCTTTGGGGGTTCCGGGAGAGATTCGGGGGTTGTGTTTGCAGAGTCGCTGGCGTTGGAGTCGAAGACAATCGAGTTCGAATCGGCGGTTGTGGATGAGCCTGATGAAGCGGTAGGGGGTGTGTCCTTCATGGTCAAGTCGGTGGCTGCTTTGACAGCGGCATCGCCCAATGAAGGCGCGCCGTCAATGTGCTGCTTAACCTCGTCGACGTCTTGGACCTGGATGGGCTCCTTCAAGGGACCGAGCCAACCCTCGTGTGTACCGCGCAAATATTCCTTCCACGCGTGTCGGCCTATCACGACATCTCCCTTGACGCCCTCCTCATCCACGCAGCCGACTCTTTCTCTCTGCTCGGCGACAATCTGCTCCTTGGTGGGCTCGGCAGCGTCATCCTGGACTCCTTCAGCGGTCCGCCTGTATCTTCTGATCTTCTCGGCAGCTCCAAAGCGCAGATCTCCCTCTCTTCTGCCCTCGACAACATCCCAGTCCATGGCGCCTGCCACCAGGACGGGCTTCACATATTCGTAAAAATGTTCTCTGGCGCTTCTCAGACCGTCTGCTGGTGGTGCTTGTAGGTAGATGGTCATTTTCCTGGGCATTGTCGTCGTGGGCAGTATCTTCTCGGAAAGAGGAGCGACCATGTCGCAGTATTTCTGTTGGAGGCGGGCCGTCTCGCGCTTGTCGTAGTAGACTGCTGCTGCAAAGGATCCAGTGACGGAAAGGAAGATCATCCAGTTTCGCGACGGCAGTTTGGCTTTGATGTTGGGAAGACCTGTATTTCTCCTGCATCAGCGATCTCTCTTTTGCCTCTGTGTCTGCATCTCCTCCTCACATGTCCAGCTGTCATATCCAAACGAAAGCTCGTCTTCTTCACGTACCCATCATGCGAAAGGCGGGATTGCCCTCTGCCGCCTTGGGTGCAGCCTTTGCGCCATTGTTGACAGTCTGCTCTGCCGTCTTCGCCAAGGGCACACCAGCTACTTTGTCCGTCATGCTCGGATTGTTATGTCAAGATAAATCTTGTACAATCATCACATGCTGCTGTCGCTCGAGAATTTCCCCAGCGTCTTCGGCCTTTGTCGGCCCTTGGCGCTCATCATGCTCTGAGAATTACTCGAAACAGGGTCACACTGCAGACATGGTTTTCCGCGACATGTCGACCTGCCATTGCCCCGATGTCGACTTGCATCATCTCCTGTCAGCTACGTCTTGATGTTTGGGGATATTCTGCTTCATGATTTGATTGTGCTGACGTTTTGTCGTGGTTAAACCCATCTTCTGCTGTTAATGCTACATTCAAAATTCGTGACTTCGCGGACTGGTGCCAAACGCAAAAAAAATCCTTGTGCATTGGACTGAATGTACTACGTGACTATCAACCACCGTGACCAGTCATAATTGGTATCAGCATGTAGCAGCACGTGCTAGGGATCTACTTCTGGTCAACCACAGCTCGAATCGCTTTTGCCAACTCGGTTCCCTTCTCCCACACCTCGTCATGCAGGCAATTGATGACAATCTTCGACACTTGTTTGCTCTCGGTCTCTGCCACAGTTGTTGTCGTTTTAGTGAAGCCTTGCATAACCAGCTTGTCAACCATCGAGTCTGTTTGCTGCATGTCCACCAACTCATCATTGACAGATTGTATGAGCCAGACATTGCCTCGCCAATTTTGCAAGCTGCAGCACAGTTGGCTTGCCATGTCCCATGTTTTCTCATCTTCACCATAAGCAGCCGTGACAAACTCCCGATAAGCTGGATGCGTATGTGTAGCGACTAGAGCAGCCAAGTCGTAAATGCCTTCCATACCTAGCAATGCTGCTGGGGGCCGAGTAGCGCCAGGTCTGTTGCTTAGGAGAGCGGTGGCTTGCATTGCAAGTGTTGCGCCGCAGCTGTGGCCGCACAAGACATAACGACCTGCCATGATAGACCGAGTGTCTGGCAAGCGAACAGTCTCGCCGCTTCTCAGATGGATTTCCTCACCAGTATTGGCACCGAGGAAGAACAAAGCAGCGAGGATATCATTTAGATGTTCTGGGTGTTGTACGTTGCGACTGTCGTCATCCGGAGACGACGGAGAAGTTGGATGCGAGGGATATGGCGATAGGCGATAGTCAAGTGACACGAACCCGGCAACGTTGTGTGGTTGATTGTCCTCAAGAAGCATGTCCAGAGCAGCACTGAAACTATTACGATCAATCATAGGATCTCTCCAAGCTCCTCCATGGATATAGCTGGTAGTATATCAGCCATTCCAAGTCACGATCGATTTGTTCCTATGATGTTCTCCAGGGGAGGGTGGGTTGGTGCTTTCAACGAAAGGGTCTGTACGTGCCAGCGCTTTGTAGAGTACGAAAAAGTTTCAGAGAAAACAATTGGATTGGAGAAAAGAAAGAAGAGATTTTCACCTACACAAGCCATACTGCCTGTTGTGAGTCTTTAGGCTGTCTCTTGGGCACGCATATGTCGAGCAGGTTCAGGCGAGTACGTTCATATGGCACGTCGGTCCAGTATCTAGCATGCGTGGACTCATGGTATTCGACGCTTTGGGAGCTGAAGAGCTGCCCAGAAAAGGCCGTCGCCATGTTATCGACTTGATGCTTGCGAAGAGTGACCAGTCGAAAGGACAGCAGGGTTGCAGCCTGGTGGGGTCACGGTAAATGAATAAGGTTGACCCTGACAGGAACGGGTGTTTGGCAACGGCTCTTTCCACAAAATGAAACAAGGGCGAGTTCAACGAGTATACCGACGACTTATCCTCACTGCTTACCAGGAACCTGATGGTGCCAGGCAGACGTTCCGAGCGATTGACTGTCTGAATGTACAGGCAAAAGGCAGGCGTGGATTGGGCTGGGAGAAGCACGTCATGGTGCATTTGGTGTGGCTGCTGCTTTGGCGGTCGCGCCTGCCACGACAAACCTGAAGTTGCAACTTCCACCGCGCATTGGTTGGTCGAAGCCGTCGCGCTTTCCCTTTCGTTTCCATCTTCACTTGCCTCCCTCCTTCACTCCTTCCTCCTCCCTTGCGCACTGAAATAAGACCTGTGAACCTGAACCTTTCGAAGCACAACGCAATCCCTATCTTATTCTTCTCCTCGAGTTTGCAACACATTCTGACAACGAACGCCCGGTCAAGGCGCTTGACACCCCAACCCCCACCACACGATCCACAAGCCAAGGCCCACTGCTGGCCACCCTTGTCGAGCTTGTGACGCCTGCCACGCCTGTCATCTTGACTTGAGTGAGCGCTGCCTGACCAGCCTCTCTCTTTCCTCCTCGACCGACCCTCGACCACCACTCACACCATGTCCGACTACGGCGCATACGACGACCGTCGCCGCTACCGCGAGACTCGAACCCGACCCCGCGAGCGCGGCGATCCTGAGTTCGTCCAGGAAACAACATACATCGAGCGCGGCAAGGGCCCTCCCCCTCGCGACCTTGTCTACCGCCCTCGTGAAGAAAGCGTCGAAGACATCACCAGAGACTTTCCACCCCCGTCCAGCGATCGTTACGCTCCCCGTGGAGGAAGAAGAGAATACGACAACTACCCTCCACCCCGCCGTGCCCGCAGCCAGGTCGGCCGCAGAGACTACGACGATTACGACGATGACTACGATGTCCCTGTCGCTGCTGCCGCTGCTGCAGGTGCCGGATATGCCGCTGGCCGTGCAAAGGATCGCCGCCGTCATCGTGATCGCCATGACCGTGATTACGACTCTGAAGAATACTCACCTCCCCGCCGTCGTCATGCTGAACGCCGCAAGTCTGGTGTCGGCGAAATTCTAGAAGGCCTTGGACTTGGTGGAGTCGCTGCTGCTATAACAGGACGCTCCCGCAGTCGCAGCAGGTCTAGAGATCGTGACTCCCGTCGCGACAGAGATGGCAGAGCCAGATCACGCCACGGTGGCCGCTATGACTCTGACGAGGACAGCCGCAGTCGCAGCAGATCTAAGGGACGCACCGAACGCAAGTGGGCTCAGGCTGCTCAAGCCGCTCTGGTTGCTGGTGCTGTCGAGGCCTTCCGCTCCCGCAAGGATCCCGGACCATGGACTGGAGAAAAGGGCCGTCGCATTGCCACCGCAGCCATCGGTGCTGGTGGTATCGATGGCCTCGTTGACCGCAACCCTGACAAGAAGACGAAGCGTCATCTGGCCGAAGCCGTCATCGGAGGTCTAGCAGCCAACCGCCTTGCCAACGGCCCTCGCAGTAGAAGTAGAGGTCCTGCTGGCGCCAGGGATGACCCGTATGGCCGCTCTCGCAGTCGCTCTCGATCCATCTTTGGCGGTCGCGGCAGAAGCCAGTCCCGTGGTCGTGATGGCCAGGGCAGTGGCGGTGGTGGGCTTGAGAAGCTTGCAGCTGGAGGAGCTCTGGCAGCAGCTGGCAAGGCCATCTATGACCGTGTGCGATCAAAGTCACGTCGTAGGCGCTCTCCTTCGTCCAGCTCTGCAGACTCGTATGTCCCTTCCCGCAATCGCCGTCGCAACAGAGAGCGTAACTCACCTGCTCAATCAGATACCGGCAGCCGCGCCGTCGCCCAGCGCGGTCGTGATCGAAGCCTTGGCCCTGCCGCTGGTGCAGGGGCGGGTGCAGGTGCCGGCGCCCTCGCTGCTTCGAAGAACAACCGCGGCGCACGCAGCGAGAGTTCGTCAAGCAGCAGCACCGATGTCGATGTTCGTCGTAAGCGGATGCGAGGCAAGGAGCTACTCACAGCTGGCCTTGCCACAGTCGCCACTATTCACGCTGCTCATGGTGTTTACTCCAGTATGGAAGCCCACGAGAAGCGTCACAGGCTCGTCCAAGAAGGTGAAATGTCTCCCAACGAAGCCCGTAAGAAGCAGACCAAGGCTTGGGTCCAGGATGCAGCTGCTGTCGGCATTGCTGCCTTGGGTATCAAGGGTGCTTTCAGCGAGTGGAAGGAAATGAATGAGCATAGGTTTGTTGATCTGATTGCATTACTATCGAACTTGACTAAGATTTTTCGACAGACGCGAGATTCACGAGCTGGAGAAGCGAAAGGCCTTGAAGCAAAAGCGTCGCGACAAACAGGACAGAGAGGCACGTCGTGCACAAGAGGAGAGCCTCTACCGTATGCTTCCCCTGTTGCAGCAGCAACAACAGCAACAGCAGGCTGCAGCAATGCCCATGCAGCCTGGAAACCAGATGATGTACCCCAGCAACCTTCCACCTCCACCGCCTGGACCCCCTCCTGCTGCGAGGTATTAGGAGCGACCTCGGGCCATACGAGGAATCCTGAAACCCACATCCGAGGACCGACAGATAACGAGACTTGGTTGAGTGGAGGAAGCACACATCTTGCACAGTTCGGCCCTCTTTATCGTCAGCTTTTTTCATTCCTGGCTTCTCTACATTATCATCTCGGAAGCGTCAAGTCTTTGCTTCATACGACCTTTGAACGAACTCGGCGACAACAAAGCATTTGCGTTTGATTACCATGTCTGGCGAGCACAAATGCGACCGGGATGGCGACGGGATTGAAGGACAGCAGGCAGATTAGCACATTTTCTTTTTTCCTTTTTCTTTGCACACAACGATGTCTACGATCAGCACGAGGAAGCAGAAAAGCTTCGATACATGATTCCCCCTTTCTTCCTGAGCAGCGAGAGCATAGTTACGAATCAACGAAATCAAATGCCATAGAAAGCTTGACCCTGTGCATAGCAATGTTGGGTTCGCATGTGTAGAGAGTGATGAGAAGGTTCGACAAGGCAAGAAAGGGCTGAATCAGAGGACACGGTGGCAGAGGGACGAGGATGAATGAACGACGTCAAGACCACGCAGAGGCATGGCTGGATGAGAGAGCATCGAAGCTTGCCCCCACTTGTGGTTGAGAGATGTTCAGCGGCCGAACCGCACTACTCACCAGTTTTGGAAAAACGAGGCACGAACAATACGAACACTGACCACGCGGCGAGACGTGCTCAGGCCGGAGACCCTGTTGAAGCTGGGGGGCAGAAAGATTGGAGGCGGTGAAAATTGGACATAGTACGGCAATTGTGAATTTGTGAGAGATTGGGAGAGGGGTGGGGCCACTTTTTGTTGGCTGCTTGGACTCTACATACTCGTACATCTGCACTCCTTCCTTCCTCCTTCCTTCACCTCTCTCTCCCAACCCATCCCCCATCCCTTCCTCTTCAATCCATCAACATGAGTGCTCCCGCCCAGAAGTTCAAGGTCGCCGACCTCAGCTTGGCCGCCTTCGGCCGTCGCGAGATTGAGCTCGCCGAGCACGAGATGCCCGGTCTCATGGCCACCCGCGCAAAGTACGCCGAGGAGCAGCCCCTCAAGGGCGCCCGCATCGCCGGTTGCTTGCACATGAGTATGTTGTTTGCGTCGACACGGCTGAATTGAAGCTGACCCGTTCCCGTACAGCCATCCAGACTGCCGTCCTCATCGAGACCCTCAAGGCCCTCGGTGCCGAGCTCACCTGGTCATCCTGCAACATCTTCTCCACTCAGGACCACGCCGCTGCCGCCATTGCCGCCGGCGGTACCCCCGTCTTCGCCTGGAAGGGTGAGACCGAGGAGGAGTACGAGTGGTGCCTCGAGCAGCAGCTCACCTCTTTCCCCTCGGGCAAGTCCCTCAACTTGATCCTCGACGACGGCGGTGACCTTACTGCCCTCGTCCACAAGAAGTACCCCGAGATGCTCAAGGACTGCTACGGTGTCTCCGAGGAGACCACCACCGGTGTCCACCACCTCTACAAGATGCTCAAGAACAAGGGCCTTCTCGTTCCCGCCATCAACGTCAACGACTCCGTCACCAAGTCCAAGTTCGACAACCTTTACGGCTGTCGTGAGTCGCTCGTCGACGGTATCAAGCGTGCCACCGATGTCATGATTGCTGGCAAGGTCGCCGTTGTCGCCGGTTTCGGTGATGTTGGTAAGGGTTGCGCCCAGGCTCTCCACGCCATGGGTGCCCGCGTCCTCGTTACCGAGATCGACCCCATCAACGCCCTCCAGGCCGCCGTCTCCGGCTACCAGGTCACCACCATGGAGAAGGCCGCTTCCGTCGGTCAGATCTTCGTCACCACCACTGGCTGCCGTGACATTCTCGTTGGCAAGCACTTCGAGGCCATGCCCGAGAACGCCATCGTCTGCAACATTGGTCACTTCGACATTGAGATCGACGTTGCCTGGTTGAAGAAGAACGCCACCTCGGTCCAGAACATCAAGCCCCAGGTTGACCGTTTCCTCATGCCTTCCGGCCGTCACATCATCCTTCTCGCCGAGGGTCGTCTCGTCAACCTTGGCTGTGCCACCGGTCACTCTTCCTTCGTCATGTCCTGCTCCTTCGCCAACCAGGTCCTTGCCCAGATCATGCTGTTCAAGGCCGGTGACGAGGCTTTCGGCAAGAAGTACGTCGAGTTCGCTCGCGCCAACGAGGGTGAGGGTGTTGGTGAGCTCAAGAACGGTGTCATGCCCGTCGGTGTCTACGTCCTGCCCAAGATCCTCGACGAGCAGGTCGCTCTTCTCCACCTCGAGCACGTCAACGCCGAGCTCTCCACCCTCACCGACGTCCAGGCTGAGTACCTCGGTCTCCCCGTCGAGGGTCCCTTCAAGAGCGACATGTACAGATACTAGATGCCTTTCTAGTGCTGTCTGCCGCCGCCTCTTCTTTTTTCTCTCCACAGCATTTCCCGTTTCGCAACTTTTCTGCATAGCATAGAGGGCACTGTCCGTCACAGCAGTCGCCGCTCTCTGATATTCTTTTTTGGTCTTTTTCTCTCAACACGACAAGGGGTGCTTATGATGATTCAACATGTGCAATGATACCAGGCGGGACAAAGTAACAAGACAAAAGGGGGGACTTTTGATGTGGATGGATGTGGGAACCAACTCTCGACTTTTTGATTCAACCAAAAAAGGCGATGGTATGTCTGGAGGCGTTTGATCTCTCTTTACAAGCTCTCATGTCCATCTTCAGCTTCTCCCCCCCTTTTCAAAAGGATGGAACCCGCATTTCAACTGCGTGGTCAAAAGTAAAATTCGATACAGATTACAATAGAATGATAACTTCTTAGATCTGACAAGACTGTTCCTGCACTGCTTCCCGTCCTCTTGTGCTGTTCTTGTCTTGATATACTGTTGAAGACGATATGGATGTTTCTGTTGCTCCACCGTTGCTCTGGCACATGCTCGTCAAGAAGAAAGGAACAAGGTGTGAGGTTGATAAGACATCTTCACAGCATCACGTCCGGTCGACAAGCAGAGACACAAAATAGAGATAAGATCAAGGGATGCTTGGTTGATTAAACTATATGAAGTACGTATTGAGGAGTTCGATCGTGTCCAGTAAAAAAGGGGAATACAACAAAAGAAGATACAAAGTCATGGGGGAAATGGGCCGCAGCAAGCCTCTGTGGACCCGACCATCAATGCCCATGTCAAGAAAAAGAGAGTGATCCAGAGAAGAGATAAATCAAAGCCGTCGACCATTATGCGTGATAAGAATATGTCCGTGATAGGTCGTGTAATTCGTGAGAGGTCTTGCACTGATGCTTGCCAGGCAATATGGCAAACGTCGAGCATGAACGAGGGTTGGTAATGTTAGTCACTGGCAGACATGCTGGCGTCGACATTCCAGAAGATGAAAGGGCCAGAGTATTCGTCTTGACCACCCGAGGGGTGCCACCAGCGTCCTAGCATGACCATGCCTCCGGGCAATAAGACGCCTTCGTAGGCCCACAAGGAACTAAAGTCTATGTCGCCTTGCTCATCCTTCCAGTATTTCATCATAGTCATGCGATGCCAGCCTGGGATGCCATGTTGAGGCGGCAGGGGGTTGAAATAGCCAGACGCCAGAAAGCCTTCGCTAGCGTCTTCGCCCCTACCCTTGAAGCAGAAGGATACCGGTTCGCCCTCGGGCAAGACGTGAGAGCCGGTGACTCGTCTCTGAGCTCGTGTGGTTGCTGTACGATATTGGATCTTGGTTCGAGACTTGAGAATGTGTTCAAACATGGCGGGCCAGGAATCAAGGTCTTCTTTGGGAAAGTCGAGGCACAGGTCCTACAACAATGTTAGTAGTGTTACTGGCAGATCTTCGCTTCCTAGACAAGACTCACCTGGAAAGGCTGACCAGTACCATCGCCACTCATGTGGTCTGGGATGGGGTAGTCCTCATTTTGTCCGTCGCGTATGGAAACAATCTCATCGTGGTCGACGTAGGCATAGCTGCCCTTCCAATGCTTGCCGAGTTTCAAAGGTGTGGTTGACAAGGGCTTTGTCCAGCACTGTGGGCGCTCTGTCGCAGCCAGATCGTGGTAGAGAAGATGAGTCAGTTCGTGCTGGTTCAGCAAGTGGTTCTTGAAGAAGTTTGCGACATGCAAGGTCCACTCAATATCGATCTCTTGACAATTGGGCCCTCTGAAGATGGGACGTTTGGAGTTCTGTGCGTAGACCAAGGACTGCGAGTCGGAGAAGCCCCATGCTTTGGCAATCTTGGAGGTGGGCGAAGCAGTCAAGGAAAGGTGGGTGAGGACGAGTTGTACAGTGAGCAAGACAGGGTTGGGTATCGATTTCTTGCCCCTAGCGTACGGACGGCGAAAGACGCATTCAAGCAGACCAGTGGCTTTGGTGATGGATTCGAGACGATTCATGTTGCGGGAGTGGGTCGGAGGTTGCTTGGAAGTGTGAGGATTGATGTGGAACGACTCTAGAAATTGTGTCAGTGAGATGATCGACATCTGAGAGTGCATACACGCACCATTGATCAGATCTCTCATCAAGGATAGACATTCCATCTCCTTCTTGCTGTTCCCAGCTTGGAAGTCAAATCTCTGGCGTTCGACGCGCTTGCGACACTGGTACTGTTTCTTGAACCACTCGTTGACGACAGAGCGCTCACCAATAGGCAAGTTTTGAGGAGGGTCGTAGCTGTCAAGGTATCGGGTGCGCCAGAAGGATCCTTCATCTTCGTCGAGGGCATGCTTGGTCGATCTGCAGATGAGTCGGTAGGATGTTATCGACTTGTCGTCGATATAACTAGCGATAGACTGTCGGATCTAGAGTGTACCATCAGTATGTGTAAGCTTGACATTGGGACGTGGATTTCTTGAGTTGGAAATCGCAAAAGGGAAGGTAGAGCATACCTCGACTGGCAGCAGTTCAAAGGCACCTGAAAACTTGCAAGAGACTTTCTGCTTTGTGACATGAGTGTGTGGTCGAGACTTGCGTCTTGAAGGAGACATTGTCGACATGCTATCGCAAGGTAGTTGTAGCGAAGGTGTTGAAAGTTCTTGAATATCAGATCGTGTTAAACTATTGTGATTTGACGGAAGTGGAAGAAGACAGGAAGCTGCTATGAGGAAGGAAAGAAGAAAGGAGCTGTTTTTGAAGAAGGAAGATATAGCTGGGATCGTTGTCAGAAAGTGAAAGTGAGTATGATGGTCGACGAGAGTGAAGCGTGCCTTCCAAATTCTCGACTCGTTTTCGAGGGGACTGACCAACAAGCTCAGAACGTAAAGAGACCGTGACGATCACGATGATGATGCCGATATGACAGTGGAGATGCCCAATTCTGGAAGTGACGAAGAATGGATGTTCGGTCTTTCGCTCGTAGCAGTCATGGAGTTCTATCTCGGAGGAGAGAGGCGAGTGGGTTTCATATCAAGTGATAGGACAACAATTCGGCAGTCACTTCCTTCAAGATGATTGTCCAGAGACAAGTCTTCGTTAGTGTGGAAAGATGTGAGCAGAAAGTGGGCATCAAAGGCAAAGAAGCCCAGAATCAAGCCGAGAGATGATGGTTGACGTATAAGGAGAAAAAAGAGAACACTGCTGGGTATTTTTGAGGGATACATAGCGAACACCAATATGAAAAAATATGCCTACGCTTATTTGCTCAGCTTTTCGAGCAGAATCTTTGCACCCGCGTTACCCTTCGGCCCCTCGTTCGTCTTCTTCTTCTTTTTGCTTTGTTGGTCGTCTGACTCAACGGATGCTTTCTTCGAAGGGGCGTTGTCACCCTTGGCTGCCTTCTCCAAAGTCTTCTTGCCCTTCGAGAGTTCGTCGCGGACGACCTTCTTGTTGGCGTCGCTGACATCTTCACTCTCGAGCAATTGTACAACGACGAAACTTGAAGGGCTAGTTGCCCATTCGACGAACTTACCCTTGAGCGACTTGAACAGCATATCGCCGAAACCAAGACGGGGCTCGACCAGCTTTACTGTCTTTGTCTCGGGATCGAACTTGCCACCGCTGACCAATGCTCTCAGCATCTTGCCACCAGCTGCGTTTTGTGCAATGTGTCCTTCTGATGTTACGTCGCCCTCGGTCAGAGCAATGACAGCCTCGCAAGCTGCCTTCTTGTCGCCCTGAGCCTCTAGGAGAACCTCGCTGACGTATTGACAACCAAATCCAACACTTGCGAGATCAGCGGCACGAGTTTGGATGATAGGAAGCAGGTAAGGTGACATGTATGCAATGAGTTCTGAGCGGCGGATCTCGGGGTTCTTCTTGGAGGTAACCTCGCGCACCGAGTGTACCTCGGCAATGATGTTCTTCTGGACGTCAGAAACCAACCACTTGGCTTGTCCAGCAAGAGGGTAAAGTAGCGGGATACGGGCGGTCAGGTGAGAAATGAGATCAACAAGACGATTCTCGCGTTCGGCTTCATCCTTGATGTTCTCTCCCAGCAACTCTGGGAACAGAGCCTTGGCGGTCATCTTTGTGTCGTCAACGGTGTCCATGGCGGCAAGGAGGACAGTGTGTGCGTTGGGGTCCAGAGCCATCATCTCGACGGCGTCCTTGTAAACACGTAGAATGAGCTTGCGGTCCTTTGCGGTTCCGTAACCAAGAGCCAGACACACGACACGGCTACCGTTCTTTGTGAAAGCCAGGTTCTTGAGAAGATCACCACCATTCTCCTCGTCCAGATCTGATTTGAGCAGTTCAAGGAACTCGGCGGCCTCAGGAGTGCCAGGGGTGGTGTTGAGGAAGTATTGAAGCATGGCGTCATGCAGCATGGTGAAGCCAGTCATCTTCTTTTGCACAAGCTGGTTGATGAGCTGTTGGAGGTATTGCATCATGGGCTTCTTCTTCTCGGGGCTCTCGTCCAGGATGGTCTTGAGGTCGGCTGTGACCTTCTCGTCGGTCTGACCTTGAGCGGCCTTGGTCTTGCCAAAGATGGCGTACTCGGCACCGTACCACTCGCGGAGCATGAGAGCCTTTTGTGAAGAGGTGGCAACCTGGCGGTAGATATCGTCGACGATCCAGGCGGCTTCAGGGTGGTTGATCAAGCGACGGACGTGACCATAGAATTGAGGAACGACCATGTTGCGGATTTCGGCATCTCTGCGAGGTCAAGTTAGTCCAGAAAGAAGCGAAGAAAGAGGCGTCCAAACATACCCTTCGACGACCATCTTGGCGACCAAGAACTTTCCGTACTTGCTCTCGGCCAGCTCGCGCATGTCGGTACGCAGCTCAGTGACGATTTGCTTCCTTTGTTGCATGTTGGCATATTTGAGGGCGCACTGGATCACACGCACGCTGTCGTGCTTGAAGACAAAGTCGCGCACTCTGCCAGTGATGATCTCGAACAGCTCGCCGACCAGAGCCTTGCGCTCCTCGGTGGGCACATGGGACTTCCTGCGCAGTCTCTCCCAGATCTTCTTGCTGCGGCCGATGATGTCCGCGTTGGGTTTGGCGGCTTTGCGCTCTTTTGCTAGAGCACGCTGAGCTGCGTGCGCCTCTGCTGATGATTGACCAGCTGCGAGTCGTGTCAGCCGAGTGTCTTTGTCCGCTCGCTCTTGTCTTGCACCTACTTCTAATCTTCTTGTCGTCCGACTCGCTGTTTCCGCCCTCGAGTTCCACGCCAGACATGGCATCATCCTCTCCGTCCAGCTCATCGTCGTCTTCGTCCTCGTCGCTCGATTCGTCTGACTCGGGCGTGGGTTCCTTGATCGGGACGGCCTTCTTCTTGGTCGAGCCAGTCGAGGCCAGCTTCTGCTTCTTTTCTGATCCAGACCTCACGGCTGCGACGGCCTTGGGTGCTTCTTTGCGCTTGATTCCAGCCATTATGTTGAAATATATGTGTATTGCAAATGTCTTGGTGAGCGTCTCTCAAAAAAACATACAGTAGCGCTTTGAGATTTTTATCCGCCATTGCTTAACTCCGTATCTCCGCTCCCTTCGTACATCCTCTTTTCCCGCACGCTGACCATCTTCAACGTCTGCATTCTATCCTCTTGGACGAGAAAAGTAGAACTACAGACTTTACCACACAAGCAACGAGTATCCGAGCAGGTGTCTTGATTGGCCAACTGTCATATCCCACCTCATCTTGCCCTATCTTTCCGAAGCTTCATATCGGCCTTCTGCCATCACCTCCACATCCACATTTGCTTCTGCTGTTGGCTATCTGAAGCAGATGACTAGGAAAACATCTGCTGAGACTCCTTGAGGCGTTCAAATTCGCGCTGGACGTTATCTTCAATTGAGAGACGCTCGAGGACACGCTGTCGGAGTATGAAAATACACTCCTCGTCCAGACCATGGCCATTCGTGCCATACTCGACGTCTTCAGGCTGACAAGTCTTGTTGTGCTCCTTGGTCATTTGGTAGAACATCGTCTCCAGTATCGTTCTGTGTGCCTTCAAGACATCGTCCATGAGACGATCCATCGTGGCTCTACGGCCCTGCTTGCGGCAAAGATCATCCATAGAGTTGGTGATGGTGTCCATTCTGGTCTGATGGTCGACCAGCGTTTCTCCAACCTGCTTCAGGTATGATTCGTGCGAATTCTGAGTCTTCTCAAGCTTCTCAATGCTAAGCTTGAGTCGTGGTGCTGAGACAATAGTCAGTGACATCCGATCAGACCATATGCATGGCGACCTGCCTTTAGAGGTAACGCCATTTCCAAGCGACTGCGAACCGCCGTTACTGGTCATTCTAGAGACGTCACCAAGTCCCTGCTCGAGCTGGCTGATGCGTGTCTCCTTGTCATCGAGCTGCGCCGTGTGCTGCTTGACCTGACTTCCGACACCGCGTACGAGCCCCTCAACCCTGTCGATACGGGTCATGTGGTGCTGAAGACGCGGCTCCAGTTTTCCAGTTGTCTCCTTGAGGCGCTGTTCCAGAGCCTGAGTCTCTTGTGCGTTGCCGTCGACACCACGCTTGCAGACTTCAAGTTTGTTGTGATGCTGCCCGATCAGAGCCTTGAGTTGGGCGACTTCGTGACGGAGATCTTTGATTGTCTGATCGCTCTGGGCCTTGTCCTTCTCAAGGGCTACACGCTGAGGCATCAACTCCTTGACCTGGTCAGTCAAGCGGACGAGTCTAGCGTGCATTGCCAGCTGGTTCTGTTCTAGCTGTTCGTTGCGTGCGCGCTCAAGCAGCTGCTCATCCTGCGCATGTTAGTAGGGCTCAAAGGGTTACATGAACGGCGAGCACTCACGTCAGACTTCTTCTTTGGTTCATACTTGACAAGCGAATGACTGTGAGTAGTGCTGCTGCTCGTGGTAGGAGTAGAAGCCGAAGCAGAAGCAGAAGCAGGCACGAAGGTGTTGCGCAAACCTCCGTAGATGCTCTCCAGATCCTTGCCAGAGGATGAAGAGGATTGGTATCTGTAGTGAGGAGCGCGAGGATTCATGTTCGCGAGTGACGACGATGCCGATGGTTGTGGTTGAGTTGATGTTTTCAGGATTGAGGGAGAGTTGAGGAAAGTTGAGGAAAGAGCGTGGATATTGAAAGTGACGCGCTTGCAAACGGAGCCCACCACCACAACAAATGGATCGTAAAGGGAATCAAGACAACACCTCTCAGTGGACGTTGCTCGAATGCTGAAAGGCGTTGTGCATTTACATAGCCATACGTGGTATCTGTGCTAGGTTTTGGAGGCAGAAAAATCAAAGGTCTGACGAATAGGGATCGGGTTTACTGACTTCCACGATTGTCCCTGTCCTCACTTCTCCTCCAGCCGATGATAGTGATCAACTACCTTTCCACAGCACCGCGTCTAATGAGAGACCATCTGACAAGATTATTGGCTGGCTGAAATAAATTGTCCCTGCCGTTCATCACCACTACTATTACTAGGAACGAAAGTCTTGCTAGCTTGTAAAGTGGTATCATTATATTTCTATCATCGTGTAACTGCTTCAGGGAACACGGTTCCTATCAGCTCATCCAATAGTGTAAACACCAGATGTGTACTGTATCAACATTAGTAAGATGTTTTCTTTCTAAGCAAAGGTGTTAGGGAGAAAAGGAAAGCGGACTTACTTTAACCGCTGATTGTTCAGCATCGCGAACACCTTTCTGCTCGCCGCCTGGGCATTCTGTCTTCCGACCACGCTTCCTGCCAGATCAGGCACCAATGTTGCAAGCAAAAGTCCTGCTTCCTTCTGGCTAGCCGCTTTCTGCGCCACCGTTCGTGGAACACCGCCTTGTTTCATCTGACCGTCTGGCCACATGATATTCTTGACGAGATCTAAATAGCGAAGTATCGAATCTTCCTGTCCAAAACCTTTTGCTGCATCACGGACTTTGCGCTCGATGGTCCCTCCTAGAAGTTGGTGCAACACAACAACTACAGCACGTCCTCGCAGCCAGCTAGTGCCTTTTTGTAGTTCGAAGATCTCTAGGAAGATGTCGCAGATGGATTTGACGAACGGTTCTGCTTCTCGGTCTTCAAAAGCATTGATTTCGGCTTCGGCTTCTGCAGCATGGGCTGGATCTGACGAGAACTCGGGGGCGTTGGGGTTCAGAGGTACTCCACTCATCTGAGCAGTCGCTGCTGAAATTAGGTTCTGACCGGCAACGGAGAGCTGATCAAGCACTGGAATGTTGCCCAAAAACTCTTCCATGCCATCTGTGACTGAGTTGTAAATTCTCGTCACAAAGTCTTTTTCATCAATTTGACTGCCATTAGCATTTGTTGTGATGCGCGACTGAGACAAGAAAGCGCGAAGTTCTCTACTACGACAGATGGCCGGGATCAAAAGCAGCGCCTACAATTCGTTAGTGATTAGCGGATATGTCATGTTCCCACAACCACTTACCTTGAGATATTTCTCAAGGATGACCCTTCGCTTTTGCAAAAAGTCTTTCTGCAATGTGAACAGTGTTTGTCGCCGTGGGAACTCCAAGTTTCTGACAGCTGGAAACCTCTCTCTAAGACGCTTATTCAACTCGTGGAATTCGCTGTATCGTCTAGTCACCATCCATACTGCAGCAGGCATCTGGTCACCTGCTTGACGTCGAACTTCGATGACATCTAAATCCAGTCAGCTACATATTGCGAAAGCAAGAAAGGTCAACACTCACAAAGCGCAAACTCATGACCATCCTCGTCTCTCCCTACCATGATCGACTTGATATTGACAGCAGCTCTTCCATATAAACTGTTGTCGCTTTCCTGGATGGTATACTGTTGTTTCTGCATTTCCTTGCGGTGTATTTCTCTTGCTAGACTCTGCTTCGACTTGCGTAGAATGCGCAGCTCAGCTGCGTTGTTTGTCAACTCGGCCTTCTTCGTCAGCGAATCCAGAATGGCGTCTTGAGCCGTCAGTCGATCAATGTCTGCATTGAGAGTGCTAATAGCCTCTGTGAGTCCTAGATCACCAGGTGCAGCCTCGTGAATATCATCCTCGACTGATTTGTCTGCTAAGTCAGAGTCTTCTTTTTCGTCTTCAGCGAATTTTTCCTCTTCTCCGAACAAATCGTCCTCAAAGACTCCTTTACTCGATACTGCTCCCACTAAGCCCAGAGAAGCAATACTAGGTTTTGATCTCGTTTGGGCCAGGGTAGGTCTTGCTCCGTCTAGAGAGGTCCTTGGTGAGTCATTGCTCAGGCCTAAATTCTCAGAGGAAAGGATTGAACCATTGTCTGGTTCGTCCATGATCTCGTTCAGCGCAGCTTGCATAGCATCAACAACTTGGGCAGAGTCGTCCTGATGCTGATCACCCTCGATATCCAGATCCATACTACTGAGTGCAGAGACAGACCGAGTCATACGTTCATCCTCGACATCATCGTCAAATAATGGTCGCGGTCTCCCGCCATCTATTGACTGCCGTACAGGGCTGGCAACAGCACTAGGTTTGATGAAGCTCTTCAGATCGCTAGATGACATAGCCGGTCTCCGGAGCTCGGGAGCCCGAGGCGATTTGGGAGAAAGTATAGCCGCTGGTCGGGCTTCTCGGTGCAATGGTCTATCTCTCTCGCCACCAACCGACAATGATCTCGACAGCTCCGGATAACCTTCAGAGTTGGCTGACGTGATCGAACTCTCTTCCGTGGCAAGCCATTTGTAGAACAGGTCTGACTTTCTGAAGTTGTCAAAGTGCTGTTCCTTCATCTCCTCGAATACAGACGTTTGCGCTCGAAGGACGGCACGTCGAGCAGAAACATAGAGGCGGGCGTCTGCCGATCTACCGGCTCTCAAGAAGTCTCGCACCGCCTGCCTGTCGTGATCGGGTACGTTGAGCTCGGGTTTCGTGAGATAGGCTTCATACATCTGCTCCAGATCCATTCTATCGGAGGGGGTCCAAGGAGTGTCTTGAAGCTCCTGCTCTGGCTCATCGTTATCTGCCTCGAGAGGATTACGAAAACCGTCCACCACGATCCAAAACTGCACAAGGCGCATACGGGCTTTCCTGTCCATAAATTCCATAAAGTACGAAAGCCCGGATGCATTATGCAGCACTTCATCCAAGGAGGCTTGACTCAGCCTCGACCTTTGCTCAACACTGGATGTGGAAGCCTTTACAGTCAGTTTGGGCCTGGCTGTACCGCCCGCAGTGAAGTGGGCAATCTTTTGATCCAGAATGCGACGGCCGGACTCCAGGCGACGAAGGTAGACAGCATCTTGGTCAGGACCAGAAGTGGCCTTTCGAACTTGACTGGAAATTTCACTGCGAAAGCGCCTAGCGTCGGAAAGAGTGGCACAATTTCGGGTTGCACGGATGAATCTCTCGAACTGTCTTTCGTTGTCGTTTGGCCTGAGGCGAGGGAACTGAGCAGCTTTGGGATTTTGAGGGGCAGGCACAGCATGCTCGTCTAGTGCAGCTCGTAGTTTGCGAACAGATTTGCGATCCTGAAGCATGGTTCGTCCAGAATTTTCAATGAGTTGGTTGAAGAAGTCGGGGTCTGAAAGCATCAAGACGATAGGAGTGAGGACAGCACAGGCAACAATCTCGTTGACCAGAGTGGTCACAGCTGCACTGGTCTTCATGTACTCTGGCATGACCAGGGGCAGTATTTTAGAAACCAGGCGACGCAGATGAGTCTGCTGTAGAAGTTTGGTATCGGAAAAGGCAAGAGCTGCGGCTGGATGAAGCTTGCCGTCTCTGAACTTGGCAGCAATAGCGAGATCCAGCTCTTCGGACTCGGTCATGTCGCGAGACAGGTTCTTGCCTCTGACAATCCTCTCGGCATTGTAGAAGTCACGCATGTGGTTTGTCAAGATTGGGACGATCCTGGCGACACCGAGTTCGACCATGTCGAGTTGTTGGGTCCTCCTTCGCACATTGTCCAGGACTTGTCTGATGGCGCGATCGACCTCGTTCTGGAAGAGCGGGCGAAGGCTAATGTTCTTGTACCACACGGTGATGAAGTCGCGGAGGACATAGTCCAGCAGGGCGTCGATGCTCAGCGAGACGTTTGCCGACGAAGGGTAGATGGGCGTCTTGTCGTATCGGGAGCGCGTCTTGAGGGCAGCCTTCTCTTGCTGCCAGAGCGCGGGGGTAACGAAGGCCGGCGGTCTGATGGTAGTGGCATGGTTGTAGCGATGGTTGGCACCTTTGGACGAGGTTGCGACGAGGAATGCGAGGCCAGCGAGGGTTGCGAGACAGCCAGTGACAAAGGCATAGGGAATCCAGCGAAACGACGGCACCCAGTGCGTGAGCAGCAACCACGAGACGAGCGCGGCCAATCCTGCCGTCACCACATCCTTCTTCTCCAGGCCCATGGCGCTACCAATGCATGCTGCGGTGCGTGTCAATCGTCGTCTGTTTACAATCCGAATCATCCACCACCCCAAGCCCCGGATCTGCAACGTGCCGCAGTGCGGGCGCCCAAAGTCTATTTGTCCCCTGTATAACAACATGCTCTCCTGCAGTTACACAGACGTATGAAATATAATCAAATGCGGCAAACAGGCCCTGCACAGAGGCCAACAGAATGGTATAACTAATGCTGAATCTACATGTCCTCGTCGTCCGCCCCCAGCAGCTTGGCATAATCGTCCATCGACGCGAATGTCGGCAGGTGCTTGAGCTTTCTCTTCTTTTTCTTCTTCTCGTCCGACTTGTCCTTCTTTTCGTCCTTCTCTTCCGTCTCGTCTCCCAGACCTTCAAAGTCGGATGGAAGCTCTTCGTCGTCGCCAAGCATAGCGTCTTCGTCACCGCTCTCCAGTCCTTCGAAGCCATCGTCTTCCACATCCTCGTCCATATCATCTTCCAAGTCTGCCTCATCCAGGTCGTCTTCGGCAAATTCGCCAATCTCCACACCACCATCGCCCTCGTCGCTGTCTGAGTAGCCTTCCTCGAGGTCTTCCATGTCGAGGTCATCGTCATCGTCGTCCTCGTCTCCCTCAATCTCGGGCCTTGACTCGACGAGAGCCTTCCAGATCTCATCCTCGTCACCATCACTCTCGGCGTCGCTGTCGGCGGCATCCTTTTGCTTCTTCTTGTCCTTCTTGGTAGGCTTGGCATTGTTAACCTTGGTGAAGTAGTCGTGGAAGAAGACCTCGTCGGCTGCCACGTCTTCGACCTTCTTCTTCCAGAAGGCGTCCGAGTTGAGAGGAATGCGGTGAGTAGGGTCGGCACGATCCTTGATGAGCACGTCTGCCGCATTTGATCCCGACATAGGCTGCATGATGGATGCTCCGCGTGTCGTTGTCGCTCCCTTGGTTTTTGCGTTGCGGTAAACGAAGCGGTCCAGGAAGTGCATCATAGTGTGCTTGGTAGGGTCGGGCTTGGGTGGTAATGTTGTCTGGTTCACCAACGCTTCGGCAAAGATTGCGACCGATGGATGGAAGTGAGAAAGAAGAGGCAAGATTTCCCACAGTGCACTGCGGTCGGCGTTGCTGTGTTCTGGGTTTCTCTTGCGTGCATCGTAGCGTACTGCAGGGGCCGACTGTTCCCGTGTCGACTCCTCAGGCTTGGCCTCTCCGTCCTCAGGTGCATCGACAAAGTGTTCCTCTTCGTCCTCGGGGTCGGCTTCAGGCTCGCGGATCATGTTCCTGATGGTAGGGAAAGTAACCTCGAGCTCGCTAATCAAGTACAAAACACCGCAGACGAAGGGCGCCTCGTGAAGAGTGATAGTCTGCAATAAACGCTTGACGAAAGCCTGCACGCGCTTGACGTTGACGTCGGACTTGAGCGACTTGAACAGAAGGTTGAGGTACATGATTTGCTTGGAGGAAGTGATGAGGCGGGGGTCGAGAAGAGACTCGTAAAGAGTACGGTAGAATCTGTCGGCCGAGAAGTGTTTGGTAGCAGAGATTTGCTGGATCAGCATCAAGGCCTGGATACTGGTGTTGAAGTTGGACGAGTGGGTGACGCGGAAAATGGTGTCGAGATGTTGTTCAAAGGTAGGGTCGTCGGTTTTGGCGAAGGGGAAAGCACGGTTGACACCAGTCAAGACTGCGGTAATCATCTTCTCGTTGAGCTCGCTGTCGGCAGCATCGGCCTGTTCCAGCGCCTTTGCCTTCTTCGCAGCCATCTTTCCACCTTTTCCACCACCACCTTGGACCTTTTGTGCCTTGGCCTTGGCGTGTGATCTAGGCTTCAAAAATTGTATGAAGAGTCCAAAGTAAATGTCGAGTAGCTTGTTGGCGACTTCGGGCTCTTTGACGCTGAGAATGGTTTGGTTGAGGGTAATGATGGAGTAGTACTTTGCATGTGCAGCTTGTCCAGGACGGAAAAGCGACTCGGTCTCGATGGCATTGACAATGATACTCTTCATGGCCGGATGGGTGTTTTCCAGTTGCAGCAAGAGATAAGACGTGCGCGAAGCGATCTTCTTGTCCTTGTCACCGAGCTTGTTCACCAGCAACCTCAGGAGGTTCTCTTCCTGTTCGGGCTTGTCCCTCAGCAGCTCCCAGACGTATGTGATTGCTCTACTTCTTGCGTATTCAACCTCGTCGCTGCACCAGCTTTCCAGGATCTTCAGAAGCTCAAAGTATTGCTTCTTCAGCCAGTCCTCGAAGGCCCAGTAGATGAGATGGATCTTCTCGAGGCCCTTTGGCAAAGGACTGCCGACTCTCCAGACGGTGTGGTGCTCCTCGACCATCTTGGCCAAAGCGGGCTGTTTCGTGAAAGCGCGGAGCTTGCGATCGCCAGGAAGGACATCACCCTGACCCAGCAAATCCTTGATGGCAGCGACAGCCATGAGGGCTTGGTTTCTGCTCTTCTTCTTCGCCAAGCCAAGCAACGTCTCGAAGGCCTTTGTGTTGTGTAGCGGCGACTCCTGTACCAGCAGGGTCAGGGCAGAAATCTTATCCTCGAGGGTACCGGAAGCCATGATTGTGGACAAGAATTTGTGCGACGAGGATGCAGAGTTGTTGTTGGCGGCATAGCTTGTGTTCTCGGACTCGAGCAGAGTGTAAGCATAGTCGTGAATCTCCTCGACCAGTCTTTGCGACGGTGGTTGGGCGGATGTGGATACGGGCAATTCGGACAATGCAGCGGCATACCAGTCGGGTCTAGGTTCGAAGATCTAGATTTTGATCAGAAAGTGTTCCCAGCGCAGTGAGACGGCAGGTCGCATACCAGAGGAGTCTTCTTTGCCTTTTGGTCACCACCTTCCTTCTTGGAGTATTCTTTCTTCGGATACTCTTTCTTAGGAAATGTCCGCTCCGGGCGCGAACCTCCAGCGCGAGCCTCGTCGGCAGAGCGCTTCCTACTAACACCCATGTTTGTCGTCGTTTGTATGTGAAAACGTCTTCTTCGAGAAAAACAAGATCGTCTGTCTTTCGCGTCCGAGGCCTTGGGGAAAAAAGTCGCTGCACGCAAACTCCGCATCTTAAGTCCGGCCTGACCATCCACGTCCGACCTGCGACTTCTTCCTACTCTGACAATTACCTGTCTCTACCCAAAAGTCAACTAGCCAGCAGTCGGGTCACGAATGTACTCTCAAGGTGGACTTGCGAGACGCGCGGCGCCCTTGTCTCGAGTCGCTGGCCAGGTTGTGCTCCAATGGCCTCGTAACCTGTCAAGGACATGTTCGAGGTCTTTATCATCTAGCAGCACCATCCAACGTCTTTCTCGCTTTTGGATCCCTACTGTCGGCGCTGAAAGATCTAGAGACGCCAAGAATGAATCGCATGAGTTGCTGATCAGAGCAGGCTACGTGCGACAAGCTCACGCTGGTATTTTCCACATGCTGCCACTTGGCAATCGTGTGCAGCAAAAGCTTGAAGCCCTGATTGACAAGCACATGGAGAGTATAGGTATGCGACAAGTGTAATCAAGAGGTAGGTGCCATTGGCTGAGAAATATGTAGGTGCTGCCAAAGTATCTCTGTCTACCATTTCCTCAGAAGAGCTTTGGAAAAAGACTGGCAGATTTGTAGGCCACGGCGGCGAAGTAAGTACATGTCCCTTTGTCAAGATTGTCCCGTCTACTTCTTCTCCAAGTCTACTTGAGCCCATACTTATTGTCCAAGTTGTTCGGTTTCCATGACAGAAAAGATGCAAAATTCTTGCTGTCTCCAACCCATGAGGAAGAGATTACCTCTCTGGTCGCAAGTACAGTTCAATCTTACAAAGATCTTCCGCTCCGTCTATACCAGATCGGACGCAAATTCAGAGACGAAGCACGCCCGCGACAAGGTCTTCTGCGTGGTCGAGAATTTACCATGAAAGATCTCTACACCTTCGACATCACAGAACAACAAGCACGACAAACCTACGAGGAAGTGCGACAAGCATACAGAGCTTTCCTCGATGAGCTCAAACTACCCTATCTGGTTGCCGAGGCAGATTCTGGCAATATCGGCGGAACGTTGAGTCACGAGTACCATTTTGTATCGGCAAAAGGCGAGGATAATGTCATTAGCTGCAGCTCATGTGGCCACACCATCAACGATGAACTCGCTATCACTTCAATCGATCAACCAAGTCAAGTGTCTATCGAACACAAAAAGGACCTTTCTCGCTGGGTTGGCATTACCAAAGACAGGAACAGCCTGGTCGTAGCCTGGTTTCCAACCACTACACAGCAATCCTCTGCCAGCGACAACATTAAGAACGAGATCAACCCTAACGTCATCAAAGCCCTCGTCCCAGACATCGATCTCTCAGTAGAGAACCCGCTAGAGATCTGGGACAAAACAAACCCACGTCAAGAAACAGGCTCCCGTCCATCTTCAGCCCAGATCATCGAGATCAATGACGAGCGCCTTCCTCTCGCCAACCAGACCTGCGCCGATATCCAGCACAAACTCCAACCACGCGAGCTCCTCCTCTCCTCTGGTAGATTCAACAGCGTGCAGTTCCAACTACGCCCAAGGAAGAATGGAAAATCCATGCAGTTGACCCGTACACTGACCGGTGACCCCTGTCAAAAGTGCGGTGATGGAAAAGTGACAGTCGACCGCGCGATAGAAGTGGGCCATACATTCCACCTCGGCACGCGATACTCTCTGCCCCTCTCGGCAACATTCGTCGACAGCAACGACGTGCGTAAAACAATCGAGATGGGCTGCCACGGTATCGGTGTCTCGAGACTGGTGGGCGCTATCGCGAGTATGCTGTCTGATGCCAAGGGGTTAAACTGGCCTGCTGTTATTGCGCCCTTCTCTGCTGTTGTTGTTCCTGCAAACGGGAATGAAGATGCTGCTGAGGATGTGACGAAGAAGCTTTTGTCCAGCGGTTTTGATGCAGTGCTGGATGATCGCAAGAAGCCAATGGGCTGGAAACTGAACGATGCGGATTTGGTGGGTTATCCGCTGATCGTTGTGTTGGGTAGGGCGTGGAAAACGGAGGGCAAAGTTGAGGTACAGTGTAGACGGTTGGGTATCAAGGAGGAGGTACAATGTGGTGGCGATGCTTCAAGTGGTCTCGAACAGAGACTTCAAGGTCTGCTGATGCAGCTGTAGACTTCTATCGCAACTTTCAAAGTTGAGGGTATATAGTGGTTCCTTTTTCTGTATAACGATGTCGCGTCAGATATTTTGTGTTTACTCCATGCCATCCATCAGTTCAACACGATCGAGCATCAAACCCCTCAGACCGCAGAACTCCTTGAGAAAGTCCCATTCTTCGCCTTCTTCCTCTCCCCACTTTTCCGTACTTGCGAAACCCCAAGCTTGGGACAATTTGTCGAGAGCGGCTCGTTCCTCCTCGCGAATCCAGCGTTCCCACAACGGCACACCAGGGGCCCAAGTGACTCTGACCATTTGGTCATTGGCAGTGGTCAGGGCGACGTAGCCGATGCTACCGACACACACACTATATGTCATCATAGCGGCCATGGCGATGTTGGTGGCCATGGCGGGGTCCATTGTACTCTGGTAGTCACTGAAGCGTGTTGCGAGGGTATAAGCAGCAGGCGGAGTTAACAAGAAACCAGTCAGGGGAAACAGAGCACTGCGTAAGAATTTGGAGCGCTTGTAAGCCGTTGTGCAGTAAGTGGCCTCTATGGTGGCTAGGGCGAGAGCCAAATCGCGACTGGCGATGGCAGCGTCGATGGCCATGTCGGCCACAGCAGGCTGAACGGCAGCGGCAGGCTTGTCAGGGTTGGGTTTGTCATAGGCAACGAGACCAGCTTCGCTAGATGGGCGCGGCACAGGCTTCTCGCGGTATAGGGTGAATACGGCCGGGAAGGACTCTGGACGCTTCAAGAGACACTGCAGGTCGATGTAGAGTTGAAGGATACGAGGTGTGATAAAGACAGGGCCATAGAGGAGCATGTCAAAAGCCTTTGCCGTCAGAGACTCCATGAGACGTAACCTCGTGATGGAGGGCTTCGAGGGAGCGTCGAGGTTACTGAGTAGAGCAGAAGTGGCAGTCTTCTCGGGCTGGGGTGTTGTTTGCTTCTGCTGGCTGTCTTTTGTATTGACAAGTCTCCGAGCCATGAGGTTATAGTCGGTCAAGACGTTGACAAGATCATCTTCTGTGGGGACTCCAGGATGGTCGAGAATAGCTTTGGCCAAATTTTGGACGCGTGCATTGTAATCGGTTAAGTCTTGTTGCGATATGCCAGATGACGGACGGTCGGTGGGAGAGGTGGATGCATCCTCAATGGGGACAGTAGACGATGTGAGCCATCTGCGCGACTGTCGACTCAAGACAGCAGTTGACGGGACGTTCTTAGAGTGGGTTCCTGTGCGTAGAGGTGTGGATGAAACGAGTCGAGATTGTAGGAACAGGCGCTTTGAAGAGGCCCATGGTGCAGCAGTTTGTCGCGTGCTAGTCCGGACACATAAATGGCATAGCGATGCTGGGCGAGCGGCGTTCATGTTTGGTGGGTTTTATGGAACAGGTCGGTCGCAATCCTCACTGATGCACATGCTGCCGCGGCCAAGCTTCGTGCTTGCCGGTGACGACGCCTTTGTCCTCTACACTGCCACACGACTACAATCGTCCACTACTCGACCACCACAATTCATCAAGGACTTTTTCAATCGAATACACATACAACAAATCGACTACAATGCCACCTCCTCCGCCGCCGCCGCCACCAATGCCGCCGGGAATGGCAGGAGGTAAGCAGCATCCATCATGATACTCTATGTCATTCGCGCTGACTGCCTTTCTCAGGTCCACCACCACCACCGCCCCCTCCACCAGGCGGCTTGCCCAGCAGACCACCTGCCGCTGCTGCCCAGGGAAGGGTGCGTGCGACAACTCAGGTCCATCTCAGTACTAGCTAATCGATATCTAGGGTGCTTTGCTGGGAGACATCACAAAAGGCGCCAAACTCAAGAAGGTCACTCAGATCAACGATCGTTCTGCCCCCATTATCGGAAATGAGAAGAAGTCGTCAGGGCCCGTCGCCATGGGCGCTCCCCCGGTGCCGGGAATGCTAAAATCGCCTGGAGCGTCTGCCCCTCCAGCTCCTTCCGGCGGTAACAGAGATCGCGCCTCGAGCGATGTAGGAGCCGCACCACCTCAACTAGGAGGCCTTTTCGCGGGCGGTATGCCCAAATTGCGCAAGTCGGGCGGCGTGAAGACCGGTGCAGATGAGGACTCGTCATATTTGGGGGCTTCAGCTCCTCCGTCTCGTCCTGTGTCGTCTGCTCCCATACCCCCCGGCGCGCCTCCTCGTCCCATGAGTTCTGCTCCGCCAGTCCCGCCGCCCGCTCCTCCTATGGCACCACCGCCCAATCCGGCCGTATCCGCCCTCAGAAACAGCGTGCGACCTACACCACACACGACCAGCTCCTCGCCGGCTGCTCCTTCCAAACCCAAACCTCCTCCGATTGGCAAGAAGCCGCCCATGCCACCGCCATCTTCGCGCAAACCTTCGGGCAATATTCCGCCTCCTCCACCCTCTGCTTCACCAATTCCTCCATCAGCACCGCCATTGCCTCCTTCTTCTGCTCCCAGGCCACCACCACCGCCTCCTTCAATCAGTGCGCCCCCACCGCCCATGAGCAGTGCTCCATCCTTAGCCGAGACAGCTGCGCGCAACGCGTTCGGTCGAGCTCCGGGCGGTCCCAATGCTACTCCGCCCAGATCTCCCGCTCCCGCGCCACCGCCGCCGCCGCCGCCTGCAGCCGCGCCCTCACCACCGCGACAAACATTCGCAGCACCCAGTCCCCCACTAGCAGCACCATCTCCGCCACCTTCGGCAGCTCCAACACGGCCTCACGCAGGATCTATTTCACGGTCGACTATGGACGCGTCATCTTACACATTAAACGGAGGGTCTTTCAAGTCACCCAGTCTGTCACAAGGAGTAAGTGGCGGCAGAATGGGTCGTGGGCGCATCACAATCGAGGATACGCGATTCAAGTTCCAGTCAGATGATACGCTTCCAAAACCGCGAGAGTTTTCGGGAGTAACCAAGATGTACCGAGCGGGCAGAGGCAGTACGGTGCCGCTAGATCTCTCGGCTTTCGAATAGTTTTGAAGGAGGACGTGTGGATCTGGGGCGAACAAAGTGTTGATGGACTGTTCTGCGCATAGAGGGTATCGTACAAAAAGAGAAACGCGACTCTAGATGGTTGGTTCAGAGATGGAGACCTTCTTCTTCTTGGTCGTCTTGTGTGTCCTGGGCCAGTCTCGCATCGAGTTGTGCTCTCAATTGTTCGTCGGTCAAGCGTCCACTCTGGGTCTGTGATGATTGTGTTGTAGATGTAGAGTCACCGTTGACCATCCTTTCGCTGACCTGACGATCTTCGACTTCGGCCTCTGACCATCTCATGCCTCTCTTCTCGACCTCGGCTCGCAGCAGTTCGATACGTTCGTTCATGCGGCTGATGACGACGAGGTTTTCGTACATGGCGTCTCTGCAATCTTAAAGATTTGTGTGAGACGTAGTCTTCTAGCAACAAGCATTATCAACATACCTTGATCGCCTTCGTCAGCGAAAGGAACCATTTGCTCGTTTGAATATCTTAAGTGGTTCATGTTGTTGCGCAGTTCGGCGACCTTGGAGTGCAGGGCGTCGAGGGGCAGCGATTCGAGAGCTTCAGCAAACCTCGCTCGGTCGATGGGCAATGCTTCGTGCGACATGATGTTAGGCTGAGAGTGCTATGTAGCATGTATCGAGAACAAAATACAAAAGGTCATCGACATGAATCACAGGCAAACACACACCATGACGCCGCCTCGACATGGTCCGAGCACTGCCGAGCTCCGCAACTCATCATTGTTCACTCGTCGTCGACGACATTATCTTTTCGTTTCCCCCATCCCAAGTTACGTCGCTTGCTACGTGTGCTGCTTCTCTGCGTGGCTGCTGTGGACGACTGAGTCGCCATGAACCATGCTCGTCCGGTAGTGTTGCGGGCTTCATGCTCGACATTCCCATCACCTTTTGCGCCTTCCTCTCTAGCATCTTTCCTCGTCCAAATCGAATCTCGAAATCTCTCACAATCGATTCTACCCTCTACGATACCTCTGATCACTGGTTTGCGCAACTTCTCGGCTTGTACAGCCGTCTCGGCTAGGAATCGTTTCATTCCAAAGCCATCTCCCGATGTACAGAAGACCGGCCGGAACTCTGGCCAAGATGGACAAAGAGTAGTTCGTAGACGTAGGGACCTCCCCACTTGGAGAGACTATGATCCAGAAATTGGCATACCTCTTCCCTCAGGAGAACTCGATCAAGCCACCATAAGCGAAATCTTTGGCCCAGATATGCAATGCGATGATGGAAACCACGTCCTGAGGTTGATGAACTACCGAAGACTTTCAGGTAGTCTCATTGACATCGGCGTTGATTTTCCGAAAGAATCTGGAATTTCCTCTGGAATGGCTACGAGGGCTTTGGATTACATCAGAACACTGGACCCAGCCTTTGATGAAAACGAGACTGGTGCTGCTTGGGCAGAATCAGAGATTATGAAAGTGGAGCAACAATATATGGCTCGTGCAGAGAAACTGGGTATCTACAAGCGTACCGACGATAGCCTGCCAGATGAGCCGCATCAATCAGCCGGCACTTCCGATATCTACGGAGAAAGTGCTTTGGATAAATTGAGAAAAGCAAACAAAGCAAGATGGATGGAAGAGGATCGAAAGAAGGAGGAAGCAAAGAAACAACAAGAAGCAGAACGAGTCGCCGCTCTGAAAGCTGAGGCCAAGGACAACTCCCCTGAAGTCGAAGCGAAAGAGGAGTCGGGAAAGATCTTCAGTCCATTCGACGAGATTGCCCTAGCACAGCCTACTCAGAAGGCATGGTTAGAACCTGTTGAACGCAAGCCTTGGGTCAAGTACTACGAAGAACAGGCGACGATCATCAAGGACAACAAGATTCCTGATCTCTCCATTCTTCGCCGATTGGGTCCTTCTGCTTTGGTTCTCTTAGTCGTCCTCACTGGTTGCTGGATGCTTGACGAGGCGTACAATCCGCCTCCCCGATCGGCAAGGATGTTCCCTGACGTACCACCTGCTGTCGCCACACTTGGAGCTATCACCGCCATCAATCTTGCTGTATTCGTTGCTTGGAGAATTCCTCCTTTGTGGAGAACCATGAACAAGACCTTTCAGGTCACAGCTGCATATCCTTTCGCTATTGGAACGCTTGGTGCACAGTTCAGTCACCAGAGCTTCCGTCACCTGTTCGTCAACATGGTTATGCTGTGGCCTTTCGGTTGGATCCGTGAGTACCGAGTCAAGCACCCCAACGTTTGGTCAACACTAACTTGATGATATGCAGTACACGACGACGTAGGAAGAGGCACCTTCTTAGCTGTGTACCTCGCCTGTGGTACCGTAGGCACTTATGGCTCTTTGGCCTTCAACGTACTCGCCAAACGTTGGATGAATTACAGCTTCGGCTCATCTACTGCCGTCATCGGCACGATGGCTGCAGCTTGTCTGGTCAGGGCAAAGTACGTGATCTTCCATCCCACCTTATTCCGATCACCCGCTAATCCGTATCACAGCAACAATGTGACAGTGCTCGGCTACGAGATCCCTGACGTGACTGGTTTGACAGTTCTGGGCATCATCGCTGGATTCGAAATCTTGAGAGCCTGGCGCGGCAAGAACACCAGAACCGACTATGCTGGACATCTTTCCGGACTTGCAGCAGGCGTGTTTGCGGGTTTCTACCTCCGCCACAAGACTGCTGCCACCTCAATGACTCGCAAAGAGTTCACGCCCGTGCAATCTGAGGGGTCTAGCGAGTAGAAAGACTGCCTGTATATTGCTACAGAACGCATGTGTCGGAACGTCGTCGCTTCCGACCCCTCCCTTCTTGCAGCGATGAAGGGTGGGGCACAAGCTAGGATATCAAATGCGCGGTCATGCTCAAATCAGGTAGTCATGAGTCCAAGAGTTTGTTTCTCGGTTGTACAATACAATCAAGACACTCAACCATTGAGGTAAGAAATATGTAAGACTACTCGATCAAGAAGATATATACCAACCATTTTCCATTACCCAGATGGTGCATGTAGTCGGAATTTTTCTGCCTGGGCAGCAAACTCGGAAGTTGAGCCTCATCTATCGGCTATGGGCATTTGTGGATCCTTTCATCTCCGAAACACAAGGACCACCGACTGTCATCTCTAGCCGATGGCCACCTTGGTTCGGCATCGAGAAACATGGAAGGAACCATGACGGGGTTCGCTGTCTGAAACTGATATGCTTTGAGTTTAACATCTTGGCGTTGAATAGATCGCGGTCAGAACAGAGTTTGCTCAAGATCGAGCCTCCGAAGCGATAGAGATTGGGAAGTATAGGTTAGAATTTTGATATGGCTTTTCGATGTATCGAGCTTGGTCTTGAAGATGGTTTCCTCTCCAGTGGTGGTGCTTCTGGAGAAATTAAATCCAAGGTTTGTACGACTGTACCTTGTGCTTGGCAGTCGAAGAAGTTCGATAGCGCGGCGAGGTGTCAAAATTGGGAAGAAGGCCGCCGAGTCTTTTGCTGCCGCCCCACGAACAAACGGGCGGGCCTGTGCGCCCCATTTCATCACCTCCCGAGGCGCAAAAGGATAATGATCAGAGGATAAATACGCCCTGGCATGACTTCACTCACTCAGACCATGCTTTGGCCGGCATATACTTCGTTTTTGTGATTCTGTTTTTTTTTTTTTGTTTTGACCCAAGTCGGGCATATTGTCCTTTCTAATACTCCTGCCCCTTTGGACTGGACTTCGAACTAAGAGAAAAACAAACGTTTGACCCACGACCTCTCTTGGAAGTCATAACACACACGACATAGGCAAAACAGATCAGTCACACTCAAAGGCCTCGTTAGAAGGCAGACTGATATTTTCTCGCCTACTCGAGAGGAGATTGGATTGGGGAGTCAACACAGCCTCCTGCCATGGACGCTAAACAAGATCCCTACACCTGGGAAGGTGCGACTGGATGGCGACAATATCGAATGTTAAGGCCGGGCCGTGGCATGTACTACGATGTCAAAAGACGACTACCATATTACTGGAGCGATATTCGAGATGCTGTTACCTACAGAACGTTTGCCGCCACAGTTCGCATGTATTTTGTCAAGTATGTTTCGCGTATGAAGAAGAACATCAGAAACTTTTGAAGTAATCTAACCAGCAACTTGTAGTTTGTTACCAGCGCTAGCATTTTTACTAGACATGGAGCGACACACTGATGGCTTTTTCGGCGTGAACGAGGCGTTGTTCTCGTCCGCGCTTGCCGCGATTGTTTTCAGTACCTTGGCTGCTCAACCATTGACCATTGTCGGCATCACTGGTCTGATATCTCTTTTCAACTATACCATCTACGACATTGCTGTAAAGCAGGGTATCCGCGATCTTTATCCGGAGTTTCTGGCATGGGTGTCCATCTGGGCTGCCATCACACATTGGATTGCATCATTTGGTAACCTTTGTGATTACATGCGTTTTATCACCGACTTTTCGAGTAATGCTTTTGGCATGTATGTTGGTATCATTTACATGAGTGAGTTATATCATCTGTATATTCGATGGGATTGGCCAAAGCTGACAATCCTGTAGTCAAGGGTGTTCAAGAACTCATCGCTCAATTTACCGAGAGCACACACGAGGCTGGCTTCCTGAGCGTTGTTGTTGCATTGTGCTATTGGGCTACAGTGTACGCACTGGAGATGCTTCCTCACACCGTGGTCTTCAGTCCGGTCACCCGCAAACTGCTATCCGATTATGCGTATCCCGTAGGTCGTTCACCTTCCTACTCATCATAGACAAGACTAACAGATATTCTCTTAGATTGCCACTCTGTTCTGGACCGGCTTTGTTCACATTCCCGGCACAATCAAGCAAGCAGACGTGCTCACACTACCTCGAACCAGAGCCTTTTATCCCACAGTAGATCGCAGCTGGTTGATTCATTTCTGGAATCTACCTGTCAAATGGGTTTTTGTCGCTTTGCCCATTGGCATACTCGTGACTTTGTTGTTCTACTATGACCACAACGTTAGCAGTATCGGCGCTCAAGCAAGACAATACCCTCTCAAGAAGCCCGCTGGATTTCATTGGGACTTTGCCCTTCTCGGAGCCACATGTTTCATCGCCGGCATCATCGGCATTCCTCTGCCCAACGGTCTGGTCCCTCAAGCTCCCGTTCACACAGACTCCTTGACCGAGTACAAGGACAAACTCGTTGTTAGCCACGAAACCGAGGACGATCATGGCCAACCTATGGAGCGAAGAAAGAAGGTCTTCGAAGCCGAGATGGTGGTCGAGCAACGCGTCAGCCATTTCCTCATGGGCCTCGCCATCGTAGGCACAATGACCGGCCCCCTCCTCATCGTCCTCGCAACAATGCCTCGCTGTCTTTTCTGTGGTGTCTTCTTCGTCGTCGGCTGGGGATCCATAGAAGGCAACGGCATGACACAAAAGATCATCTTTCTCATCAAAGAACACCGCTTTATCGATCCGTCGGAGCCGCTCTTGCAGGTTCCGAGAAAGAAAATCATGCTTTTCCTTCTCTTCCAGATCTTGGGCGTGGGCTTCAGTGTCGCCATCTCGCAAACCATCGGCGCTATTGGGTTCCCTGTCATCATTTTGTCGCTCATCCCTCTGCGTTGGTCGATCATGCCACACTTATTCGCCCGCAGAGAACTCGAGATTATGGATGCACTTACCGCAGACTCCGACGTTGTGCTGTGCAGTCTTGGTGGCAAACCCATCATGCCTGAAGTCGCACTGGAGCGGAAGAGACGCGGATTCACAGCAGAGGAGGAGGGAGACAGCGCGCATATGAGTGACAAGGAAAAGGACAACTCCACTTCGGGAGAAGAGAGTCCTGAGACAAGAAGAATGCTGGACTTGGAGCAATCGGGACGCGGTAACGGGCCATACACTGCTGGTAAACATGATTAGGGAATTGCATTTTGGATTTTCCTGCGCGAATATATATTTAATATGAGGTAGAAGTGATGTATATACATATGGTAGTTGATATCAAGCACAACATCGAACTCATCATTTCCAGATCCACGAACCCAACCATCTTCTAGAAGCTGTCCGTATTCACTCCGATCATTCGTCATGCCTCCTGACCCATGAATTAACCAAGTGTTGAATGTAATCAGACTGAAGAACAGCCCCCGTGATCGGCCTTATTGGCTCTAGCGACTTACGACTTCAATGCCGACTCGCTATCTATATTGAAGAACGCGAGTCCCTCCTGTAAATCCGACTGGTCCTTTCTCGAACATACGATGCTTGTCAATCGTATCTTGGTCAAAATAAGGGGGCAATTGCCTATCGACACAAGAAGGGGCCCTTGGGAAGCAACGATAGAAGATCGTGTCGATCGACACATCGACACCATGTCCTAAATCCCGGGCTGCTAAGGCGTTTGAGATCACATCCGAATCCCACTGCTCCCACACGATATAAGGCACTTGAGAAACGAGAATCTTCAGCGTCTTGAGCAGAGGTGTATATGTTTGCCGGCGATCCAGAGCTGCGGCCACGACTATGGCAAGCTCTTCATCGTCGAACAAGGGAAGGGCTCCTTCAAGATCTCCGAGTGGAAAATCAAAGCCGTCGAGGTTGATCCACAGGCAAGTCAAGCTCTTGGGCAGTTTCGCTCCCAGGTCGACTGATGCGACATTTCTCATCCTCATCACCATCATCTTATGATAAGTCGTTGCGTGATCCATCGGCCAGCTTTGGCATTCCGTCAACACTCGGATTGGGACATGCAGCATGCTCAGCCTAGGGTAGTCGTGGAACGTCAAATAGCCATGTACGTCCTCCCATTCATCGTTCCATGATCCCGAGGTCCAGTGGTATTTGCCGATATGTAGTTGTAGGGTCTCGAGTGTCGATTTGACAGGTGACAGTGCTCGTTGGAGCGTTGGAAGGTCGACACGTACATTCGGTGAGGCTATATCCTCTGTAGCGGTCCAAAGATCGTACTTCAGTGTACGCAGGTTTGGGCAAGCCTTGAGTATATGAGCCAAATCATGTTCGCCGAGGAAGGTAAACGTAAGCTCGAGTGATTCGAGACTCGTCGTCAAGGGCACCAAGTCCTTGATCGGCCATTCAAACCCGGCATCCTCGAGTGGTTTGGGCAAGTTCAATGAAAGTTGACGGACATTGGGTGTGTAGAAGAAGAGAAGTGGGTAGAGAAGACCATCAGATTGAACCAATGGGACCCGACCCGTGTTCATATAAACCTCATCGCGAAATGTACCTATTGAAGCCGATGTAAGCCGTTTCAATTTTCGAATGGTTGATATCCCGATGAACGAGAACAACTGCGAGAACTCGGCACCGATTTCGATTGTCTCAAGCCTTGTAAGATAGACCAACAGGAATGCTGCAAATGCACTAGAAGACCCTTGTTCGAGCTCACGAATCCACCCCTCTGTGGAACATATGGTCGAGTGAGTCTCATGCAGTATGTGTTCAATCCTCTCGCGGTCGTGGTTCGAAAGTCCAGTCTGTCCGCTCTTTTCCCATACAGAAGAAGGAACTGCGCCGACAAGGCGCAGACAGCGTACGAAGCCAGCATATGCCGGCGAATGCAACAGAGTCCTTACGAGCAGGTATAGTGATGGTAATGTCTTAGATGGGCTTGAAGTAACCCTTTCCAGGCATGGGGAGTTTGCTCGACCATTGTGACTATCTTCTGGATGGTTGTTCTGGTTGCATGTACCCATGCGTTCGCAGGGACAAATGGTATGTCTGGAGTGGCGCGAGCAGAGGTATCGTGAGCGCCGCCAGACAAGATCAATGTCTCGGTACAAGACTGGTGTGGTGGACGCATGCCAGCTACGAGAAACGAGCGAGAATACCGATAGGCATTTTCTCGGCGTATAGAACAGGATTTCTTGGAAAACTTCATCGCAGATATGGATGTTGCCAAAGTTGGGCATGGTGGACTTTGTTGAAATGATGTTTTGTTGTGGCAGAGAAAATGTTTGGAGGAAGGATGGTGTAAAAAGCTGTGGCTAGCACTCATAAAACTTGACACGGCTCATTCAAACTCGCTGCTTCCGCAGCACAAACCTTTCGGAGAGACTGCCACATGAAGTTGAGACATAGTTCGTACATACAGGAGTTTCTGACAGATACTTGGACGCCTTGCCAAAGACAAACCCCCGAGCAGGGTCGCCCGAGCAGTAATATTGATGCTGACATATCTCGAGGTCCTCACTGACACTATGCAAGCATTCGATGAGCAACTCGTTGCCATCACAAGTACGGTATCCACGGTAGCCAGAACGAGGAAGGAGTGGTCAAGTGTTGCGCCGAACAAAGAAACAACCTCGGTCAGCGCCAAGCCGCCACTTCCCCAACTTCACTCCATGTCTTCGAGCATCAGCCTGCTCAATCTTGAGATAAAACATCCGAAAAGATTTTAACAAGAAGCCATCTCTAAAATGTCTGGAAGATTTGAACCGAAGCAGAAGGTCGAGCTCGATCCACCAAGAGATGATCCTATCAGCTTGGATTACCTATCTAAATGCGACGGTACGTTGTTGACACGGTTATGGCTGACCGTGTCGAGCATTTCACTGATAAATTGTTTGTAGGCACGCATGAGGGCTATCCGACATATGTGGCCATCAAGGTAGAGTTTGCAACTCTCCGAATCTATCGTCGACACACGAATTTGACATGTGACAGGGAACTGTTTTCGATGTGACTGGCAACAAGGCATATGAACCCGGAGCTTCGTACTCAGGCAAGTCCACTATGATGATAATGAATCAAAACACCTGCTGATTCATTCTCGCAGTTTTTGCCGGCAAAGACGCATCCAGAGCCCTCGCACAGTCTTCCTTGAAGAAGGAGGAATGCCGACCTGAGTGGGAAGATCTCAAACCTGAACACAAGAAGGTTCTTGATGACTGGTTTACTTTCTTCAGCAAGCGCTACAACATCAAGGGCAAGGTAGCCACTGGCAACGCGAACTTGTGATTCGGCACAACAACTGGTTATATCTCAACATGCAAAAAGCTGCCCCATATGATATACCCCTTCCAAAACATTTTCTCGATGACCAAGACGTGTTTCAAAAGATGCGAAACCGGGAATGCTTAACCTCAGGAATGACCGCCTACGAATCAAAACAGACTCAATCTTTCCAGATAACAATCGAGCCACTGACTTCCTCCCGAATGCACACGAGCCTCGAACTTGGTCTCGACCGTCAATTCTAATTCATTCACACAGTCAGCATGCGCTCGACACGGGAAACCAGAGTAGTTCGACTCACCATCAACACTGACGACACCAAGCTGCCACTCTGCCGGAGCAGTTTGGACAACTCCTCCTCATCCTGAGATGCTTCCCAATGCGCCTGACCAACTTGCACTCTACGTAGGCGGCCCATCTGCACGCATGCTCCAATTTCTTCGCATCGTGTCCGCAGCTGTAGTGGACTGCGTTCCAAGTACACATTTCTCCTGACAATGTGCTTGCTTATATAAAGCTTCTTGGTCGTGTGTCCGGCTTGAAATACTGCGACGGAATTGAATTGACTTTGGGTGTGGTGTTCTCTGTCGCAAACAAGGAGAGCGAAATGGTTGCTTTTCTTTCTGATCGCGGAAAGGAGAAGAAAAGAAAGAGCATGGGAATCTCAGGTGGTATAATATACTGAAGGGAAGGAGAATCCGGAACCGAAGTTGTATTACAGGATACGAGTGTCTATATCACAGCAGTAAAACCTGCAGACTTTGGTCGCTGATTGCACGTTCAGGTTCTACAAACTCTTCTTGTTACAGGGCTGACGTTTACAGAAAACATTTGCTGCTATACGCTGTGCGATGCTGGCAACAACGAATCCGCACCCTCTCACAAGGAAAGGAATCGGCTTCGCTCGCGACACACAACGCACACGGGTGTAACATTCTGATCGAAGAATACGCTTGCATTTGTACGCACATCCAATGGAAAAAGATAACACATTCAAATTGCGAGCGCAGCGACGGGTAAACCCCTGGAACAGAAAAATCAGGTTGGCGAAGAAGAAGACTGCTTGCGACAAGAATACTAACTATACACCATTAACCACCCTGCAACGCCATGAATGACAAGTCTTTTTCTGTCCAATCAAACCAATTTGACTCCTTCCTTGAACCCTTGTGCGCCCTGTGCCTTTCACCATCGCGCCAAACACAACCCCAAAATTTGTCCGTGAGAACCAGTCCTCTTCCAACCCTGGAGCAATCTACCCACAGACCAAATAATCTCAACGAGCATGACCGAAAGTTCTTTGTCTGGCATAGTACGCACAGTTGCGACAGTACTCTGTGGGGTTGGTCCATTCCCTCTTGACGGACCAGGCACCAAAGCATTGGTGGTTAGGGTCATTGCGGGCAAAGTGGCAGTGCTTGATTAAACGGCGGACAGCATGGCCGCAGCGATAGTGGATGTTTTCGTATTGGCACATCTTGAATATTGCTGTCTTCAAGTTAATGAGCGTCCGGAGGGATGATCAAGGAGGCGGTTGGCTTACTTGTGGAGTTTGATTGACGAAGATTTGGTGGTACGTGGTAGATGGAGACGGAAATGCTGTGGTCCTACGGGATCGTTGTTGACAGCGGGTGATTGATTGTGTAGGTTGATGAGCTCTGGTAGAGGTGGTGTCAAGGAGTATGAGAAGATGGACGCTGATGTCTGGTACAAGAGGCAATGGCTCGATTGGTATGTTGATGATGTCGAGGTTTTCTGTCACTTATATATCTCGAGCATTGCTCCTTCCGCATCTTGCTCAGGTCTCTTGATGCTCTGTTTACTCAACCATCACGCTTCTTCTTGCTTGATTTAATGCTGCTATCTCATGACGCGGAAGCATATGAGAGACCTGTCATTGCAAAAAGTGACGGATTGGACAACATGAACACAAGAGACGAAAGACTCATGCACGTCAATTGATCAATGACTTGCAGCTCACAAAGAAGAAATGGTATACCAATAGATTTTCTGACAGGCGGGAGCAGCAAAGGCTATCAACATGAGATATGCAGGGTCATCGGTTGGCAACAGACAAGAGAGATCTTCCGAAAAAGAATGACAAGTTCAAGAGATGGTTGACAAGAAAGAATCATCGGTGCACAAGAACCCAATTGCGGATGTTTGCTGAAATGTGGAGCTTGTGAACGTCCATGGTTCCTGCCTTTCCGTATGCTGTATACACTTCCTCATTGGGCAGGAATCACATCTCAATTCTCAATTTGTCGAACTCGAAGCAAGGGATGATCCTTGCACGATACTCACACGCGTAGGCTGCACAGAAATGAGTGGAAGAGAAACATTCTAGACTTCGAGATGCACAAGGACCCGTGACGATGGGTGACTACCGAACGGCAGCGATGACCCGAAGGTAACACAAGTAAAGAGCTGGGTCCACAAGCAAAACCGGGTTTTCCTGCAAATCATCCGTCGCCTGTGGACCTGGTTGAGCGCGACATCCAAGCTGTCTAGACCTACCCTCAACAATCTGGCTACTTGCAGCTTCTGTTGAAGTCATGTTGTGATAATTACTCGAGGGTCGATAACCACACCATCCGTTGGCTGAGCATCCGCAATGAGATTCTAGTTAAAACACGGGAGACACCAAGGCAAGATCAAGATGTAGAATGGATTGAAGAATGCTTGCTTTTGATTACAATGATAACGAAGAAAATTTGTTTGAGAAATGTGAGCCGGTCGACACTTTGTCGGCAGTACTCGTTTAATGCCTATGCAGTATCCTGTCCCACTGCAACTTCTTCCTATCAACACAAAGCACTGCGACATCGCGTAAGACAGACAGTTCTTCTGACCGAGCGTTCAGCATGAATCCGCAAGATCGACTACGACAGAGAAAAGGACCCAGGAGTCGCACAGACTGCATGCCGTGTCGACGGGTATGGACGTTGACACTTCCTTAGGCAGCTCCCTGCTTGCGGGCACGGCGAGCCATACGCTTCTTCTGGATGATTTGCTGACGCTTCGCCAACTTCTCATCGGCGGGAGCCTTCTTGTTCTTCTCTTCCTCAGCAGGAGCCTCGTCCTTTCCGTCTCGCTTGCGCTTGCGATCGAACTTGCCTCCTTTGCCGCGGTCACCAGCGCCAAGCTTGGTGTCACGGCCCGAAGGCTGTCTCTTGCCGTCCGCAGTGGGTGCGGTAGCAGCGAATGAACGCTCGCGAGACTTTTCCTCAATCTCCTTTCTCCGCTTGACGACCTGTGCGTTCTCGATGGCGAACTCGACAATCAATCGCTTCTTGCGCTCGGCAATCATCTCTTGCGACATCTTGCCCTTGCCCTTCTGTTCTTGTGCTTGGTAACCGATGGCGTGACCGTTCAACCAGCGGAGACCCATCAGCGCCGAACGATGTGTGTAGTACTCGATGAAACCGTATCCGCGACTGCGGCCCGCGCCACTCTTCTCGTCTACTTTGGCACCCTCGCGACCTTCAAAAACGATCTTTGCTTGCTTGACGATACCCTTGGCACGCTTTTTGCGATCGGCCTCGGCCTTTGCGTCCTCTTCGCCACCTCTGCTAAGCTCTTCTCTGTTGAGGCGCTGGCGCTTGCCCTCCTTGACGTCGGTAGCAAAGCCAACGACACCCTCTCTGGCAAGTTGTTTCAAGTCCTTGGATGTGATGGATCTGGGAATGTTACGGACGGAAAGACGGGTCAGACTCAAGTGCAGGGAAGGGTTGCTCTCGATGAGGGTCTTTCTCTGCTTGGCACTGGCTTCTCTCATGGTTCTCTCCGAAGGAGGGAGCTGCTCGTACAATGGTGAGTTGGAAGGAATGGTTCCCTCGGACAGCAAGTATAGACGTCTTCTGTCTGTGTCACGCTTGAAGCGGTTTGCGGCACCCTCTTCTGTCAGGCGGTTGGCTTCGTTCTTGTTGACGGCACGGGACACTTGCAGGACGCGTCCATCCAGGGTGAACTTGCCAGTGGGGTCGGCGTCCTCGTTTTGCAGAACCGAGTGGGTCATCTGAATAGAACCGTCTTTGGCCTTGGGGTCGTTCAAACGGGGAGGCTGGTGTCTGGGTGCATTCTTGAGAACATTGTCGGCGTCTTCGAGCTCGTAGAAGCAAACAAAGCCAGTACCTCTGGGTCGCTCAGTTTCTTGGTCGACAACAATTCTTGCGTAGCGGACAGAGCCGAATTGAGTAAAGTGGTCCTCGAGATCCTCGTCGGTGCATGAGAAGGGCAGGTTGCGAATGAAAAGGGTCGATGAGTTGTCCTCTGTTCTCGGCTTGACATCCTCCTCGTCCTCGTCATCCATGTCGTCCATGTCCTCATCCTCATCTTCGTCGTCAGAACCAGACTCGTCGTCATCCTCGTCCATGATGTGTTCGTTGGCATCAGCACCGTCAACGGCATCATCCTCCATTGTTTCATCCTTCTCTTTAGTTTCCTCTTGAGGAGTGTTGTCCCAAGTCTCCTTGTCAACAGCCCAGTCGACAGCCAGTTGTCTTCCATCAATCTCTTTTCCGTTGACGCCTTCGATGGCCTTCTCGGCGTTGGGTCTGCCACGCATGATGACGAAACCAAAACCGCGCAAAAGTCCAGTCTTGCCCTTGGGGAGAACAGTGTGCTTGACTTTTCCGTAGCTCTGGAAAAGCTTGGCCAGTTGATCCGGATACTTGATGCTCCAGGGAAGGTTGCGAACGATGAGTCGGGGGACTTGGGCGGCAGCGCGCTCCTTGGCCTGGCCCTCTCTGAACTTCTCGCCGGCCGAAGGCACGGCAGCAGCGCCCTTCTCACGGTGTCTGGGTTCAGCGACCTCGCAGCGCAGCTTCTTTCCGTCGACAGCAAAGCCGTTGAACTCGTCCTTTGCCTTTTGGCAGTCCTCGGCGTCGGCGAAAGTGACGAAACCATAACCCTTGCACTTCTTGGATTCCTTGTCGGTGACGGCGACGGCGTGCTTGATGGGGAAGGAGGCGGAGAAGATCTCGGTCAGAGACTCGGAGGTGGCAGACTCGGGCAGCGAACGAACGAAGAGCGAGCGGCGCTGAGCAGCGGCTTCGATTTCGCTCTCCTTGTCCGAGACGACCTTGGTGACGGCATTGCTCTCGACGGCGGCCTCGGTGGCGCTCTCGACGGCAGCCTTGACCTCTGCAGCGTCCAGAGACAGCCTTTGCTTCTTGCGTGGGGGCGTCATGGTTGTATATGTTGTGTTGTATGGGCTCGAGAAAAAAGTGCAGCAGCAGCAAACACGGCTCAACTTTTTGGCAACTGAGACTTTCTTCCGAGGCAGATCGCCGAGGCCTGTGCTTGCCTCCCGCCTCCACACACCGCCTTCTACATGATCCACCCATCTACCAAAATACACCACATCTATCAAGCAATATTCTACTCTGCCTTGACAGGTTGATCCACCATGAGCTGTAACAGAGACATGACCACCTCTGCTGCTGCCAAAGTTGTTGGCTCTCCGGCATTGTCGTAGATCGGCGCCACTTCCACAACATCCCCGCCAACAATATCCAGCCCAGACAGTCCATCAAGAATTGTAAGAAGCTCTCGAGTCGTCCATCCTCCAACCTCTGCCGTGCCGGTCGCTGGCGCAAAAGCAGGATCAAGCACATCAATATCGACACTGATGTACACCTTTGTTCCTGCAACCCGACGTTTGATTTTCTCAATCACTCCTTGTGGCGTGGCTCTGTCAATGTCTCTGGCCGTGATCATCTCGAACCCGCACTTGCGATCGTTCTTGAGGTCGTGTTTCTTGTTGGCAACCGGAGCTCTGATTCCCGCATGGATCGATGTGTTTCTGACCAAGCCCTCTTCGTGGGCAATGTGTAGAAAGGTGCCGTGGTTGACTCCCGCATAGTGCGATACACCTCCCCCAAGTACTTCGGGGTCCCAGGTGTCGATGTGACTGCGCTTCTGTTAGTTTCAGTTGTGTTGGTTAACATGACACTGTTCCGACCTATCGAAGTGTATGACACTGACAGGACCCCAATGCTTGAACGTCGATCTCAAAGCAGAGAGTGTCGTGGTGTGGTCGCCGCCTAGCGTGACAATTCTTGGTACGGTGTAATCAGTCGTATTGGTGGCTCGACTCGAGGTAATCTTGTGCGCTGTATCGAGCTGCTTCAGGGCCACTGTATTGTCCAACACGGTCAGAGGAGCATCTCCACAGTCAACGATGGTGGCCCATTCCTTGTTCTGAAGTCAGCCCACGGTCGAAAGTCTGCCTCTTTTATCTTCATTACCTTGAACAAGTTCCTTCCGTTGTATATACTCCATGAGAAGTCTGGGTGAATACGACGAGATCCTGCTCTGATTCCATTGGGTCCAAATCTAGCACCTGGTCTTGCAGTTACGCCGGTATCAAACGGAGCACCCAGAATGGCAATATCGTACTTCTCATGGCCCGTCTTATCAAGACAGTGAACATAAGGAAGGTTGGCAAAGGTAGTCAGTCCCGCAAACTTTGCTCCAGTAATGTCGATATCTTCAAGGCCTGAACCTTGTATTATGGGAGATTGATATCCTGCTACAGGCGGGAATGTAATGTCCCGGCCTGCAGCGGTGGAAGCGAGCAGTAAGATCGAAAGGGCAGAAATCATTGCTGGGAGATCGAATGCTAGATCAATCTGTAGAAGATTTCAGGGCGGTACATGTATTTATCAAAGCGCTATCGCTGTCTGGATGGATGTCAAAGTTGACAAGGTCGATCGATATTCGGCTAGACATGCTCAAAGAGGAAGGTCCTACCGGCGCCAGGTTGATCTTATCACCTCGACGGCATAAACATTGACAAAAACTCATGCGTGGCCTACACGGTATGCTAAATCGCCAGAGGTAATGATAATCCTTGGGACAGTCGCGCCCACGTCTTCAATTCGCTCCTCGACTTTCACCGCAGACACCGCAGCCATCTCCTCCAATTCTGTTGAACATCGCAGACTTCAGCGCGCCAAAGAAAGTCGACAAGGCAATGTCTCTCGTTGGACAGAGTCTACTCCTGATCAGCACTGTGCATTGTGATAAAGATACACGCAAACATGCTTCAACCCTGGGAAATGCGAACACAGCCATATTCTATCTGAAGGACTATAATTTAATTGTCAACTCTACTGGGGTATACTACGAGACAACCATGACCACACCTCTCCCGTTTAGAAACCGCTGGCAAACTTCTTCTTCAACTTCTCGTACTTCTCAATGCTTCCAACACTCTTGTGTACAACACTGATCGCGTACTCAAAGTCCTCTTGTGCCACCTTGTTGTCTCTACGCTTCAAGCAATGCTGACCTGCCTGTCGCAAAAGTGACTCAAGATCGGCACCAGAGTAACCATTGCACTTTTCGTCGCGAGCAATCTGCTCGATGCCGGCAGGCCATACGCCAGCTCTGCCATCTTTTGCTCTGGATTGAATCAAGGCCTTGAGGATCTCAACACGCTCTTCCGTGCCTGGAAGACCAACGTAAATCTTGGTTTCGAGACGACCGGGACGCATCATGGCCTCATCGATGATATCAGGTCTGTTGGTTGCTGCGATGACGTAAATACCAGCGCGATGAGATAGACCATCAAGCTCAGTGAGGAGAGTGTTGACGACACGTGCAGAAGCTTCGGAAAGCGAGTCGTCACGACGAGGCACAAGTGCATCGAGTTCATCGAAGAAGATGACACAAGGTGCAGAGGAGCGAGCGCGATTGAAGAGTGTACGCACTGCACGTTCTGACTCTCCGACGTACTTGTTGAGTAGCTCCGGACCCTTGACACTGATGAAGTTGGCCTTCGACTCGGCCGCAACCGCTTTGGCGAGCAATGTCTTACCACATCCAGGAGGACCCCAGAGCAGTACTCCAGTAGGTGCAGAGATACCAACCGCGGCATACAAGTCGGGTGATTTGATAGGTTCCACAATGGCAGTTTGAAGCTCTTCTCTGACACTTGTGAGTGCGCCAATGTCTTCCCAAGTAGTGTCTGGTATCGTTGCGAAGCCTTCACGCTTGGAGGAAGGTGTGATTGTGGGCAGAACAGTCAAGAAAGCTTCCATGGGGATAATGGTTTGCTCGAAGCCCTCGGGCTCTTCCATTTCTGTGTTTCTTGCACGAATGACAAGACGATCCCAGAGTTCATCAACATTTGGTTCCTGGTTGTCGTCGAGCTCCATTCCATCTGTCGTTGCCTCTACCTGCCTGATCAAGGCGTCTTGGTAGCGGTCCATGGCCCATGTAGCGGCCTTGCCCACAAGATCCCTCAGATCAGCACCCACAAAACCAGGGGTCATCTTTGCAAGTTTAGGGAAATCGACGTCGTCAGAGATGGGCGTGTTTCTCGTCTGTGTGCGCAAAATCTTCTCTCTCATAGGCTCGTTGGGCACACCCATGTTGATCTCGGTGTCGAAGCGACCACCTCGTCGCAGAGCGGAATCGATGGTGTCTGGTCTGTTGGTGGCAGCGAGTACAATGACAGGCTTGCCGTTGTTCTCCTTGTTGTCGAGAGCCAAGCTGTCCATGCTGATCAGGAGCTGGGCGACGATGCGCTTCTCCATCTGACTCTGCGAGCTCTCACGCTTCGGAGCAATGACATCGATCTCGTCGATGAAGATCAGACATGGGGCGTGTTTGCGTGCTTCGTCGAAACGATCGCGGATCTGCTTTTCGGACTCTCCCGACATGCCCGACACGACCGATGGACCAGCGATCTCGATGAAAGGAACGCCCAGCTTTGCAGCACTTGCTCTTGCCAGCATGGATTTACCACATCCAGGAGGGCCATGAAGAAGGATACCGCGCGGCAGAGGGACATTGAGATCGGCGTAGCGTTGAGGACGGAGCAGAGGTAGAGTGAGGAGGTTCATGAGTTGGCGCTTGACATCGTTGACACCACCCAAGTCCTCGAGAGCAATGCCAGTGGGTGGAGAGCGGTCGATTTCCTCGTTCTTGTCACGCTTGAGACGTTTCTTGACGGGTTCTCCATTTGCTTCCCTCCTCTTCGTTTCGGTTGCAGAGCCGTTTACTGCAGGAGTGCCAGGCGCCGTGGTGGGAGTGGCAATCTTCCACGAACCAGTAATGCTCTTGTTCATAATGTTTGGTTCCTCTTCTTTGATTGCGAATTTGTCGGCTTCGGCCTCTTCGTCCTCTTGGGCGTCATCTTCGAGGGTGTCGAGAATGCGCTCGAGGCTGTCTTCGAGGGATCGCTTCGGTTTGCGCTTCAAGCTGGAGTTTGAGCGCTGGATAGCTTGATATAGACTGCGGACGTCGGGCCTGTTCAGGGGATCCTGAAGCAAGTGAGTCACAGCCTGGTAGACTTCGTTGTCCAGACCCTGGCGCAGGCGGGAGGAGGGCCTTCCAGGCATGGTGGTGTGCAGGTATTTGGATTGCTGAACTGATTCGCTCGACTTGTTGATGGACTTTTTTTCAGGGGAAGCCGACAATGTGGGGCTGCGACAGATGACCGAAGCACCCAAGTGTTTTCGGGGTCTCAGTGGGATTGTGGACATGCAATTCACCTTTGTGCATTCCTACGCATGTTCTACTCACGGCCAGGCAATCTGAGATGGCTTTTAAGCAATCGACCTCTGAACCTCCCAATGTTCACGCGAAACAGGCAGCATCGCGACAGATGACTTTCTAGAAAAGAGCGTCCGAGGCCGAAGCTTTTCCGAATGACATCAACATTCACATGCCAATCCATGTGCACCTTCGAGGGGCAGGCACGCGCCATAGACAATCTGCGCCCAAACTCGCCATATCTTCGTCAACATGGGCAACTCGTCGAGTACGCCCAAGGTGTCCGCCCAGGATAGGTCAGCTACCATGCCCCTGTCCGCCGTCGCGATTAGTCTTCTGACCCGCACCAAGGGCCATTCTTGACATGAAGAACCAGCGCGATAAGCTGCACCAATACCAGAAGCGCATCACCATCATTACCAACCGAGAGAAAGAGATTGCCAAAGAGTGTTTGCGGAATGGCGACAAGAGACGCGCTTTGCTTGCTTTGAGGAAGAAGAAGTACCAAGAGTCGTTGCTTGCCAAAACCGATCAGCAATTGGCCCAACTCGAGACACTCACGAGCGACGTCGAATTTGCCCTCGTCCAGAAAGATGTCGTCTTCGGCTTGCAGCAAGGCACAAAGGTTCTGAAAGAGATACACAAGGAGATGGGTGGTCTTGAACGTGTCGAGCTCATCTTGGGCGAGAATGAGGAGGCCCAAGCATATCAGAATGCACGTTGCTCCATTCTCTTAAACAGCCATGCATACATACTGACAGTCCTGTAGGAGATTAACGAAATGCTCGGTACGAGGATGACCAACCAAGAGGAGGACGAAGTCGAGGATGAGCTCGAGGCTCTGGCGGCAGAAGCAAACAAGCAGAGAATGCCGAGCACAGTGGAAGAGGGCGTCATTGCCCCCATGCCAAACGCGCCCACAGATGCACCCAAAGAGACGGCAAAGGAACGAGCAGCAAGACGAGCAAGAGAACGAGAGATGGACTCGGGTCCCGAGCCCATACTTGCATGAGACATGAAGCATGATTGGATGGTGGTTTTTTTTGGTTTTAGATGTTCAATACCCATGAGTCTGGTTTTCTGTCGACACGCACCTGAGCCTTGCACCGTCTTCGTCAGTTTGCTGTGTTGTTGGTCTTGTGCTGGGTATGACGCACGGGCGACAATACCAATGACATGAATGGGCAGCTCCGACGTCCAAAACCTGTCAGCAACCTCGCAAACATGTGAAGACTCTATCGACCGTCCCTCAAGACACCACAAGCATCATGTCGCACTGCCACGACGAACACGAAGGCCATGGCCACGGCCACGGCCACGGTCACTCGCACGGTGCCCACGACCATTCGGACGACATCACGCCAGCCCTCCAAAACAGCCTCTACAGACAGATCGACTTTGACGCCATCAACACGCTTAACGAGAACGCCTCGGGCTCCGGAAGCAAAATCTGCAAAAAGACGTGGGACGAGCGATTGAGCCCCGAGCCCGAACTCTGCAGCGATGCCGACGAGCAATTGCTGATGCACATTCCGTACGCCGTCCATCACTCCTTCTCCACGACTGTTGTATTGACATACACCAAAGCTTCACGGCCCAGATTCGCCTTCACTCCATCATGATCCGCACATCCACCACCGACTCGGCACCTCTGACCCTCAAACTCTTCATCAACCGCGACGACCTCGACTTCAGCACCGCCTCTGAGGTCCAGCCAACCCAGACCCTGTCGCTGTCGCAGAGCAACGACATCCAAGAGGTTCCCGTCAAGCGCGCTCTGTTCAACACGGTGCGCTCGCTGGATCTGTTCTTCGAGGACAACTGGGGAAGAGGCGACGAAGACGAGACCCGCATCTCTTACCTTGGCTTCAAGGGCGAGTGGATGGCTCTGAACCGTGAGCCCATCAATTTCGTGTATGAGGCTGCTGCCAATCCGAGTGATCACAAAATGGTCTCTGGTGTCAGAGGTGAGGTGGGCAGTCGTCTGGGAGGAGCAGGCGGACGAGGTAATGGCATCTAATCACAATGTCGACCAGGAAAGTAGAAAGAAACATCACAACTCATAGCGTATGATACAGCTGCTATCGGGTCTGCTACTTGCGTATCTGGTAATACGCAGGTGCATACTCGGTCAGCCAGCTCTTTTCGATTTTTGTTATGTCTCTGATGAACGTCTTGTCCCCCGTCTGCATGACTTCGTGGAAGATGACCCAGTCCGCCTTTCGGTTCTGTTTGTTCCGTTAGTGCTACTGTGTCAAGACGTCAAGAAGAGGAGTCACTCACAAACATCAGCGAGCTAGGATGTGCGTGCAATATCATGCTGCCATCCACCGTCTGGAACGTCCCATCTGCTTGCATTCTAGCCGCATGCACAAAGTAGCCAGCTGTCAGACATCGTCGGATCTGCTCAGCTTTGTCGGGGCCTCCCACTGTCAACACGCCTTTCGAGCTCAAAGACTCGTCCACGTTGATGCCAAACCGCTCCATGTATCGCTTGAGCTGATTTCGCACACTGACAGCTTTCGTCATGCTCTTGAAGTTGAGGTGATGATTGCGACACCACGAAGAATCCTTTTTGCCCTTGGTGACAAATGCCTGATACACATTGAGCAGTGTGAGATGATCGCCTTCTGCCACTGCAAACTTCCACCTTGAAGACTCCATGGCCTTCTTCTCTCCTTCGTGCTGGAACCAGACTGCGCCTTGCAAAGTCGTCATGGCAGCAATTGTCAACATCTCGCTGAGACACCCGAAATCTGGTGCAGAAAGTAGGACTTTTGCCATCATGGGCTCTACGGCCAATTCTGCCATGCGGACACCCATTGGTTTGGTCAATCTTGCATAGTCGTCTAGTGCTCCCAGAGAGTATAGCATTTCCAATGCTCGGATCACGAGCTCTGATGGCGGTGGTGTCAAGTAGTCGAAGCGAGCAATGTTATCGATACCCAGACATTTGAGTTGTAAGATCACCGGAGCAAGATTACTCCTTTGGATTTCAGGCACAGAAGCATCATCCAGAGAATCGTATGCAGCTTCTGTATAGAGCCGGTAGCATTTTCCAGACTTTGTTCGACCCGCCCGACCGGCCCTTTGAGTTGCTGCAGCTTTGGATACCGCAGTTGCTGTGAGGGTTTCTATGCCGGTGCCGGGATTAAATGCTCGCAATTTGACGAAGCCAGAGTCGATGACGAAAACGATGCCAGGAATTGTTACTGAAGCTTCGGCAATGTTCGTAGCCACAATGACTTTTCGAGTCTCTACCGCTGCTGGTTCGAAGACATACATTTGCTGTTCGGTTGAGAGACCCGCATATAGTGGTAGTGGCTGAAGTACCTGCGAACCACGAGGTAGAGAAGGTAAGCGGTCTGCGATCATTGACATGCACGTATCGATTTCCTCGCGACCAGTAAGGAAGATCAATATGTCACCTTCGCCTTCTTGCGTGTGTATGTCGAAGACTGTCTGAACAGCACGTTCAACGTAGTCCTCGGCAGGAGCTGTCAGATAGTGAACATCAACTGGAAACATTCTGCCCTCGAGATTTACGATGCGGCCAAGATCACCACCAGGTTCGTCGGTCTTTGTTGGACTCGCCGTACTGCCTTCGTCGCGGGTGAAGAAATCCAAGAAATCCTCTGCTTGAAGAGTTGCACTGCTGACGACTATTCTCAAGTCTGGTCGGCGTTTCCTGATCTTCTTCAGAACTCCCAGTAAAATGTCGGAGCTGAGGGAGCGTTCATGGGCTTCATCCACCATAATAACTGAGTATCGAGATAGTAAGGGATCGACGAGTGCTTCTCTCAGCAGCAGACCGTCTGTCAGGAACTTGATCTTCGTAGCTGCTGAAGTCACGTCCTCAAATCTGATCGAATATCCGACCTGTATCAGTTAGCCTTGAGACCCTCAACAGAAGATGGCCTGCATACCTCTTGCCCAAGGTTACATCTCATCTCTTCGGCGACTCTCGCAGCGACTGTAGTTGCAGCAACCCTACGGGGCTAGTTTTCCTGTGAGTATATGTCATGTTGGATGTTTTGCAACGTCTTAGTACTCACCCACCTGAGTGACTGCAATCATCTTCCCCTCTCCACACCATCCTGCCTGATGTAGAAACTGAGGAATCTGAGTTGTTTTACCGCTTCCTGTCTGGCCAACAACAATGACAACGGGATATGTCTCGATCAAGTAGAGAAGACTTTTGCGATGACGGGCGATTGGTAGCAAAGAAGACGGTTTGTGGAGGGCAGGGATAAAGTCCCGAGACAGGTCAAAATCGGCCATGTTGGCGTACTGTAATTGACCCAAGAGATGATGATTTGTTGTGATGGTGTTGGAAAACGGTCGATGACATGATGGTGCAGATTAGTGTGGCTTGAAACAGGGTCCACGAGCTGCTGTGTCTACCCCTCGGTTCAGCTGCCTAAACACCATCTTGACTTTGTAACACACAACACCGCCGACATGTCTGAAGGCTCACACTCAGAAAAGCCCGTAAGTGCTCTTCTCATGCCTCTTCTACATGAGCTGACTCGACTGGCAAGCAGAAAGCGCGCGCCGAATCGCCGACAACAGCACGCGAGCTCGACTTCGACGACGACCACCAGGACAGCAGCCCTCTCAAGAGCCCTACCCCCAAACAGGTCAGCTTCGTCGAGGTCGAAGATGAAGACGCCCCGTCCAAGCCTGCGCGCCCCCTAAGTCCAAAGGCCCAGAACGAGAAGACGCTCAAGGAGGCCTTTCCCACAATCGACGACAAGGTCATCAGTGCCGTCTTGATCGCCAGTGGTGGCAACGTCGAGCCTGCCTTCAACGCTCTGCTGGGTACGTTGCTCAGCCTTGTCTTGTAGACCATGACTGATTGCTTGCCAGCCATGTCCGACCCCGACTTCAAGCCTGAAGACGCTCCTCCACCGCGTCCGCCGAGACCCACCCAGGCTCAGCGCCAGCTCGACGCCGACGAGCAATACGCTCGTCAACTTGCTCAGCACTTCCAGTCCGAGGCCCGTCCTCAGCGCACCAGACGAGACGACGATGATCGAGGCCCGCCTCTTCCGAGCCGTCCTAGACAGCAGCGTCCAGGTCTTGGCGACGACGACAGGGAATACAGCTTCTTCGATGGTATCATCATCCTATTCTACAGCCCGCGTCCCTGAGACTGGTAGCTAACTCGACTGCAGATGATCTTCCCCAGATCAAGGAGAACGTGCGCAAGGGCTTCTTGGAGACACAGACAAAGGTCAACAGATGGATCACCGACTTCAGAAAGAAGCTGGACGGAGACGACAATGACGACCCATATGACGGTCCTACCAGGCAGGACAGCCCTCCCCGCAGACAGAACTACGGTCCTTCGCAATCCGAACAACTCTACGGCATCCGCAGGTCGGCCGATGTGAGCAGAAAGAGCACAGACAAGGACCGCTACGACCTGGACAACCGCGTCTTGGACGACGACTTTACAGCTCTGGAGCTCCGTGATGATGAAGGTGTGCCGAAATGCTGAAACACATGAGCGTGCTTTCACTGACTCCCGAACTAGCTCAACCCCGTGCTTCATCCTCGCGCAATCGTCCTCTCGCCGACCCCGACCTCTACAAGCCTAACGTCGCCCCTCCCCAGTCCGGCCCAGTCGACGAGGTTGATGCCATAGACCGTAGGAACCAGCGTCAGCCATCCCCTGGCGCTGCATCCAAGTCGGCCAAGTGGCAGCCCTTGACATCGATCGCCCCCAACCCAGAGTCGGACGAGAACGACCCTTTCAGTCTCGGCGACAGTGACGATGAGAAGGAGACAAAAACCAAGGACACCAGAGAATCTGACACTGCGCGTCTGAAAGAAGCCGCTCGCAAGAGCGTGACCGCTGAGTCGGCAGATGCTCCTCAGAAGCTCCAGGCTAGCGAAAGATCTGGAAGTACGAACGTGAGAGACAAGGAGGCCGAGGCTCTGTTGACTGGCAAGAAGCCTGCTTGAGAAGTCGAACCATACATCTTCAATCAACTTCCCCATCTCTGGTACGTAGCAACAGGTCAGAGTAATGCAATCGTTCAGATAATTTTCCATGGACTTCCCATCGCATTGCATTGATGGGCTCAGACAGACGTGTGGAATGGCTTCGAACCTTAATATTGCCGTTCACGAACCAGGCTCGCGCCCAACAGGTGTATAGGCTTTTGAATCTGCTATCTAAGGTTTATGAGAACAATCCATCTTCCTAGTGCACCGAGTAGCATAGGAGCATGGAGCTTACAACGTCGAGCTTCCCTACATGTCACTCAACTTGGCCTCATTATACCGCACCCTAGACTACTTCTGATGCAAGTATTGTAGAAACATCCTATGCAACATGCTCCCTCAAGTCTGCTGCTCCTATAATTAGTCAAGACTAAGTTTGTGGTGAACTTCGACGCTAAATCCTTCGCTCTATGATTGTCGTCGCCCCTTCCCTAAACCATCCGATACACACCCCGCTCCCAAAGAACAGAACAAACCAAGATCTTCAAAGCCGCAAAGACAGCGGCGATGGATGCCGCAGTAATCTATTCTGGCAGCCGGGCACCTTCTCTCGTCCTCTTTTTTCCGCACATTTGGGCAATTGGTCGCTAGGAAGGAAGGAATACGGACGCACGTTTGCGCACGACCTCGAATTTCTCATCACAGCATGACTACGTCCTTGCGAGATGGCAAAGGAAGTGCCAGATGGCGATACATTTCCGACGGCTACAACAAGTACTGGTATCTGAGGTCCTCTCTTCGGTGGCTGTCTATCGTCGCCGCCGTGACGGACTTGATCGTTTTCGCTGTTGTGTACCATGATTGGGCGAGTTATGAAAACGTTCATACCTTGTATTTCGGGCCCATATTCTTCATCGTAGCTGTAAGTGACCTGGTTCTCGCTTCTGCCCAACATGGGCAGCCCTCGGTACAATGGGACATGTCAAGCTCACGATCATCAATATAGCCTCTTATATCCTTCCTGACCAGTGTTATCGCAATCGCGCTCCTGTTTCTCTCGCGACGGAAGGTGATCATTAATCCCGGATGGCTACTTTCCCTTGATCTTATCACTGGTTTGCTGCTGGCCACGGATCTAGGCTTCAATGGCCAGTACTTTCCATCCTGGGAAAGCAGAAGGTACTCCGATGGGCTATCACTCCTTCAGATTCCTTGGTGCTTTAGCCTGGTTCTAGGCATCTTACACGTTATTCTTTTCTTGCTTGACATCTGGGAAGTGCATGTCCATCGCTGGATGTCGCGAGAGCAGCGTCATCTCGACAGCTCCGACGATGCTGAGGCTGGGAACGCAGGATCCAAGACCAGTTCCATTGAGCGAGACGGTGCATCAGAAGAAATCGGGCTACGAGGTGCCACTTCAACAGCGCCAAATCCAGCAGAGGTTGCAGGCGTATCCTCACATGTCGAAGCGCCAGATAATTCCTCTTCGCGCACCGAACTGCCAGAAAGCGCTCTCGTCGAAATGCCAGCGGTGCTGCCAGGCACGATACTAGTCGAACTCCCTGACGGACGCATACTGGAACTGCCCGAGGGAAGCCGGGTTGGCAACCGTGTGGAACTGCCAGCTGAGCCCCTAGCTGAGCTGCCGGACAACACGAGTAGGAAGTTGCGTATCAACACACAGCTGGGTGATGGCGAGCCCGATTCGGCGTCCACGACATCTACACAGTGGTATGGCAGTAGTCCGGTGGCGCCGTCATACAGGTCGCAGGAGTGGTAATAGTAATATCATGGAATATCAGACCAACCTTTTGTCATTCTCCTGTGCGTTGCTCGCACAATATGCAAAGATTATGTTGCCTACTGTGTCTTATTCCTATGTCCATATCGAAATCGCAGGGCAGTACTGTATGCTCATCTCAGATGACGAAGTGGGTCTCGACGGACAGGTCTGAATGGAAAATGCACATGTAAACTTCGAAATTACAAAAACAGATATATAGACACAACTCAACAAACAGACTTAGTGGTTAGATGGAAGATACCACGGACCTCGGTTGTCTCTAAAGACTTCGGTCTCTGTTCCTCCACATACATCTTCATATCTGTGCCAGAACTTAGTCTCGTTCCTTGCACCACCCTTCCAGTCTTCGATGCTCCACCATTGACGGCGGGATGTCGCATCGTAGCCGGAAACGGCAACGGCACCGATGGGTGATTGGACGTGGACATCGAACATCTTGCGAGCGTACTTTTGGTACCAGATGTTGGCCCACCATGTTTCACGCTGGGATCCGGTACGTTGGTTGCTCGGGTCATGCTGGATGATAGCTGGTGTGACGCCGGTCCAGGCATTTGTAAGGAGAGAAACATTTGTCCAGGACGTGTTACGGGGAGGAAGAATCTCCCGGCTGTATGTCCAGAATGGAGGCAACGATGCACCGACATCAGGCGCGATTTGACTGATTCGGCTATCTGCGATACCGTGCTTTGCATTTGCTGCGTGCACTGATGCCGCATTTCCAAATCTGACGAATTCCATATCATCATCGGCGTGGGCGGCCTCAAAGGCAAGCCCACTGGCGTAATCCAGACCGATGCCGTACTCTCGTGAGAGATCAGTCTCTCTCAGCTGTTGAGCCTTTCGGTCTTCGACTGCGCTAGCACTCTCTCCGAGTGACGAGAGCCATGAACCAAGACGTGCAAAGGGTGAAGCCGGGGGGACCTTGTAAGATTCACGAGCCATTTCTTGCTCGGCAAAGAGCTGGCCGAGAACCTTACCTCCATCTTGAAGATGCTGGTCGCCCATGATGCGCTTCCCGGCTTCGGCGTAGAGCTTACGCATCTCCTTCACAGGACCCATGGCAAATCCCGTGCTAATGTATCGTGGACGATGCTTTGCGAAAGAATTTTTGCCCTCTTCGGCTTGGGCATCAGTTTGAGGTCCATAGATGTTATTGGGCAGTGATGATTCGGGTACTGCAGAGCAAGCTGGGTCCTCCGCGTTCCAAGGCGAGCAGTCTCTCTGGGCACCAAAGATGATTTTTTGACGAATACTCAGGATGTCGGCATTCGCTCCGAGTTCTTTCCTGATACGCTCATCTGCATTCCTGTTCGACTCAAAGTACCGGTCAAGAAGTGTTTGAGGGCGCAATTGGAACCACGTATTCAGACCATCTGCTATGATCACAAGATCCTCATCACGGGTCGTTGAGATGTTCCTGAGGTGCTTATCGATGCCAAGGATATTGGTCTTGCGAGAAATTCGTTGGGCCAAGTCCAAAGTGGAGTCAGTATTTTCCTCGTTCTGCTTCTTGCCCGAAAATCCTATCAACATAGGCTCCGGATAATTCAGGACGGCACTGCTAAGAATAGTCTTGCAGTAGTTGGCATCAGCGTACTTCACAGGATAGACCATCCGGAGGTAAGCTGGAGGCAACAATGTCTCCTTTGGGGAAACGATGGGTTTGGCAGAGTCATGGCCACCCTTTATTGTTAGATTAGTTGGGGGGCAAAGGCGGGAGGAATGCGAAGTCACATACCGACGACAGAAATAGGAAGATGGCGAGAAGGGACCCAAGGATTATTGTCGGTCTCAGAAGTCGTGATCGCTTGTTGGTAGGGTGCTCCTTCTCAAAGCCATCCTCGAGGTGGCCGACCGGTTCATAATCTGGCCCGCTGCTTTGCCATTGCTTCAGCTTATCCATGACACTTTGGACAGGCATCGTAATGGCGATTGGACTGTGATTGTCGCGAGGGTGCTGAAGATTTTAGAAGGCCGGCCAGGATGGAGCAAAAGAATGGATATCGCAAGCAGACGACGGAAAAGAACCACAGAACCCCTGGATGGCGGCCTTGTTGGTTGAAAAGAAGGGCAAGAACACTTGCGTTTCGCGCAAGTACGGAGTAGGATCAGTGTACTTTAGCAAAACGGCCCACGAGCGCCGAGTACTAACTTAGTATGGGCCGCGACGTCTGTGCCTGGAGAATGAAATCATAAGGATACCTATTCACAAGCCTACCGGTTACCCCTTTAAAAAAAAAAAAGAATCGCCATATTCGCTAGCAAAATTGCCTGCGGCCGTTCTCTCCGATGTGCATACTAAGCAGATTAACTAGTCCACCCATGTCTGCCCCTCCAGCTGAACAACGCCACTTTTTGATAAGAACGCCGCACCGGAAGCTAGGTTATGGTATCTACGTATATTTATCCGAATGTTCTTTCTCTACGCAAAGCACGGATTGAAGTAAATTACTTGATGCATTATAGAGATGTATTATTTTTATAAACTTTAAGCAGCAGATGAGAGCCTATACACCTGCATGGTGATGAGCGGGTACCTTCTTCTTGATCGTCTTCCGTGGAAAGATTTCGCTCTCATAATTCTTGCAGAGCGAAGTCCACGAATGCCAACCGCCATTGTCAGCCCAGGCTCCTCCTCGTCCTGCCTCTGGATCGCTAGACTCGATCTTATACCATGTCTTGCCTGCAATGGGCTCTTCGCTGATTGGTCGCTCGGGCATTCTCAAGCTGGCCTTGCGAAGCTCTTCACCATCTTGGTAGAACCACAATTTGTCCCACCATAACTCGCGGAGAGCCTTCTCACCAGTGAAGTGCAAGGTGACAGGAGCCAGGTCAGTGACAGTGTTGACACAGAGATCGACATCCTCCCACGATTTGGGATATTCCACGGAGCTGTTGGACGTGGGTGGCGAGGCTTCGAATGCAGCATAAGGTGAGAGTGAGGAAGAGATGTCTTCGGCCACCTTGAACCCGTATCTCTCTTGAGAAATATCACCAGCCTCGTTCGTTCTGGTTGCCCAGGAGTCACTCGGGCGGATCCAGGCTAAGAACTGCTTGTAGAAAGCCAAAGTCTGGAACATGGCTGAGAAGTAGTCAATACCGATGTGGTATTCGGTTCTCTGCCCCTCGTGAAATTCGGGAATCTGGCGAGGGGGTTCCTCTTCCGTGCGGAACTCTTCTCTGTATCTTTCCTTGGCCTGGCTCTCCAGGAGCTCCTGATCCAGAGACAGACGAGCAAATTCTTGATCACCAAAGACATTGGCAAAGTAGAACTGATCAGAGTCTGTAGTGTGGTTGTTGTGAACAAGGTCGAGAGTAGCTTGAAAGACGTCAATCATGTCCTGGATAGGTCCCATGATTGTTCCCGAATTCAACCATCTCGGCTCATTGTGTGTCTCTCTGAAATCGTTCTCTTCTGGGCCAAATGCGGTGGGGGAGAGACCGGTGTGTGGAACGGCCCAGCATGCGGGGCGACTGAAGTCGATGGGCCAACAGATCTTGTCGGGGCCGAAGATGACGGTAGTACGGTGGTCGCCTCTGTCGAAAGCGTCTTGGCCGAAGGCCTGAATGGTTCGCTGATCGTGGTTGGCGTTCATCTCGAAATATCTCTTGAGCAGAACATCTGGCCGCAATTGGAACCAGACGTCGTAACCGTCCAGAATGAGGACTAGATCATCCTCCTTGCTGATGGGCTTCAGCCTCTTCATGTAAGCAAGAAGTGTCTCGATCTTGGCGAGATGTTGTTTGTAGGGGTTGGCTTCTTCATGGGCGCCCCAGTTGATCAGGACGGGAGTAGGATAGTCGAGAATGGTGGATGAGAGGAGAAGCTTGCAGAAGTCGCGGTTGCTACTTGTCGCTGGGATGAGGTAGTGCAGACCGGCCTTGCCATTGCTGCTTGATGGTGTAGAGGATGTGGAGGTTGAGGGTTTCTGTTGACGTGGTAAGAGACTATAGTTGCAATGAGCGTAGAGGACACTTACTGTGGTGCTGATAGAGCTAACGAGACCGCTGACGGAATGCGACGCCGTGTGTGTAAAGAGGGTGATTAGAGTTACGAGCACGACAGCAAAACCAAAGATCCACCTTGGTTTCAGGATAGAGCGACCCATATCACTGTATGACATGTCGGACCTCGACAGCGAAGGAAAAGACATGGCGACAGCAAGGACAAAAAAAAAAAAGAAGGATTCACACTCTCAGAGGCGCATGGAAGGTGTGCGTGTGATGCAAGGGATCAAGTTCTGAAAATCCCAGGAGCACCCGGCGGATTGTGGATAAACCCCTGGGCCGAAGTGGTACTCGGGGACTTGTCAAGAGACGATGGCACAGAAGCTGGTAGGGGCTCGCTATCGTAGCAGCATTAGTAGCGGTCGAGCTGAGATGTGGGTACTACCACTGACAGCATTGCACGGCGGCGTCTTGGAACTTCATCTAACACCACAGGCAGGAGATAAAAAGGAGCCCGGGGCATCTCGCGCGTGGCGCTCGCCAGGACATGCCAAGCCAAGCAGGGGTGGCTTGATGTCGAGTCATGCAGCACGCCAGCCCGGAAACTTTTAGCCTTTCCACACGAGTCGTTCTGAGTTCACCCTGTTGGCCAATTCTTGTTCCCGACCTTGGCAGTCGTGCTTCCTCCAAGCTTCAGCCCTGTCGCCAAGGGTGCAATACGAATCATATACAGCCTTTGTTGCATCTGCTGCTCGGACAAGTCGGCTCTGACGTGCCGTTGGATCGCTGATCAAAGAGTCGTGTGATGCCTTCCAAGAATGCAGCTCCCAAAAGCGTTTGTGTCTGACAGCTGGGGTCCTGGTACTGGTTCCCGCAAGCCCTTCCCCTCTCCACGCGGGTCAAGACCGGGCTCGTTATCGTACAAGGAATCTTGGCCAGCCGCGTAGATTCGAGCCTTTTGTAACCGTACTGACGATCACAAAACGGGGCCCCTGGTTCCGACATGCAGCTCGGTCAGGGCCAAGCGCGGCGTGCCCGACTGAAGCGAGGAGAATCTCCTTTATCGGTTTCCTGTTGTTAGTGAGCCCATGTTATTTACTTAGTGTTCGTCTTGCTTCAGACAAACTCTTCTTCATTGCTCTCACTCACTCTCCCTCACATTCTTTGACACCCAGAATTACACTACATGATGAGTCCCGTGAAGAGTGTTTGCTTTATTGGCGCCGGCTTTGTCGTGAGTTAATCTTATCTGAATACGAGCTGCCACGAGGCCATCTGCCGAGCACGGCTGACAAGACTTCCTATATCACAGGGCGGTCCCAGTGGTGCCGTCCTTGCACTGAAGAACCCCGACGTCGAGGTCAGCGTCGTCGACTTGAGCGAAAACCGCATTGCAGCATGGAACTCGGACGCCCTCCCCATCTACGAGCCCGGTCTCCTCCCCGTCGTCAAGGAGGCACGCGATGCTGAGGTCCGCCCCCAGAACCTCTTCTTCACCACCGATGTCAGGGGCACCATCAAGCGCGCCGACATTGTCTTCATCTGTGTCAACACCCCCACAAAGACGGCCGGTATTGGCGCCGGCAAAGCACCCAACATGGCCTACTTCGAATCTGCCACCCGTATGATTGCAGCCGAAGCCGAGAAAGATACCATCATTGTCGAGAAGAGCACTGTTCCCTGCAGAACTGCAGCCAACATGAGAGAGATTCTCAAGGCCATTGGCAGACCTGGTCTCAACTTCGAGATTCTGTCAAACCCCGAGTTCTTGGCCGAGGGTACTGCTGTGGCCGATTTGATGCGACCAGACCGTATCCTGATCGGTTCCATGCAAACGCCTAGCGGTCTCGAGGCAGCAGAAGTCCTGGCAAACCTTTACGGCAGTTGGGTGCCCAAGGAGAACATTTTGAAGACAAACATCTGGTCCTCGGAGCTTGCCAAGCTCGCCGCCAATGCGCTGCTGGCTCAGCGTATTAGCAGTATCAACGCTTTGAGCGCAATTTGCGAGGCCACTGGCGCTGACGTTGGCGAGATTGCATATGCCGCCGGTCTGGACACCAGAATTGGCTCGCGCATGCTCCAGGCCTCTGTCGGTTTTGGAGGTTCCTGCTTCCGCAAGGACGTACTCAACCTTTCCTACATGGCCGAAACTCTGCATCTTCCTGAAGTCGCTGCTTACTGGCAATCCGTTGTCGCCATCAACGAATGGCAAAAGTCTCGCTTCACCAAGCGCATCATCTCAACCTTGTACGGAACTCTGACTGGCAAGAAGATTGCTGTCTACGGTTTCTCGTACAAGAAGAACACTGCCGACACTCGTGAGAGTGCTGCCATCTCTGTTGTCAAGGACCTTATCGCCGAGCAAGCCAAGGTCTGCATCTACGATCCTCAAGTCACCAAGGCACAGATCTGGGAGGAGCTCGACATCAATGGATGCCATCTGGAAGACGTCGAGAAATACGTCTCTATCGCGCAGAACCCCTACGACTGTGCTTCCGAGTCTCACGCCGTTGTTGTCCTTACCGAGTGGGACGAATTCTCCAACAAGGATGTTGTTCCTGCTAAGAAGGCTGCTGGAGAGAACCCTCAGCAATTGTTGCCCAGTCCTGTCGCATCCGAGCACTCGTCTGACAACGAAATGGAAATGACCCCCGCGGACAAGTCTGCACGCGAGCGCTACAACCCCAGAACTGCCATCAAGCACGCCGAGGCACAAAACGCCAAGGTAGACTGGGAGCAGATCTTCGATATTATGGAACGTCCAGCATTCGTTTTTGATGGCCGTAGAGTGATTGACGCCGGCAAGCTGCAACGGTTGGGCTTCCGCGTCGAGTGCATCGGCAGAGGCAACCCTTTCTAAATTCCTAAAGGATTCTGGCATTCCTTTTTCTTACTTCCTCCTTGGGACATGATCTGGCATGATTCAAAAACTAGAGAGCACTTCTGGGAGTTTGGTTGGGTGGGTTTCATCATGTCTATACTTACGTTCTTGTAATTTTTCCGATCAATCTAATTCAGCGCCATGCGCTTGAAGTTCACAGCAACACCTGTCCCGTTCTTCAATATCAGTGACGCGTGTCCATGTACTTGCGAGGATATCATAGTTGTAAGCGAACGAGCATCATCAATTGAGTCGTCGATCCTCGACTCCCGTTGGACGTGTATCTGGTTTGAGTTGATACGTACAATCTCGTAGCGTTCATTGCTCTGCATCAACGAACAGCACATACGTGGACGTGGTGTGCTGAACAATATCCAATGCGGCGCTGCAGCTCAGGAACTCGAGATCCATGCTCCATCCCGGCAACCGAGAAACGCGGATTGAGAAATGCCGCTCGTGGTTGGGCGGACATTCACGTCCGTACCCGATGGATACCCAGCAATCTGAGGTGGCTCTTATTAGCCCTCGGGGTGGATGCCAGCCATGAACGCCAACAAGCCGTGGCGCCTGCCGACAGTGGAGATAGTACTGCCTATTCTCCGAACGCGGCAATGACAAGACCGGACATCCGGGCGCATACGTGGACTCGCATATCAATCGCTTCCATCCTGTGGTTTCAGACTTTATAGTGAGTGCTTGTGTGCTTCATGTCCGGGTGGTTGGGCAGCTGGGTTTGTAGGATCCTCGATAGGAACGTTTTGATATATTGATAGAAGTTTGACTTTTGGACACACGTGAGAATACCGATCTCGAGCTTGACTTTTGTTTCCGCCTCCCGAAAGTCAACATTCTCAAACACAACCCTGGAGGCCTTGGTGGATTGGCGCAATCTCCACAGTCCCCACCATGATAGGCGATGTCAAGATATTTTCCGTGTGCAGATCCTTCACCTCTTGGCCACTAGGGTATCAATGATCTTGGGGGGTGTGATCTATCTCCTTTCCAACGGACAATAACATATAGCTGAGTTGGGACAAAACGGTTAGCAAGTTGCGAAACGGCGCAAGCTGGAGGAGGCAGCACGTTGGACTAGACGGCCTCTCGAGAAATGAAAGCTAATTAGCCCCTTGTTAACCGTCGGCTTCAGGCTCGGTGAGAGGTCTAGTTTGAAGGATGTTCTGTTGCGATTACTCTAATACATGCTTGGCAGTGGACGCTTTGGAGAGGGGCGGCTGCATGCGGCCCCTTCGCATGACACGGCTACGTAGTTTGTAGGCGGGCTCGGAGCAGGTTATCTATTGATATATTAGCTAGGGTAGGCTGTCTGAGGCGTGCGAGATACTTTTGCATTACACCGTCCTTCGTAGCGGCCTCGTATTCACCTTCGTCACAGCCTCGTTTGTTTCATTCCTTTTGACTTTGCCGCATACCTCGCTACAACGACCTTCGTCGGCGGTTCCCCTTTCACCAACTACAGCCATGGCTTCCTTCTCGGAGAAGCAACCACAAGTGTCCATGGACGAGTCCGAGTTTAGCGACATCAATGAAGAGCAGCGCCAAAAGCTGCTGAGATACGACGACGACGTCGAGAAGCAGTCGATGGTCGAGGAACAGACACAAACAAAGAGCGCACAGGATGGCGCCGAATACTTCGTCTCGACTCGGGTCAAGATGATCTGTTTGGGATTGTACTTCGCCATGAACCTGGGCCTCACATTATACAACAAGGCCGTCCTCTCCAAGTTCGCTTTCCCCTGGCTCATGACCACATTACACGCTACGTGCGCGGCAATCGGATGCTACGCGCTCTTGCTCGCAGGACACATCAAGCTTTCATACCTCACACGACAAGACAACTATGTCCTGGTGGCATTCTCTGTCCTCTTCACCATCAATATCGCCATCTCAAACGTCTCCCTGGAGATGGTCTCTGTTCCCTTCCACCAAATCGCCCGCTCGACCTGCCCTGTCGCAACCATTCTGATCTACCGCTGGTTCTACGGCCGCTCCTACGCAAAGGCCACATACATGGCTCTGTTCCCCATCGTCCTCGGTGTTGGACTTAGCACATACGGCGACTACTACTTTTCTCTCGTTGGCGCATCTCTCACCTTCCTTGGTGTCTTCCTTGCCGCCATCAAGGTATGCTCTTGAGTCTAGACCTTGACAACCTTCCATCCTTACTAACAAACCTGCTAGACTGTCGCAACCAACCGTCTCCTGACCGGTAGTCTCAAGCTCCCCGCCCTCGAATTGCTCCTGCGCATGTCTCCCCTTGCCGCCGCACAATCGCTCGTCTACGCATACTGCACCGGCGAAGTCACTCGTTTCGGCAACTTCGCCGCTGAAGGTGGCCTCACCTCGTCAGTCGTTCTCGCCCTGCTCGGAAACGGCATCCTCGCCTTCATGCTCAACGTCACCTCTTTCCAAACAAACAAGCTTGCCGGTGCCCTGACATTGAGCGTCTGCGGCAACCTCAAGCAATGCCTTACCATCCTCCTCGGCATCGTTCTCTTCAACGTCCGCGTTGGACCCGAGAACGGAGCTGGTATGCTGGTCACTCTTCTCGGCGCTGCATGGTACAGCAAAGTCGAGTTGAGCGTCAAGAAGCCCGCCCCGAGATCATGAGCTTTTCTCTCTTTCTTCTCCTTTGTTCACTAAATCATATCATCGCATACATGACTGGCGTTTTATCTTCTCTTGGATTCTCAAAACACCCCCGTATCTTTTGGCCATATACTTGAGCATCCATCAAGTTAATGTATATATAAACTTCTTTCTCTTCTTCCATCGGTCTTCCAACAACGGTATAGAGCGATGCGTGTAGTTATTAGAATGCACAATATTCAAGAAACAGAACAACATTATGACACCTAAAGTGTTTCTCTCTCATCATCACACCATAGCTTGGATACTGTCCTGAAAGGCTCCGATAGCACCAAAGCCATCCGTACAACAATACGCTCGACCGCCTTCAATCATAAGGACGCATCGTCTCATTTGCCTCTACCATTTCGGCAAAGCCCTCGATCTTGGTCGTGTGGGACCAAGGCTTGCGTTCCGTCTCCTTCCTGACGGTAGCGGCAAAGCAACCAGTCCAGCCCTCTCTGGGCCAAGCCTCGACAACATTCTCAATTGTATCCTTGTGCACCAGCTCTGGGTTCGCACCGGCATTGTCGAGTAACGTCGCAAAGTGTATCACGGCGGTCAAAGTGGTGATGTTGCCCGTCTCGCCCACATCCTGATGTCTGATGATGGTCTCACACACTGACTCGGCAGTAGACTGAGGTGCACCGTGTTGGGTCAGGAGATTCAGTGCTTGGATGCCGCCTTGGAATTCAAAGCTGAGATGTGTGGAAGACATGTTGGCTTCTGTGGTGCCAATGTCGTGGAGGAGGCTGGCGAGCAGGTAGGTCTCTGGGCTGTAGCGCCATTCGGGAAAGTGCTGCATGGCGATTGCTTGGCCTGTTGTGTGTCAGTGTGTCAGTGGTGCAACACCGCATCAAACGGCACAGAGTGATGTCGGTGGATCTTTTGACGCACCGTAGTAGTAGACGCGCATGCTGTGGCTGAAGGTCTGCTTGGGCAGGTGATCTCTGGCGTGTTTCATGACGACGTCCACGACAGGGCTACTGGGTAGTGGCATGTCCTCGACTCGAAGCGGTGTTGCCTTTGACTTCGGGTTCTTGCGAGCGGCAAGCAGCTTTTCGAGGCTTCTTGGAACTGCAGTCCACCCGTTGTCTTCGACTGTCTTCGACATGATCAATGCTTCTTGGTGTCGTGTTGATGGTCAATGGAACTAGGCTGAAGCTGGTGATGGAGGCTGTGATTGATCCTCAGTGCTTGTGATGATGTGCTCCGTCTTATATGGCTCAGAGCTCCTATGCGAGAACAGTGACTGGTGCGCAGACAATTCGTAATCTGTGCTCCATATCTTGTCTTTCCAAGGGCGTGAACCTCGTCAGATGTCATCATTCTGAATTCAATACCCCACCTTCGACGCTCGACCCCACCTTCCATCATGTTTCAGATCTCAAACACCTTCGAAGCTCCTTCCTATCTCACACGCTATCTCACACACGAAAAAACATTGTTTTCTGCGAATGGTAATCATGTACTCGGTCCTTGTCTGATATACAATGTTCGTTTGACGCTTCTTCATGCCTTGATCTCCCAAATGTCGAGGTTCTTGCCTGCCTTGTTCTTTCTCTCGCGCTTGCCCTGGTTCATCTCGTTCAGCTTCAACATAGTCTCACTCGATTGAGCGAACGCAATAACCAGCTCGCGCATACGTCCAGCCTCCACGAAGCACTCGGCCAGACCCGTCTTGTCGTCGGCGACATCGTTTGCCAGCTCCATACTCCGTAGGAGATGATCGCGGCTGATCATATGAGCGCCCGCGCAAAGGACCGCATTGTATGCGAGTACGACCTCGGGAAGGTACCAGTTGCGAATTTTGACCAAGTCGGCGGCTTCCTCGTCTGCTTCAAAGTCAGTTGGGCTCCGAGCTTCGAAAGGGGTGTTCATCGTACCGTCCTTTGCATGCATGAGTATACCACTCAAAACAGGCTCAATCGCAGCGCACGTGTTCTCAAAGGTTGTCTTGACCTTAGCCGGAAGCGAACTCGGTCGTGGAACCTTACTAGATTCGCAGTCAGTACGGCTGAACATTGGCAAACTCGCTGGCACATACGTGGCATAGTCGTGCTCGACTGTCCTCCAAGCATCAAGAGCATCGACAGCTTTCACCAGCAAACTGAGCTCGTAGTATCCTCTGCACTGTTTTTGGAGGACACGTAGCTTCGTTGCGTGTTCGGCGTCTTGGGGAAGTAACAAAGCCTCCTCACGATCCATCACATTGATCGACGTCCCGAGAATAGGTCTTGATTTTGCCGTACACAGTAACTCGAAAGACAATTGATCAACCAAGCGTGAGGCTTCCTGGAAGCAGCCATTGACTATAAACATTGTTAGCACAAGAAAAGACCAATGTAAGATCTCTTTGACTTACGAAGCAGCTTTCTGCAAGCATAGGCAAGAGTCTGGAAGGAGACGTCCCAATGACCCTCCATAAGATGGAAGACGGCGAGATGGTCGGCAATGCCTTCACCGCCCTTTCCTTCTTCTACGAAATCCAGCTTGATCCTTTGACCAGGATAAAGATCGTCTTTAGTATTCTCGATAATTTTCAGGTTGTCCTGTCCAGCGGGCTTCTTTGGCAGCACTTCATCCATGAGATACTTGGCCTGTTCGATCAAGACAGCGACGGGATCAATGCCGTATGTAGACATGAGCTTGGTAAAGTGCATCTTCTCTTGCAGATCTTGTACATCTGTCATGGTCTGTGCGAGCGACTTTGTACCACGGACAGGTGACATTCTTGATGCGTACACTGATGTGAGCTCCCATCTGCCAGCAGCGCGCAGGAGTTGGATGTAGGCAGCGATGATGTTGTCGAGAGCTTCGGGATCGGACTTTGTACTTGAAAGGGGCTCGTGGAACTCACGGAGCATTAGAACCATGTGGGTAACAATACGCAAAGCGTCATAGTCGTTGAAGATGGCGCTCTCTCGTTGCGAGTCTGGAGAGACAGCGGTACGCAGAGGAACTATTGTGGTCGAGGTGGTTTGATACCAAGCAGCGTCTGAAATGACAGTCGCAAGGTTCTTGCACAAGTCAGCAAAGTTGTCTGCGATGAGACTGCCTTGCAGCAACTTGAGAGGCTTCCTGGCCTCCTGCGAGGTGGAAGATTGCTCATTGAGGCGCCTGATCAAGTTTCGAGCAACATCCTGTTGGTCTCCATGGTGTCTGAGTGAATCGAACAGAGGAAATCTGGTAGCAGTCCCTGATGTAAACTTCTCTGGGAAGCTCTTTTGTAGATAATCTTCCAGCTGTCCGATTAGAAGGGAGTTGTAGTGAGCGAAGATGTAGTCGTCCCAGCTCTGACACACGCGCTTGACCGAGTCCAGATCGCCACTGAGCACACCATAGACGGCGGCTTCATAGTCGTCCAGACCTGTTTGCTGTGTCAAGGCGTAGCACATACGACGCCAAAGCGAACCAGCCGAAAGACCCGGAAGAGCCATGTTCTTATCTGAATCGGAAGAGACAGCCATGCTAACAGCGCGCCAGCTTTGATTGCGCTCAGAGCACCATTGACAGATGTCGTACCACGAGTGTCCGCGCCTTAACATTTCCCAGCAAGTCATCCAAAGTGCTCTTTCTGAATATTCGTCGGCCTTTTCCAGCACACGGTACTGGCGGGTCGGTGCATCAGGGTCCAGAGAAGAGACCAGGGGTTCGTTGCTGTGGGTGCGCTTCACGTCGAGCATATCGGAAGATGCAGTCGAGAAGACGCGCATTCTTTTTGTCCCCTTGATCCTCTCACGCGTCTCCATCCATCCATTGAACCAAATTCCTGTTCCTCTGCCTGACTTTTTCTCCAGTTCTTCGGCAATTGCCTCGATGTCGCTCTCACCGTGGTTGGCAGCTCCTTGTAACCACTTGAGAACCAGATATCGCTCTCTGGCTGAATCGTTGTCCAGAGTAAAGCGTTCCCAGATGTCCGAGTCGGACGTGTATGTGTTTGGTGCTCCCATGTCTGCCAGTCTTGCTTCCTTCTCTTGCTGGCGAGTCTGCTTCTCAGGAGAGTACCGTAGCTCGAGCATGATGCGGAACAGCTCCCAGGTATCCAGTTCGGCTTGCCATTGTCTCAGTGTGTCGAGCGAGGTTTGTGCGGGAATGTCTTCGTCGCCATCGTTATGAGTGACGGGCCCTACTGCGGCAGAGAGGCTGGAGCTTCTTATCGGAGATTGGGTGATTCTCTTGCCGAATTCGTTCTTCATCTCGTTGACGCGCTGAGCATCGTGGCGTTTCTTCAGCTTCTTGACCATGGTACTCGCAAAGTCCTTGTACTCAGTCGTCAGGTCGATGGCGGTACGGTATGCATCCTGGCCATGCAGACGGGAGTTGAACTTGTCGAGGGTCTCTGCAAAGTGGTCGACTTCGCGACCGACGCGGTCTGCCATGTCGCGCAATGGATTGATTTGGTCGGTGAGCTGGCTGGTGGGTACGAGGGCGCTCGTGTTGCTATCGAGCTTCTGAAAAGGTCGGGTTAGTGATTGAGTCGAGGCTAGGAAAGCGACAGGAAAAGGCACCTGTGAAGTCGAGTGGCCGTTGGTGCGGGTAACGTCAGCAAAAGAGGTCGTATTCGTCTGGGAGCCCTGTACAATTCATAACAGAGTCAGAGCTGACGCATAGAGGATAGCTTGTGCTTGTACCTTGCGATGGACGGGCTTGAATGCGCCAGAGCTGGATGTTTTCCTCGTCATGGGCGCCATGCTGGTTGCGCACTCTAGCAACTCGGTTGACTCTGGATGTCTCTACAATTGATAGGTTGTAGGTGCGCTAAGACTGTTGTTTGTGTTGCTTGACAGACAATTCACATGCGACTGATCAGTAGAATCGGCAAGAGCTTCCAAACATTCAATCCGCGTTTCCATCGCGCCAAGACTTGACCAACATGGAAGCTTACACTCTCATGCTCACTCTCGCTCTCACTCCCACTCCCACCTCAAACCCAATGATGGCACCATAGCTACGCGTGAAACAGATTTTTGTGCACGAGGAGGGGAGTGGATGAGCACTACACGACGAACCATGAGCTGCTGATTGATAGGGTGAATTTCATCATGATAGGCAAGAGTATGCAATCTGTACAAAATGTGCTATCGACAAAGGAGAGAGTCAGAACGACCATCTTGTTCAAGGACTCTACTGCAAAAACTTCTTCTTCCAACCGCTGAGCTTGCCACGAAGTCCACTGCTCTTTCGCTGCGGCACTGTAGGCCGGCTCTCCTGCATTGGCTGCTGTTGTCCGTCTTTTTGAGGAGCAGGAGCGGCCGCGGGCGCCGGAGCAGGCTCCTTCTGTTCCTCTACCACTTTGCTAGCTGCGGCTGGAGGTGAATCTCCGACGTAGGCATTGTTGCCTCCTACAGCAATCGTGAAGAGGGCAGGTGCGCCGTCATTGACCTTGCCAGATTGATCTGCTCCTCCTTCTGGCTGAACATCGTCGTATGCAAATCCATAACCTTTGTTGTCGAGGTTGCGCTCGTGCACAATACGACAGTAGTGGTTGGTGGGGTCAGTCTTGTAGTAGGTCGAGGGGTCTGACGGCTGCTGAGTTTGAGACACCAAGGTGGTACGAATGAATCCAGCAGCAAGACGAGGGATGATGGCATTGCGAGTACCATTCGGTCCAGTAGTGAAAGGACCACTGTTGCATCCGAAGATGTCTGCCGTGTTTGGCTTCTGGAAAGACTCCTCGCCAATAAGCAGTTGACCGTTTGACACCTTGCCATCAAGAACACCAGGGCCTGCCTGGGTGTCGAGCTTGAAGGCTCTGGAATCCATGCTGTAAAAGTTCCACACTTCGTCGACATATGGCTCGTAGTATCCTGCAAAGTTCGCTCCCACAGCATCTCCGTGAGATGGGTTGAGAACACGGAAGTTCTGCCCGTTCTCCTGGACGATCAGTTTGTCCCACGGCTTCCCATCCTTCTGTGCTTGGGCCTTCAAATCGGCACATACTAGTTCGAGTCCGTCCGCAGCCATGCCCGAGACATGCTGTATGGCGCCAGCCGAGTTCTTCAACGTGATGGCAATAGGGACATTGGACACAAAGTCGACATAACTGATATTCGCGTACAGCTGAGCATCGTTCAGCGTGAACTCGCAGAAACCGAAATTGACCTTTGCATTTGGATCGCTAGGGTTGAGTACAGAAGGCTCGACAAGAGCTGGTCCGGGATTGAGAAGGAAGTTGAGCTTGCTGTCAATTGAGAACCATACACGACCACCGGCAATCTGCGGCACAGTAGCGGTAACAGTGTTTCCTGGCGCGCCCAGTGGTATGGCACAGTCTTCTGCTAGCGGTGATCCTATTGCAGGCGGATTTTCTGGAAAGTAGGGAGTCTTGCCGTCTGCTTGCAACAGTATACGCCTTCCATCAGCAATGTTAATGCCTGTGATATAGGCCCAGACATTGCTCGAGTTGCTGTTGTTGACAAGCTCAAATGGTAGAGTTGCAACCATGATGAAACGATGAAGAATTTAGATGAGAATGAGTTGTTGATGAAAAAGCCTATGAATTGACCAGTACTACCTCTCCTTATATACAGCTTCTTTGTCTGGTGGTTGTCGCGAATGCAAATACAGACTCACCGGAAGCCGAGACGAAACAACAACAACAGTGCTGGGGCGTGACGTCTTCATGCCAACTTTCTGCAGCCAATCTTGGCCTAGAGAAGGAGTTTTTAATCTACTCTTCGCCCACCTTCGTTCGCCATGTCTTTGGCGGGTAACGCGTCGGCATGTGCTAGCAGTATCCGACACAAGGTACATGGCCGTTGGGAGAAGGAGAGTCGCTGTGTTGCAGGCTGAGGCGCAACGCCCGAATGAAGTACACAGGGCTGCAGGTCATGTGGAAGCGTCAGACTACACACGTTCTCTGCCCTCCTTTTGGCAACGATCTGAAAATCGCGTTCACTTTTGCAAAGGAAGACTACCTGATCATTTATCAACCGTAGCTGGAGTTCATGATGGCAAATCATAGTGGATGACTGTTAATGATCAAAGCATTCTGTGATTTACTAGTAACCATCAACGCTCGACATGATATTGCCGCCCTGAATCTTTAGACTTGCACTTATCCATGTTACTCGGACATGGACAAACATTCAGACACTCACATGCGCTACGAGCCTACTAATCTCCTCGAATATCACAAGACCTAGGTGTAAGTAAGGCTGAAAACAAGACTTTGGAGCAACTGACATCTGCACATGATTATATTGCCCTTGAAGTATCAAACCACTAGAGAGGTAGTAGTAACGGTTAAGGAGGCATTGATATGTGAGAATGACACCTGCGGCTTGTGATACTGTTGGAGCATGTAAGACAGGGTCACCCGTGCATCATGAATTTGGGTCCATTGCCATGAGCATATCGAGCACCAGCACTGTCTGTCAAGTGAAAACACAATTGTCGGGGGCTTTTAGGATAGATTGCTGCCGAAATAAGGAGGTCGACGATGCTGGGATCGCTGTTGTTGGCTGCTAGGCCCAAATCAGAGAAATTCTTCGAAATCTTCCGACGGGGTCAGGAAGAACGGTCGAACATCGTGTCTCCTTTTTGTATGTCCCGGTTGACAGAAAAGTATGAAACCATTACTAAACCAATTTCAAGCAAGATACACAAGCGAATGAAGTATAGAGATATTGATCATGGTGCCTTTGTACAGCGAGCAGCAAAACCGTGGCTGCAGGCAGGAAGTTGGCAGTCTGACTTTGCTCGATGTTTCAGTAGGCAAAACAACAGCACTTCCGACGAACACCGCGGCGCCCAAAGGCAAATAGAAGTGCCAGCACCACATCTGCTGGCAAAAAGAAAATACCCCTAGGCATGAACAAAAGATTATGCTCTCCATCAGGGAATCGAACCCTGGTCTCCCGCGCTTGACGAGATGTGACTCTTGACAAGCGGAAATCATGACCACTAGACCAATGGAGATAAGCTAGCTGTGCTGCTATTGGTTGATGGTGCAAAGCTGAGTTAACAATTACTATGATATCTTTGCCAGTCCAATAGCCACAGATCTCGCTATCTCTTGTCTTGTCTTGGTGCAGATCTCTCTTTACAAAGTTTGTGTAGTTTCATGGCTTTGATCTATCTCTCAGTAGCTGTAAGAAGGAGAGCTTGACCCTCCACTATATATCGTAAACAGTAGAAACAGCATCATCATCGCGTGGCTGGGAAAAATCACGACGATGACACGTTTGCGAGATTCGATCTTGCCAAGCAAACCTAATCTCACTCCCACGATACCCGATCGGGACATGATATTGATTTTCTCGTTGCTGATCCAGGAACCATGACGCCTTTGACATGTCGTTTCCAGATATGATATCAATGACGAGCGCGCGAGATGCTCACGGTAGGTCGACCGCGTAAAGTGGTTTTCGTTCTTAAACATCGCGTCCTTCGTGCTGCCATTGAGTCGGTAGAAAGATTCTCCTATACTGTTTGTTCTCTGTTACATTTCTTGTGTCCAAATCTCTCCTCCTTTCATTGATTCAAACCATATACCATACACCATGTCGTCTTCAGCGGGACGCAGGACGAAACCAGCTCATGTCCTTGATTTCTTCCACGACAAAAACAAAGACTCTGCATTGACAGTTCTCGCCAATGGAGAACGATTCCATGCCTTTGTCGACTTCAAGAAGATGAAGAGTGCCGCAGAGGCAAACGACAGGGCTGTAGAGGAATACTCGAATCTGGTCGAGATGGTCAAAAATGGTGTACAGCAAGAGCAGCCAAAAGAACCCAGTCACGCGTCAGGGAAACCCGAGGCAGGCCATGGAGACGAAACATTGTACTGTGTGTGTCGTGGACCTGACCGAGGCTTCATGATTGGCTGCGACAGTTGCAACGAATGGTTCCATGGAGAATGTGTTGGTATTTCTCAAGAAGAAGGATCCTCACTTGATGAGTACACATGCCCTGAGTGTCAGAAGGGCGTCAGGAGTCCCACTGGAGACAGTGGTGTTGTGCTTGAAGATAACGACAAGGCCGAGAACGATTCGGAAGAGAAATTACAAGCCTGGATACTCTCACACTTGGAATCCGCGATCGACAAGTATGCTCCATCAAGGGGCGAGATGCAAAAGACCAATGTACATGATTGGTACCACCCTCCGACACACTTCTACGCCCTCCAATACAAAGACGGCGAAGTCGTACCAAAAGAGTTGGAAGAAACACCCGCACTTCGATTCAAGATGAACAATCTCCTGCCAACCGTCACACTACCAAAATATATCTTGAATCTCGACATTCCCCGGTTCCAAGCATCAGACTTGGAAATCGTCGAAACAGTCGGTCCCTTGCCTACCCTAGTCCGCCATGACAACAACCTCTACTTCCTCAAGGTTGTCGACCCTACTCAACCTGCACCAACAAAACGCGAGCTCATGATCATGAAAGACATTGAGAAGCTCGACTTGCACAAAGAGATGCGCGTACCCCGTGTCCGGGGCCTGGTCTCCTTCTCAAACTCCAAGACCGACATCATGGGCTTCCTTCAAACACACATCGAAGGAGCCGAGCCACTGACTCACCTCCTCGACTCAGACGTTCCGCAGGCGAAACGCGATCGTTGGGCGTCAGAGTCTGAAGAGATGATCAAGCTTCTGCACGATCACAATATCGTATGGGGTGACGCCAAAGCCGACAATTTCATGGTAGACAAGGACGACAAGTTGTGGATCATTGACTTTGGAGGCAGCTACACAGAAGGATGGATAGATCCCGAGTTGAACGAGACGGTGGAGGGTGATGATATGGGTACGAGAAAGATCGTCAATGCGCTGCATGATCCAGACGAAAACACTTTTGACCTTGACGACACTACGGCTGCCGAGGAGAATAACGTCAAACGCAAGCACAGTGCGACAGAAGAGGAACAGGGACATGCTGATAAGAAAGCAAGAGTTGATTAAGCACCCAATAGTCATCATAGAATTTGTGCATTGTATTGGTTGGCGTTGGGTATACTAGCATCGAATGGACTGGGATTCTGTACAATAATGAGTTAGCATTAGTTCCAAGTTATGACATAGGTTAGAGATTTACCTTAGTGAACATTTGATTAAAAGCACAGTCATTCGCCGAGCCATACGCAGCCTTGAATAGCTTGAGAGAGCAATCGACTTGCTACAGCTGTGCGCTCGAGATGACCAGAGAAGAGGTGTGCAAAGGAAGGTTGTAACAGTAATTGTTGTTTTGAATGTTTCTATAAAATACAGTCTATTGGGTATCGATGAACTCCGTCTATGCCGTCTATGGTTCCGTCTATGATGCGTCTGATGCTATGAATAAGTACAAGAATAGTCTAGTGTTTCGTTAAGGAGTTGGGTGCGTGAGGAAAATGTGAAGATGGAAATGGAAGAATGAAGAGAGGTATCGGTCTCATGACTTGTTCAGTTGTCCAGCAACGTCCAAGTCATGGCGCCAGTATCGGTGACAGCGGTAACTGCAAGAGGAGAGTTGGCACCGCTGTCGACAGACTCGAAAGTGAAGTCAAGAATCTTGCCAGCTATTGAACCAAGGCTGGTAGGAAGACGCTTGATGTGGTACTTGTACTCGTGCTCGGCGTCGAGCTTTTGTAAAAGAGGATGTTGTGGCTTGAGGGTCTCGAGCAGCTTCTCGGCAGATGGCAAGCGGTAGAGGAAAACGCGGTTTGTTGGAGGAGATGTGGCAGTCGAGGATGAGTCGCTCTCGGACATGGCTAACAGGGAGCTGTTAGGCGACAAGGCGAAATGGGGGTGGTTGATGTGTGCAGAAGGCAAGTCGTGCCACAAGTGCTGGATATGCTCGGAAAGGTGGACAGGGAGATTCTCGAGCACAGTGACGGCACGCTCAGCGGTAAGGACGTGGCCGTGGATTTGGCTGAAAGGAACATGGGCCAGACAGTATGAGCCAGACTGGACGTTGGTGGCATGCTTCTGAGCAGCTGCGAGCCAGCCGTTGGCAAACGGACGCAAGAGCTGAAGGCCAGCGAAACGTTGTGACACAGCGGGAGCGCCATCGACAGGCTCTGTTGGCGGCAGAGAGAGCTTGCTAGCGTCGAGGAAGGCGTGCTTCAGGCCGCCCTTGTCTTGCCAGTGCTCCAAGCCAGGCTTGGCCTCTTTCGGCGAGCCGAGATAGACGACAACACCCTTGTTGCTCAGCTGCACTCGTAGCAGGCTGTCGTTGTGCTCGAAGTCGAGGGCGGCGATGTAGTGGCCAGTGGCCGAGGTGATGTACGAGGCCACGGGCCACGAGTCGGCAGAGGTAGTCAGGTCATACATCTGGACGGTGCGTTCCAGGGCGATAGCCAGCATGCGTCCGTCGGAAGAGAGAGCCAGCTCGTACATCGAAGTCGGCGAGCACTTGAACCATGGCCCTCCGCCAATGGCTGTGCGAAGGTCGTTGATGGGACGTGTGGAGATGATGGTGGGTTCGGCCGTGGTCGTGTCGTAGTGGGTGATGGTGCGGTCGTGCAGCGACACTGCTCGCTTGCCGTCCTTGGAGACAGCAAGCTTGGTCTTGTCGAGTCTTGCTGATAGACTGGCGTCGGTTGAAGCTGATGCCTTGACGCGCATGCCCAGCATCAACGCCCTTGCTGCCTCGTCGTAGACAGATTCTCTTCTTTTCGAGTCTGCCTTCTTGGCCCATGTCGTCGGCTCGATGGGCAGTTGTCCTAGTTGGTTGGCGAGCGTGACAGCATCTCTCGAGGCATGCTTCCAATATCGACACACGTTGCGTGATGCGTAGAATGACCAAGGATCCAGGTACGAGAAGATCTGCTGCTGTAGCTCCAACGGAAGTGTCAAGGCCATAATGTCGTGTCTTCTCTTTCTCAATCTTTACTCTGCCTGGGGAAATGCGGATGGGGGAAGGGGAGGCCTTTATTCGTATCAGACCTGCCATGAAACCCTGGCCGGCAATTGGCAAATCACCTCATCTTGACCCGAATCTTCTCCTCTTGGGGCAATATTTTTTGTTGACTCGTCGTCATGAAAATCCCATCCCTTGCAGCCGCCTCAGCGTCATCCAGGGTCTTGCGCCCTTGGCTCTGGTCATGTTTCGGCTTTTGCTTTTCCTGCGCCGAAAGAACATTGATGGACTTTCTTTCTCCAGCTTTCTCACCCACTCTGTTTTGACCACTCGCAGTTCATTGCTTTAGAAATCACCTTTCATCTTGACAGCTCCCTCTGCGCCTCCGCAAACAGTACCCATCAAGGCCCGACCAAAAGTGTTGAGAACATTCTGTGACAACCGGGCGTGTTAGCGTTGCATCTATCCGATTACCAGAAGCTTAATCCCGAAACGCTATCATGACTCATGCCCTAGTATTATTCTTGTACTCCGTAAAGACTTTTGTTTGCTTTGCAGCTTTTTCATGTTGAGTATTTTGATCCGATCTCCGAGCAAGCCGCACATGCTGAATAAGCTAAACGAGTAATCGCTTGGGAGCAATCTCTGATCATCTTATCTACCGGGTCTTGACAACGTCGTACCCACACGATATCTCGAAGGACTAAGTGATGTCCAGAAAGACCAAGAGAAGCAGCAGGGGTCATATGCTACCTCTCTCACGGCCATACAGAGCAACACTAGCAGTGGAAATGCATAGTTATATCGAGCATCAGAGTCGTGTCCGTAGAGAGCTTTCAAGACGATACCTCTCACCGGACTCTCTCCCATTACAGTAGGGTACTATGCATTCCTATAGATATACGTTTGTCGCACTTAGCAGATCAAGAGATTGCGGACTCATAATTTGACCGTCTGGCAGTGATCCAAATAAGCAGTCCGATGCGTTATATCGCCTGTCTATCAGATGAACTGGGAGTCCACGGTGTGTTGCCAAATCCTTTCAGTCTAGGTTGGGCCCAGGAGGCAAGGATGAGATGTCGGAAAGGTATTAATTATTTTTGAAGTCTAATGTGGTATCATCATGATTCCTGCCCCTAAACCATATGATGCTCGAAAGAGACATCCAACTTTTGGTATCCCAGAACTCCGCGCTAACAAAATAAGTCTATATGACATCCTCTTTCGGTAAGAAGAGAACGTGATTTGTCTCAATTGTCTCAAACAAATGAGGCCCTCTCAAGCGCCGCGACGAATACTCGAAGCGCGAGATCTGGACTTGGTAAACGACTCTCGTGTGTTGACACGATCGATATCGTAGGGTGAGTGCTCATAGGTCGAGGTGCGAGATAATCTGGCACCACCAAGTCCTTGGCTGTCGTTTCCGGTCTTAATCTCTTCGAATTTGGGAGTCTCGGCATCACCATGCGACTCGTCCTCGTAAGAGTAGTCGAAGGCCTCTTGCTCTTCCTTTTGCTCTTCCTCCTTGCTCTCGCCTCCTGCCATCTGCTTCTGCAAGTTCTGCATGAATTCCATAGACTGCTTGGCGAACTTGCACTTCTCGCGGATTCTTGGGCCAAACTTGTAGAACAAGAAAGGCATGGGCACACATACGAGAGCGAGGAAAGCAGGAATGGTTGATGCCCAGTGAATGCCTAGATTGTCGTACATCTGGGTGGTGAAAAGGGGAAAGGCGGCACCGAAGAGCGAACGCAAAACAGAGTTGGCTGCCAGCACCGAAGCGGCAAAAATCGTGTATGAGTCGATCCTGGAAAGAAATTAGCACATAGTTTTCAACGCAAATGGAGGCAAAGAAGTCTCACAAGTAATTCATGATCCCTAATGAGGCAATTAGTATAAGTCTTGTAGATCAGAATGATAAATTGCACTTACCAAGGAAGACTAGCACCATGCCGAAACCGAAAGGTACACCAGCGGAAATGGAAGCCATGAAGTGGATCGAGGGCGAGTTGGTCCATGCGAACCAGAAGAGTCCAACAGGCAGGCAAATACCACCCAGGATGCAGGGTGGGAGACGAGCCTCGGGAGGGGCAAAGCCTTTGTTCTCCTTGGAGACTTTGACGTAACGCTTGTTGTCCCAGACAGAGTAGATGACGGCCAAAATCATACCCACGGCCACACCGAGGAAAGCCAGACCGCCAATGCCTTGACTCCAACCGCGCTTTTCTTGAAAGGTTATGGGGAAGGCGGAAAAAAGCATATAGAGGGTTCCGTAGATAATGGCCATGTAGATCGACAGGAGGAACACAATGGGTTCGCGGAAGAGCAAAATCCAGGGACGCGACAAAGCAGTCTTAAACACTTTTCCGAAGGTTGTGGGGCCTTGATCGACATCACCTTTGCTGCGGTAGACCTTGCCGGTCATCTTGGACATCTTCGCGGCACGCTTGCGAAGGAGACAAGGTGGGTAAGTTTCAGGAATCAGGAGCGAACCAGCGATCCAGAGCACGCCAGTACTAGAGGTTCGAAATTAGCGATTGGCAAAGTGTAATCATTGGAGGACAAGCTCACAAGATTGCCATGACACCCTCGACCCATCTCCATCCAACAGTCTCACCAACGAAGCCTCCAACGATAGGTCCGAGAACGGGCCCCATGAAAGGCGCTGCAGCGAACAGAGTCATAGCAAGACCTCTCTCATCGGCCGAGAACATATCCGCAATCACACCTCCGGCGTTGGTGAGGGGAGAAGATCCAATGGCACCAGCGAAAAATCGAAGAACGATGAGCGTGGCCATAGAATTCGATCCCGCAGCTCCAGCGTTGAAAGCAGTCAGACCACCATATGTGGTGATGAACAGCACTTGACGGCCGAACAATTCAGAAAGAGGCGCCCAGAGGAGAGGACCGATGGCAAAACCCAAGACGAAGAGAGAAACACCCAAGATACCGACTTCTTGAGAAGCACCAAACTCGGTAAGAATCTGTCTGACACCGCCCGAGTACGCAGAAGAGACGAAGGCAACTGCGAGTGTAGCAATAGCTACCAGCGCGGTGAGACACCATTTCTTAAATTTTGAAAATAACATTGGATTGCGAGGGTCATTCGTGATCCAATTAACCACGTAAGGATCCTCATCGGTTCCAGAACCCGGGTAGTTCCAGTTCATAACCTCATCAGTGATAAGACCTTGATCTACGACCAAGCGCCAGTGAGGAATCGATGAAGGGCCCTTGCCAGCCTCGATATCCTTCGACTTCTCCATGACGATCGTGTATATCCTGAGAGCCAAATGTGGAGCGCGTTTATCCGAAGTAGACCAGGAGTCCAAGTAGCAGACGCTAGGGTTCGAAAGCCAGTGTACGAGTCGTGATTGTATAGCACTTCAAGACGTAGAGCACAGAAGGAGGAAGGTCTTTAATATGAAGGAAAAAGGACTCTCAATTGTTGCGATGACAACATGGCAAAACGCTGCCTGGTACATACTTCGTTATTCCACCGGAGGCGTCAAAACGGAGAACCGAGGTTCCGAGTGCTTGGTATGATGAATTTGTGCAGCTGGCTTGCGGGCTATAAACAATTTGATTGGCTCTCGCTCTGAGATGTGCATTTATGCAAAGCTCTTCGCTTATTTGACATCCGCGAGAGGGATGCCCAGGAACGCCTCATCTGATAGAAGCTCCCGAGGCATCCGAGCGCACCTTTTGACAAGCACTTCTCAAACGTCGTTGGCGGAACGAGCATCCAACAACCATCGATCTTCGCTGCGAGGGGTCATTAGATGTTTCTCGCAATACTTCCTTTCCGGATCATTAATCAGCAAGGGCTTTACTATTGTGCCTGTCTCCGTGGCATCAAGCAGAGTCAACTTAGCTACTGTGTGTACAATTCGTCAACAGATACATCTCCAAGCAAGACCGAATAGAAGGGTCCTTACCTGTACGCCCTTTAATCTTAAACAAAAAGAGGTTCTTCGTAGCGATTCACGATTCGTGTAACTTGCACTCGCTTTACAGCGACTGGCAGATTGGCTCTGCATTTGACTCGCGGTCCTCGCCTATCTGATCGGGCCTTTGATCGCCGGTAGATGCGAGCCGGTCCTTCACGGGCGCCGACCGCCGCTCCTGGTGCTCCGGCACGGTAGGTTATTGAGTAATCTGCCCTAGAGTTGTGCAACTCGTGGTTGTCTCATGCACTCCCGTAGGCATCCAGTTGTGCTTCCTGTCGCCTCTCCATCCCTTTAGGACTGTCCGTTATCATCCATAAGAATGCACAATTGTGTTCCGGCTAGGAGCGTAGCCATCGAGACGTCCTGAAATAAAATCTCTCGGTGGATGTCGCTTCCTTGTGGATAGTATTCTGCAATTCTACAACTGCGCGTCGTTGACAGAGGGAAAGAGGGGGCGCATTACCGCTGCGTTATCTTGCTCAGAGATTGCGTCTCGATAACAGATTGCAAATGCGACCGGTGTGCTTGTATCATTTTCTGTTCTCGGCGACGCCGAATCACGAAATTCTAGCAGTATACTGTTCAGGCCAAGCAACACGACTGCCACGCACGTCCAGTCTCGTTTAGCGATTTATACAGAGACCGCCGTGCAACATCCCAGAACGGCAACATTCCGAGACGTTGTTATACAATCCACATGGCACCTTCGCTTGGTTTCAACCCGCGAGTTTGGTAGGGAAATTACAGTTCTACATATTGCACTACATTCGACTGATTCTACAGAACTAAGGTGGCCCTGTACGAGTAGGCCACGCGCACCCAGTTGTGCGACTTTGATTTGGCCTCAAGACCACTCACCACTCAGTGCGACCCTTCAGTGCATCCTGTCCAAGACTCTCGGATTTGAAATCAGGCTGTTCGCGAAGTGCGGCCATGTAGGTAGTATAGGGCAGTCGCGAGCAAAGCGAGTCCGCAAATGCGCCACGACGATAATGCAAACTGCGAGAGTTAACCACCACTCGATCGACTCGTGTTGTCCGGGGTCGACTTACAGTAAATGATTGGGTATACCGAGCCCAACGACTAGTGCTGCTTGTTGCAGATGCTGCGTCACCCCGTTCAAGTCTGCCGGGCTCGACCGGTGAGCTCGCGACTGCAGAGATGGAACGCAAGGTTAGAGAGAAGGGTCCCTCTTGATCGCCGAAGAAGCTGCAGCGTAATATGAATAATCAAGAATCACACACAGCGGCTGCACGGGACTTACCTCCTCATCATGATACTCATCCTTTTGATTGTTTTGAGATTGATAGGAGCCGCATGCTCCTTCTCCTTACCACGATAGGTTGGCTTCAAACCAGACCATGGAACGAATACAAGGCCACCTTTCTCGAGACTGCTTCTCCCGAAACAAGGCTTGAAGTCGTACTCCCACGAGATGGTGGCTTGTTCACGTCCATTGTCAGGATTGCGGGGTAACAATTCGTCCTTGAGAATGAAGGTGTATCTGTTGTCTGCGAGTTTTCAAGTATAAGCTCGGCGTCCTGCACCAGCAATCTAGGTGGCATGATTCGGGGGAAAAGGAAACTTGCCGTCCGCTTCTGCAATGTCGAGCACGATTCCTGCATAACCAGACAAATCCCAGCTTCTGTCCTCGCCCGTGGTCCGCTGGCTTGCAAATCCCGCGCCACCTAAGGTTTTGATGTCGAGATTGCCATGGAATCGCCCTGTGCTGCTGTGGCATTCGAGAAAGGACTGCGCATCACGGTTTTAGCATGTCTGGAAGCTCAAAAGCGCACATGCGGCTAGTCATCCTACTTGTGATTTGCCGCCGCGTACACGATCGTCGCTTGCAGTCCAGTCTTGGGCGTCCCAGGAGCTGTAGGGCATAGACTATTCAGCGTCTCGCAGTCTCAAAGGTGTGCAACAGTACCAACCGACTGCCTCCGAACAAGGTCTGGTCCTGTTCTTTGTTCATTGCCGTATTTATAGCTGAAGGTTGCGTAGCATGTGGATGTTCTGGCGTTGGTTGCGCGAGCTGTGGTTGGTAGCCTCGATCTTGCTTGGCGGTTCAGACTCCCCTCGTGGCTTGCACACCCCACTTTACCTTTGGTTTTTTGCCTGCTGAGCCTGTTGTAGCTTTGGATGTACCTCCCAGCTCCTTCAAGCTCGGTGTTCTCTATTGGTGACACCGAACCGGTCACGCACCCCACGCATGCTCCCGCTAGCCAGGCTGAAAGTTAAGGACGGAGTCAAGGTGGGGAAAGTTGCAGCCTCACCAACGTACCGAACGCTCGAATTGGTATGCCCGTTGCGATCAAATCCTAATACCGTTCTCTCCAGGCACACTGCTCTCTTCTAGACAACATTGTGAAATCTCTAGAAGCTTGTAGAATGGATTGTACATTTGTAAGCGGGGACCAATGTCCCGAACTCTTGTAAAGAGCTAAGTAGAATAAGGTGAGTTTGGTTCGAAAAAAATGCGCCGCAAAACCGTCTGTTTGACTCCTAAGACGCCAGCCCAGGCAAACGAGAGTGTGGTATCCCCATATAATCTTCAATGTTTGTGCGCCGCCGCAAGATATCTGAAAACTCCTAACGCTCATGCCCCCCTAAAACATTCTTGTATCGTTATCTCATTAGCGGCCTGTAAGCCTTCACCTGAGACCTTCTCGGACCCTGACGGGTGGCGTCAAAGGCAGTGAGAGGGGTGTGCGGGGAAAAGTCATGTAATCGTAAGGAGGAGAGCTGGTTGTCGAAGGTTCGAAGCTATCTGACAAGGCTGGAGTCTGGCTAGAATCGTCAGTCGGAGTGTCCGAGAAATAGTAGTAGGGAAACTTACGTGAACAGCAGGTGCCTGATAGCTGAACTGGCTGGTCACATCCACGCCAGCCATAGAAGCGTAACTCAGGCTGAAGGGATTCATGTCGTCCTCTTCGTACACCTCTGGCTTGATGGTGGCCGGCATACTCGTTTGGTAGGTCATTGTCGAAGGAGGCACCATACATGAAGAAGAAACGGGAATGGGGTATGTCATGTAACTAGAGATTGAAGGAGCGAATTGACCATGCTCGATGGACGGATAGGCCTGGTAGCTGAACAACGGTGGCGGAGATGTGGAGAGCTGACGAGTATGTTGGTACGAGAACATTCTCTTATCGTCGAGCGGCTGTGAGTAAGGGTAGAAAGCGTTGGATGCGTGGCCACGACCGTCGACATTGTTGTTCTCTTGGACGTGCGACATGTGCGAAGAAGCCTTGAAACCAGACAGATTGGTGAGATCCAGATCGACGTATTTGACTTCGGGTGACGGAGAAGCTGAGCTAGAGGCCGCACGGCGTTCCAGGTCTTCAAGACGCTTCTTCAGCTTCTTCCCTTTGAACTTTGTTAGCGACATGTTTGGATAGCAAGCAGTCCATATCATGCATACTGTAGTTCCTTTGGGCGATACGATTCTGAATCCTTCTTCGCTCAGCAAGATCGGTGATCTTGGTCCAGTCTTCGTCTGGATTCGCGCTGGCACTGAATGCACTGCTGGTGGGATGCGTCGAGGCATGGTGCTTGTGCGAAGAGGGTGGGGAGCATGAGCATGAGTATGTCGAGCGTCTGTTCATGTTGTATGGATGGAAGGTCTGAAGTGGGTGAAGTGTAATGAAAAGAGAAGATGAAATATTGAGAGTCGGAACGATGGACTTTGTATACTTGGGCTGGGTTTGAGGATCTGCATACTTCAGCCTTGGGGGATGTGGCTCTGATATAGTAGGCGTGTTGTGGTTACAGCTCTCTGCCTGGATACAGACAAGCTCAGCTGCTCAAGAGGATGAGCACCCTGGAACGTTTAGCGTAAGTGCCATGTGAAAGCTGCAGCGGCATTCCAAGGCGCTCCGCAATTGGAACAGAAGGAGCCATGCAGACGGGTCGACAGTGACACCGAGCCAAGTCGCCAACTCCGCCCATTATTAGCAGCAACCAGCGGTTCCTCCCACACAAGCCCGTAGGGCTGAAGGGACGAGAGTGCGGTGAGGTTACCACAAAAAGTCGGCATGTCAGGATTCCCTCCAGACCCATTGTAACCAAAAGCATGCGTCAACAGTACCCAGCGGCCGAGGGTGCCACGTAGGGTCATGCAGCAAAGCCAGATTTTGGATAGAAGAGCCCAAAATCCGTTATGGCCGTGTCGAGCAGGTCAGTAGCCCACTCGAGGCAATGCGACGCTCCCTGTGCATCTTGCGCCTTCGGGCGATGCTGCTGCTGCTGCTGCAATGCAAGGATTGGCTACAAAGCTCACCGCTGGCACTCGAGTCCGGATTAGAAATAAAGTGACAGGATGGAGGGGGAAGGATGGGAAGGATTCGGAGCGAGGAAGGAGGCTGGCTGGCTTGCGCGGGGCGTGGTCGGCCGCTTGCTCATAGCTCAAGCTCTCTGTGAGACCAAAGTGATGCGTCGCAGCGTCCCTTACGAACGCCAAAGACCAATGTCCCAATCCGGAGTAGATCGCTTAAAGATACGATCCTTGTCCCTCGCCCTCGCCCACGCCCGTCGTGTTCGAGCATACCTACCGGTGACCAATCTCTCGACGCGATGCTGCGGACCGGAGTCGCGGGAGCGAAGCAACGTCTGGCAGGAACGACCAGACCAATGTCCACTCGCGCGGCCTGCATCCATGCCAACATCGTCCCCTGTCCATAGGGCTGACGCCACTCTATTCCACTCGGACCAAATGACGAGTGCGGCCAACGATGAGCTGTTGACCTACATGTCAGAGCGTGTACTCGTAAATCACAGTGGTAGGGCTGATAGCAGTAGATCCTTGCGGCATCGCATTGCATGCCATCATTTCCACAGCCCAGCTTCGCTACTGTCACCATCTGCCAGGACTAGTTTATGATGCAGATCAAGTCGGTCAAGAATTGACGGATGGTGGGTAATGCGAACCTTGACTGGCACCTGAACCGAGTTGGTAATTGCTCTAGAGTCCTGAACCTTCTGGGAACGACCAATGCCAACCGATATAGAAAAAGCAAGGGCGGCAACTTCCACATGAGGAAAGCCATAATTAGCAAAACAAAGAATGCTATCGCACCATCGCGGATAACGGCGAGTTCTTGGACACACAAAGACAGCACGAGTTCACAAGCAAAACCCACGCGTCTGGCGGATAGCAGGGAAAATCGCTAGTCTCGAGGTAACCCGTCTCGACTCTGTACGACTCGGATCCAAATCTCAACCGGTCACTCTTTGTTACCGGGACTTGCCAGCTCGGCTCCGCAAGTTTGCTCTCGCCCATACTCAATACCCCATCCTCGTGTGCTAAGACAATCATAGTGTAGTTGTAAAGATGCACACACGTTTTCAGATAAGAGACGCGATTATGGAGACCCAATGAACGCACGGCTCTCCGTGAAGACTACGCCTTTGCTCAAAGTATTGTGCAATCCTTTAGCTCACTGCGACTGTCTTCAGCACATAGGCATCGGATACGATTATGCCTGGCTCGACCTTTCCCAACATCGAGACCGCCTAATTTGATAGTATTTCCGGCCGTAGTCAGACGTTTCGACGGTGTCTGGTCCTGTCATCCTTGCATAGCGAGAAGGAACTGCGATCATGCTAGCCTTCTCGGGAATCTGCCACGAGATACGAGACACAGACTTACAGATAAGTTGGTTGTTGGAATTGATACCCCGTTGACAAGTACCCTCTATTTTCGAGACTTGCGGATGGAGGTTGCCGACAGGTACAAAAGACGTACGGGTGAGACCTATCGGATCAGATTCTGACAAGCACAACAGCGTTGTGTTTCCATTCCAGAAGTCGAAGGGCCTCACATGATCGAGCGATGCGGTGCTGAACCGGTCAAGTACCGGTGAGAGAATTCATGCTACGATAGCCAGCTATGCTTGACAGGCACAGGTTCCACTTCTGAGCAGAAGATGTAAGAGCTAATGAGTTTAGGTCCATAGAGATCTATGATCAACCCACAAAAACAGTCAATCAAGGTTACAACACAACATCCATGCAGAGTGAACTGTCAACTGCGGGCAGTAATATCTTGGCTCAGTATTCATGTTGATGGACGTCGTACGATTTGTAGCTATGCAGTTGGCGCAGGGCCGGTCAACGTATATATGCTGGACACCTTCGCGCCTTTGACAGCTCATCCGCCCCGAACCTTCAGACTCCGCCCTTATCACTACTCGACAATCTAGGAGTTTCCTGCATCCTCGGAATCGACACTCCGAACGTTACCATTCGGCGAGTCCAAAATGCAAATCAGGTGATATCAGGCTATTGGAAGCAGCTTTTCATGATCAAAAGAGTGCCGCAAACTCATAACCGACTTTCTCAAATCTACATGTAATGATATCAAAAGGTAAGATACACAATTTCCTCTGAGAACATACCCCGAGATGACCCCTGTCCATGGTTGTTACTCTCCCTCGGACAATACTATGCATCTCTATACCTGCGCTATGATAATCTTCATCACACTGGTAGATAAGACTCTGTCATGAGACTCAGTCAAGAGGGCAAGCAGCTGTCAGTGGGCAATGACAAGGCCTGATTGCCAGTGGCTGCCTGTCAATCTTCCAACAGCGGTGAGGTGCATGATCGGACGTGATCAGGACCACGGGTGTCCCACCGGACTTACGAGACAATCCGGGGAAAGCGAGATCAAAGTGTCAATCGTCCTTGTTTCTGCATTGTGGTTGGCCGAACCAAATGATATATATGCCCGTAATAGGGTTCAAATGGGGTGATGACAGGTGATGACGGACGTCATCTGGAGGCTAGAGCGGGCGCAGGGGCTCATGTGTATCTACTGGGCAGTCGAGGGGAGAAGGGAACGGGGCAGGGACGTGATTGATGGTCTGGTGCTTGATCCTGCTCCATCGAGGCATATATGGATGCTTGTGCCCATTCGAAGTATATTCGACTTTTGTTCTAACCAAGCAAAAAGTCCTTGACTCCGTTTTTGCTCATACGCCCTCAATTTTGTCTACACGTAAACAGCAGAAATTCGTCAACTCTGCCTTGACTCCTTCGTTATACGTTATGTTCTTCATCGTATCGAAACGTTTTCCGAGTCCGTGGCCGGATGACCAACACTGACACGCAGTCACATCGTGGTGAGATGGACCAACTAACGCAAGCCTCTGGCAAGGGTCTTGACTCCAGATGCTGTCAACCGACTTTGATGTCCAACGCCGGACCAATACCATCAAAGCTCGGACGTGCCTGACCTCTAAGTCGCGTGGAAGATCACTACACTACCTCCTCCACACATGGTGCCCTGTGTAGGGTACCACATGGACAAGTACAGCAGAGCCCCAACTCACGATGCTCGATATAGCTCAAGGTGGCTGGGTCGGGCTTTCCAAACTGAGGTCTACAGTCAGCTTCATAAGCGGGCAATCTCCGCACTTGACCAGACTCTCGAGCTCCCGGATCTGGGCCTGGAGAGAGCGATGCTCGTCAAGCAGCCGCTCATTCTCGGTCCTTGCGCGCCTTATTTGTTTCGTGGCCGCTGCGATAACAGCGGCTTTGGTGAGTCTTTTGAGCTCGTCAGCCCCCAATCGAGAGGCGGATCCACCTTGCTGTTCCTCTTTCGAATGAACGGTCGCGACAATACTTTCACGCAGTACATCAACTTGTGCGTTGATGTTTTCGCGATATCGTCGCTCTACGATATTGTGTCGTACTTTGGCGGAATCTGTTGTGCGGACGCGAGCAGCAGCAGCGTCAGAGGTCTGAGAAACGTCCTCAGGACTACCAGCGCTAGAGCTCTGTCGTGATTTGATAGCCACAGCTGGGGATGATGTTGAAGAGGTGGCCAAGCTCTGTTTTTGATCACCGTTGTGTTCGGCAGGAACTTGAGAAGTTTCGAAGTCCAAGAATGAAGCGTTGCGTTTTTGACCGTGAGTCAGGTCACTGGTATCAAGTAGCTGTGTCGAGGGCTTCTGTTGGTCTAAGTAAGACTGGCGCCCTGAGAAAGCAGCGAGAGAACTTCCATCGGAGCGAACAGACGTGGTCGTCGATGGTGCGTATTGCAAATCCTGATCTTGGGTCGGAGATGTGAAGTTGTTGATCTCTAGAGGAGACAAGGAATCTGACTGAGCTGATGTAGCGAACTGCTGCGAAGTCGGTGTCCCTGGGAGACTGTATGAGTATCGTGGGGTACTTGGAGATGATAGAAGAAGATCCATGGTAGACGGATAATGATTTTGGGCAAGCGTTAGAGCGAGGGGTGTATACTAACATGCGGAATCAGGCGACATATGAGGGAATGCATATGGGCTCATGAAGTTGTCTGAGCCCACATCGAAGGTAAAATTGAAGCCATTCGGGTCAGAAAATGGGGAAAATGGCTGCGAGCCGTATGCGTCCGAGTTTCGCCAGGGCATGGCTGTGTCAAGGTCTGGTGATTGATCTGGTGATGGGAGGAGGGGCAGAACGGGTGAACGAAACAAAGAGGTCCAGGCACGTTCCTAATGCACGACACACCGACGTACAAATCGAGTTGCAGCACGGAAGAAAAAGGGATACAGATAACCAGGCCGGGAGTCTGCAGCAGCACAGTATGAAGTTGTATCTAGATATTCAGGTCAAGACGGGTGGGGGAGCGAGTTTTGAGAGCATCGAGCAACGGCAGTCGACGCCGTAACAGGGCAGGATTTGCGCAATCCGATGCACCGTGTCACGACTCGAGTAAAGACGACGACAGGTGCAAGCCGTCGGTCCTTTCTCGTAAGGCTGAATGGCTATTTGGCCCGAGCCCTAGTGGATTGGTTTTTCTGTTGTGATTTTCCCTGTTGTCGCCTATCTTCCCCATGTGCTGAAGACTGTATTGAGCATGCACGATTGTTTTTCCTCACAGGAGACGACTCTGAAAAGAGCCGACACGCTCATGACTTTAAGCATATGCCCTTCTTTTCTATAGATCATTCTGCGACTCTACTGCGACTGTATTCAACATGATGGGGGTCGCCTGTCGTGGCAGAGAGTGAGCGATAGTACCCCGTGATTGGCCAAGGGGGAATATTCGGAACCGGAAGCTCTCGAGTTGCAACAGAACGCCTTAGCGCGGGTACAAGGGTACAAAGGCGGGAGCAGTGGCGTGATGTTTGACTGCTTGGTCCAGCCCATCACCTGATATTGGACCTTGCACGCTGCCCGTTCCTACAACAAGCTGTCGTAGCCTCCCATCACCATGGGTCTGCCCAGAGTTCATCCCGGGACTGTTGACAGCAGCAATGCTTCAAGCACACGTATATACCGCTCGGGCGCCCCTGGCTAAGGTAGGTGGGTTTCTCTTCCATCACATAAATCGTACAGCGCCTTTTCTTTCGTACGCAAGCACCATCAATCCTGTTGGGATCTGATCGTTTCTTTGGCATTCCCAGCCGTCGTATTCGTGGTTCCCTCCAGTCCCAGACAGTCGGTGCACGGATTCAAGTCAATCTTCTCCTCTTCTCTGTCGCCTTTACCGACGGATCATGTGTGCACAATTTATCGAGCAGCAAGACGCTCAGATCCCAAGCCGTAAGCGATTTGACAGTGTCGCCATGGCTGCGCGATCCGACCAACAGCACAATGAGTCCGATTTCACAACAGCCAGATCATCATGGCAGCAACAACCGTCCGAGGTTGGTCTCAGCATCTGTGAGACGGGAAAACAACGAGCAGCACAGCGTCCTGCTGGACTGCCTTTCGACTGTTGGAACTCACCACTCTGCCCTCGCAACATGCCGCAAAACGGTTCGGCGCGGTCCGCTGGTCAAACTGTGTGCAACCCCGGCACAAGCTTAAGCACGACGGCAGACGCAACAGCAACCTCTTCACGCAACGATGCTCCTACGACTGATATTGTCATCCCTGCCGACTCGCCGCCGTTCGATGCCCGTCCCAGTCTGAAGCGTGCCCGTACCGACACCACCTACGACAAGGTCGACGAGGCATCCGCCGTCAAACCTGCGCCCAAGGAAAAGAGACTGCCACATCATGTCATTGAGCGACGTTATCGCGAGAATCTGAACACACAGATCGAACAGTTGCGTGCAGCGGTGCCCTCAACAACCTCGCCATGTCTGACTCTCGACATGGAGGATATTGGACCCACGTATGCATCTGTTGGTGTATCGCAGAATGCTGCTGCTACCACGAACAACGGCATCAGGCCTCTCAGCAAAGCCGGCGTTATTGCTCATGCGGCCGAGTACATGCGTCAGCTCTCCACTCAGAACGACGAGGTGGAGAAGCGAAATGCAGAGTTACGCATGACAGTCGAGGCGCTGCGACGACTTGTTAATTGCGAGGGGTGCGGGGTCGTCCAACAACTCATCGATGCTGGGAACTGATCCAGCCCAACTTTCCTTGCATTTTGTTCTTATACTTGCGTCTTGAGGGTACCGGGGTGCTTGGCTGTCTGCACGCACAAGGAGTTTGGGCCACTGATACCACTGAGTTTGCTAGGGAAGCGTATGTTAACACCAACTATTGAGTATATTTTCCCTCATTTTTCCATACTTGAACACGAACACTTCAGAAACGTCCGATTCCGGTTCTTGCGATCAGCACGAGTGGACCTTTTCTCGTTCCTTTCATCGGGCATCTCGTGTGTCGTTCCTACTGAGGCCTGATCCTCAGCTCTACGGCCGTGACCCAACAGGCAGGGGACCTTACGTTTGGGGTCGACGGACCGCTGAACCGATGCCCCTGGCATCCTAACACCGGCGATCTCTTGCTCGCGTCTTTCCTCCCCGTGTACACAAGACAATCACACGTTCCGAGCGAACCCTTCCCCCCACTGGATCACTGTGTTGCACAAGCTAAGTATACGCATTTTCTCTTCGAACAGAGAGCCGTCATGGAGATGCCAGAACAATAACGTTTCCTTAGTAGATTTTGCTCTCTTACAATGCATTTCTGAAGCTACAGTGTGACTGTCTACCGCACACGGAAACAAAGGGTCCGTCCGTCTTTCTGTTTACCAAGGGAACGGCACTCTAGAGAAAAAAAGTATTTCGCCTCGGCCATCCTTTCGCCAAGTATACCCTTTGAGGACTCGTAGCCTTCCTCCATGCAACGCGTTTCCATATGTGGTCGATCTTAACGATTCTGTCCTGTCGTCCAGTACTCACAGATCAGAGATTGGGAGGCGTGAGTCGGCTACTATTCGGCCGACAACTCGTTATGTGCCTCACAAACCGCGAACAACAGGCGATGGATTCAGTCTGGTCCGTACGCACAGTCCCAGACCAAGACCCTTGTACTCTCAAATGAAGTGCGTTTGTACGATGTACGCCTCCACACAATTTTTTGTTCGCGCGCTTCTCATTGATATTGATGTCTCAGTCTATCCTTGGTCCCTGCATTGTACCTGCCGCTCTGATGGTCGGGGTTTGGAGCCTCGAAGTTTGCAATCTGCTTGGCATGCATGCATTCGTTCCAGTCACGGCAGCGTCCTGTTCATGTCCGGACATCCATCTAGCAAGTTCATCTTGCAAAATCATAATTGACGTATCGAAGGTAGCTTACAGCCTGTTTACGGTGATATATGGGGATGTAATAGGTCATAAAAATGCATGGTCGATTTTGGTGACTGGAATCTGACTGCAGAGATCATCCGATATACCATTCTCAACAGATATTACACTCTTCTAGGGAGTCTGATATGTCTCAGCAGCTGTAGTATACAAGCCAAGGAAAAGAAGGACATAATTCTGGATACCGGATATTTGTGGTCTGTGAACTTCTTCTACCTCATTTGGAAGATGTCCTTCGATAGTGCCCTGGAGCAAAGACTGCATCAGTATAGATCTCGACGACATAGGCACTCCAGTGATGAGTATTAACAATTGGTTGATGTGAAAACCGACACTCGTCTTTACCTTGAACGATGGCATGCTCTTTCCACACGTAGAAGTGCCTCTGCACCTCTCGAGCTCTTGTGAATACGCCGTAGCTCAAAACGGTAAGCGGGCGCCGTTCAGTCATGTGATCGGGACAAGTCTCATTTTTTTGTTTTATCCTCACCGGGATGTACTCGAGGAGAGATTTCATCGGGTCATAGCTCCCTTCGGCCACTATTGCAGACCATATCGAGTCGTAGATCTCTACAGCTTGCTTGTCAGGACAAGAGGATATAGGGAGGTAGAGGCATAGAGGAGCAGGTTATCAGAAAAAGATCGGTGAAAAGCTGACTTTCACGAGCGGCAATGGTTGTGGGAGACAACATTGCATTGCCTCAGCATAGATTCGAGCGCGACTACATAGGGGAGAGTTCAGACACTCAACGGGATACCGAGACGCGGCTTGAGCTGCAGATTATCAGGAAGAAAGTGCTTGTTGATGGTCAGGGTTGTAGACTTCAGCGTGGAGTAGTTGGCTGCAAAAACATGGTCATGTGAAAATCGTTCTTTCACTTCGAATATTCGGCTTTTTGTATCTGCTAACCTAAAACCACCTAAGCCTTGCCTGTCCTAAGAGTGACACCATACTGACTGATTCACTTGCTCAGGAATTCGAGCGCAAGGGATTGTTTGCTCATTCCGATTCTTACAAGCTAGCGTCTGCAAGGGGCGTCCGGAGAGCTTGCGGTGTTCTGCCGGTTTGACAACAACATCGCTGGAGAAAACTCTGAAACCCAACCACAATTTTCGAGACCAGATAATCGTCCATCAACGCGATCATGGACGCATCAGCACTGCAGAACTCGCGCCGTCGCGCCAACCCCTCCAAGAAGCCCAGAGGAAACCCCAACAAGCGCCCCAAGACAAATGAACCAAGAGAGCAGAACCGTGGCCAAGGAAATGCTGCTGCTGTCCCTCTTGCGCCTGTGGCACCTCTTTCTATTCCGATCCCTTCTGATTCGATGAGATTCACCGACCTCAAGAATCTGCTGGATCCGCTCCTCCTGAAGACAATCACTGATGATCTGAAATTCGACCACATGATGCCCGTACAGGAGGCCACTCTCCACGAATTGTTGGAGAAGCGTATCGACTGTCTGGCACAGGCCAAAACCGGAACCGGAAAGACCGTCGCCTTCCTTCTTCCTGCTATCCAGACTCTGATCAACAAGAACAAGCCTCGCGGGTCTGGAATCTCTCTGTTGGTCATCTCGCCCACTCGTGAACTGGCTATGCAAATCGCAAAGGAGGCGTCCAACTTGCTTCAACGTCTCCCCCAGTTCAAGGTTTGTTGTGCAATTGGTGGAACCAACAAGGACAAGGAGGAGCGTGACATCCTTAGAGGAGATGGCTGCGACATTCTCATTGCCACTCCTGGCCGTCTCTACGACCACCTTGGAAACCAGCAAATCACGCAATCTTTCCGCAACCTTGATACACTGGTTCTGGATGAGGCCGATAGATTGCTGGACATGGGCTTCATGGAGGACCTCAAGAAGATCATCAGATGTCTGCCCGACAAGGAACAGTCGAAGCGCCAGGGAATGCTCTTCTCGGCCACCATCGCACCTCACGTGCAACAATTTGCTCATCTCGTCCTCGCATCAGGTTACAAGTTCATCTCTACCATTCCCGCAGGTGAAGCTCAAACCCACGAACGCGTGCCACAACTTCTTGTCACAGTCGAGTCGTGGGCTCAAGTCGTTCCCGCCATGGTGGCGTCCATCCAATCCGAGTGCAAGCTCATCGGCCCTGCCGAATTCAAGGCAATCGTCTTCGCACCCACAGCAGCCCTTGCCGATTTCTACCACGACGTTCTCTCCAAGATTCCCGGCCTGCCTCAAGCAAACGTCCTTCACGCCAGAGTCAGCCAGTCACGCCGCACCAAGGTGACCAATGACTTCCGCGAAGCCAGCAGTGCCATCCTGGTTGCCACCGACGTCGTTGCCCGTGGCCTCGACTTCCCCGGTGTCTCGAACGTCTTCCAGATCGGTCTTCCCGCAGACAAAGAGTCTTACATCCACCGCCTGGGCCGTACAGCCCGCGCAGGCAAGGAAGGCAGATCCGTCTTCATCGTCACCGAGCCCGAGTCCTTCTTCCCCCGCCACATCCTCAAGGCCATCACCTTCGAGACCGCAAACCCCGACTTTGCACCCGTGGCACCCCAAGTCGAGACCATTGTTAGCAAGTACGAGGCCAAGGGCAAGACCTACCAAGCATGGCTGGGCTTCTACAAGGCTCACGCCAGAGCCATGAGATGGAGCGACGATCAGCTCGTCGCCGAGGCCAACAAGTTCGCCATCGAAGCCCTGGGCTGCGGTGAGATTCCCGGTCTGGAGAGAAAGACTGTAGGCAAGATGGGCCTGAAGGGCGCAAGAGGTCTGAACATTGTCGCCAACCTGCCGCAAAAGTCAAATGGAGGTCGTGGCGGTGGTGGTAGACCCAAGCCAGCTGCCAGGTAAAGACAGAGTACGGGGGTGAAGATTTCTGAGCACTTTTCAGAGAGAGAAGAATGCATGAGATGCAAATACAGAATGGTTTCGTTGGGTGAGCATGGAGCTTGTTTTCTATTACATGATACCCCAAAAGCATTAGAAGGTGGTCTAGACAACGCATAGATTGACGAAATTTCACTATTGTTCAAGCGAAGAGCCTAGTCAGGAAACTCGTGATAGCGCCTATCCTTTTTCTGAAAGTGTAGTTCATATAGCTAGGAATTCGGTCCAAGAGAGCCAACAAACCGACTTTCGGCGGGCTTGGCTCTGTTCTCCAACCATATTGTGTCTTTACAGCTATACTTGTGATTCGAATAGTCATCGTTTAATAACTTGTACATAGGCAAAAGGTGCAAGAATAATAGTAACAAGAACCCAAATCAATGTTCCCAAACTCCACCGCCGTATCCCTGCCGTTACACTAATGCTTTGACCTGCCAAACGACGAAACTCCATCTAACACCTGGTACTGTCATAACCTCATTGCTAGAACGATCTAGCAGTTACTCACTCTCGTACAGAGCCTGCAGAAGCGGCGGTATCAAGTCTACTGCCACTACTTCCTTGTTTGGTTCTCGAGAATCCGAATAGGTTTCCACTCGTCTTTCTTTCCATGCCGGTGTTGCTCATAGCACTCGCAGCTCTGGTCTGTCGTCTGGGAGTCAGCCTCTCCGAGCCCACGTAGTCCTCGTTCTCGTCATGATCGTCCAGCGCGGGTGTCAGATAACTGGTCTTTCGAAGGGACGAAGGGGCTCTAGGTGGGTGCACGCCTGGTAGTAACGAAGACGATATCGATCGCGGTTTCGCGCTGGTGAACGAATACGATTGGTATGCCAGTGAGCTCTGTGCTCGCGGGGTCAATGGCGAACTTGCAGGCGTCGATGCATATCGTTTTGACGGTGTCGCTGGAGAGTAAGGCGCGGGCGAATTTGTACTGCGGCTGAAGGAACTCGGGGTAGGTATCTTCGAGCCTGCCGAGTGTGGAGTCGATGGTCGATGCGGTAGGGTAACCCTACGATTTGTGGCAGGTTCTGAAGAGGGAGGGTGAAGCGATTGAAGCGAGGTGCTTCTTGTGTTGGTTGCGATATTCCACCGCGGCTTGTTTTCTGGAGCTTTGAACTGGCGTATGAGCGGGTCTACGGGGGGTGGAGGCGTGTAAGGCGTGTGCGTAGCTCCACCCGAAGCCAGGTTGCTACGCGAAGTTTTGTGATTTAAAGACGATTTTGATTCCTTAGGCTTTGACTGCGGAGTTCTGCGTGGGATGGCACTGACAAAGCGAGTGAAGCGGGATGGCCGTCCAGGAGTCATGTCGGGTCGACTCACGGACGAGGCTGACGAGCTCCTAGGCGTGTCCATGAAACTGCTGGTCATTGAGTGCTCGGACGAGACAATGGTACTGACAGAATCCCGTAGTTGCTGGTTTCGCATGTCGAGGTTCACTCCTAGTAAGCGTGAGTCCAGCTCCCGCATGTCTGCTTGAATACCCGCCCATTTCCTTTTCATGTCAGACTGAAGTCCTAGAATCTCGCCATTGACGGTCAGTCGGTCAAGAACGCCACGATCGATGATGGCAAGCACTCTCTCGATTGCAGTGCCGTAATGATTCTTCTTTGCCTCATAGCTCTCGACCTTTTTGGCTAGCGCAGCCGTATCCGTATGCTGTTCATCACGATCAAGAGCGGTCGTAAGCTTTTCTGCGCTTCGCGAAACCGACTGACACATTTTCAGGGCCTGTCTCCCAGCATTGCGGAATACCAGAAGCCAACGGTCTTCGCCCAATTCACGACGCAGAGACTCGGCGTCAGCCTCGAGTTTCTTCCATTGAGCCTCGAGAGAATCTCTTCTGGCCTCTAGATTGAGACAGGCGGTGGGGAAGACGGTGTTGCCTCTGCAATGAAAGACAGATAAGCGCATTGGTAAGAAGTCCAAGGATGCTCTGAGAGGCTGCATGCGAGCAAACAGGGCGAGCAAATTGTCTTCCATGTTTCCTATGGTAGGAGTAGTCTGCAGAGCAGATGTAGGAGAGAAGGGAGGAGGTAGACTCAGGCGAGAATTGGGAGCGGCCTTGCTAGTGCCAGCTTTTTCGTCGACAATGTGTTTCAATTGGTCAATGTCGACGTGCTGGTCGGCATCGGCTGTGCTTGATGTGACGGAGAAATGTCTTTGCTCCTCCATCTCGAAGACCAGGCCAGCCAGGTCGTCGAGCTCAGTCGCGATTCCGCTGCCGACAGAGTTGGATAGTTCCTCCCATTCCATGGCAATCTCAACCTGCTCCTTTACGCCAGCCAACGAGTCCTTGATCTTTTGCCATTCTTGAATGACGGTGTCCATGTCGTCCGAGTTGGCCTGGACCTGGTCTTTGGGCAAGGTTGCAATGTCGTGCCGCAGATGCAGCTCTTCGACCGAAAGTATGTACAGCTTGACGACCTTGTCGAAGCGACCAATGGCACGGTCGACATGTTCCAGGCCTTCTCTTCCTCCGGCGGCAGCCCATTCGACATCGTCCTCAGCGTCCAGGCCGTCGAGAACAGTATGGGCATTTCGAATCCAGCGTCGGATCTGGTCCGACGAGTCTTTCAGGGCGTTGGCAGCGCTGGCCGAGGTGGGCATGCATGATATGCGGGCGGAGAGAGAGGTGGCATCGGGGAGTTGAATGGAGCTGAGCTGGGCGAGTTGGCTGGCGAAACTGACGCGCGACAGTGAGTAGATGGAGTATCTGCTCGACACGGAAGCGGCGCGCGAAAGGTGTGAGGTGAAGTCGGTGTCGCTGTTGTAGGTTACCGAGTCGTCGGCGCCGGCGAGCGTATCGTAGTCGTGCTGTCTGTCGGACGAGTCGGGAGGGGTCAAAGTGGCTTGCGAGCTGCGATTGGGACTGTACGTGTATCGGTCGGGCATCATGTACTTTTGCGAGTCGAAGTGGTCGCTGACGAAGCTCTCGCCGTCCGTGTCGGTGTCGATCGAGGCCAGCCTGTCATTGACACTGAAGACGGACGAGTACTCGCTCATCCTGACTGGTTGCTATCAAGTCGCGGGACGTGAACGGGTCTAGGGGGCGCTCCTGTCGCTACTGCTGCCTCATCATCCGAACTGCTACCGGCCAGCAAACACGGAAGCAGTTTAATGTCTTTGCTGTGTGTCCCTGAGAATTGTACAAAAGGAGAGGTCAAATCTGCGTCATGATATTTCCAAAACAAAGCAGCAGCCTATCTATGTGGCACATCATCAACTCCGTATGCGCCAATCTGTGGAGCGCCGTCCATCCGCTTCAAAATGCTCCCTTGCCGTCGATCGCTCGAAACGCCCCACAAGACCTGTCTCAACCCCGAACGCCTGTCACCAAAAACAACATCATAGACTCCAGAGCAGAGATGTACTTCTGTTTCTTCTCATCCACACGAATCCCTCCTTTTCTCTAGATGACTTCGGTCCTCTCCCATCCTGTCGGCTTGGGATGCTGGAGCCCTTTTCCTGGATGAGGCACTGACTTGTCCTTGTACTCGGACACAAATGGATTTGGGTCTTCCTTCTGATCGAGATTTGCTAGCGTATGATTGACCTCGCGGTGCTTCGACTCGTCTGCGCGACTGTTGACATCTTGTTAGCTTCTGTTCTCTATTGCCTCAAGTCTGCCACACTTACATGTACATCAACAGATCGCGCATCGTACGGTGACCCTCAGGCATATGCCAGTACTTGATGGCGATATCTGGCGCCATCAGCTTCTCCCATTCTGGAAGTCTTCCAGCATCCAGATCTGCAATCTCGCGCGTATATGTGATTACAGCTTCCTCCTCCAAAAAACCTGGGTGGATCATTAGTAATCTTTTTTCTGACTATAGGAAAAAGAATCTTACCGACGAAACGGTGTGCCGTGCGAGGAGAAACCAGGTAAGCCACAAACATGGCGTTGAAGAAGACTCCCTGAGCTGCAAGCACCATGAACTTCATGAACGGTCCGGGCTCTGCCATCTTGAGGAATGTGAGGAGATGCATCCTCTCGTTGTATGATTCTTCGAGCAGAGTCTCGATCCAGCCGTTGTCTCTCTTCATTCGCCGCATCGAGTGCAGGTGTCGCAGCATACCCGCGACCATGCCAGGCACGCCCGCCACGGACTCGAGGAAAACATTTCGGATCATGTATTTCCTCGCTGTCATGACATGCTTCTGCTTGGCATTCTTGACACTCTTCTCTCCACTGGCTACTGCCTTGTCGTGCTTGTAGCCAGTAGCCAAGTCCAGTCCCCATCGTAACGTACGGATCGCGGCCAGCGCTGTCCAGTCTGACCATGTTTTGGCTTCTCGGTGTGCGATCACGACTGCTTCCATTTGTTCCTTGGTGTAACTGGCGACATACTGTCAGTCCTCGGTTCTTTTGATGTATTGGTATTGCTTGTTTGTTTGCTCACATAGGGTGTGGCCATGCTGCTTCGGTCGTTCTGATGCTAGGGGCATCTGGCGCTGGGAAAAACTGCTTCAAGGCTCGGGATGGCGTTGTGCTGAACTTTCTTGGTTGTGTGTAGCTCATGATGAGGAACGTGGTTCTCGTCTCTCCAATATTGGCCACCGCTCTAGCGCAAGTGCAAACACCTCGAGGTGATGGTAAGGTTCTCGTTCTGTACATTGTTGTAGAGTGATCGAGTGAAGTTAGGGTATGGAAAGTAGCTTGTAGGCAGTTGTGTAGAATTGGTTGGTTGTATACAATATAATTTTTTTGGTGGCAAGTTAAGCTACTGCTCTATATATACATGGTCGTGGTGGTAAACACCTTTCTGCATCCGGTCAGAGGAATCGCCGTCGGCGGAACATTCATTCAGCTACCAAAAGTCCCTCCGAGCGACCGTTGACCCCGAGTCTGACCGGAGCCTCGTGCTATGGAGCACTATTTCCGTCTGCTTAACGGTTACCCTCTTGCACCAGAAAGATGCATATTTCTCCAGCAGAGAGCGGCTTTCAGAGGGAGAACACTATTCTGAGGTATCTCCTTGGCCCCTCTTCTGGCTCAAAAGTAGTCGACTGTGCATCTCTTCATTTTACGATCTTGATGTGTTGCTTTGTGAAAGCTATCCGCGACACGGGTTTGCTGAAAGCTCCCTAGCTTTTTGGCATTGGCTAGTCAAGTTTAGCCGACGACAACAAGTCGGCGTCTGCAACACGACAAAGGATCCAGCCTCGTAGAATGCCGGTCCGGGGTTTGACTGTACGAGAAGCACTCGGAATCTCCAGCACTTTTGCTTGGGCAGCTGACCACCTTCCAGACAGACAACAGTCATACACTGCGGCTTACACTCGGTGGTATTCGAGACGAATTTTTCTCAATGACGGCGATATTGTCTGGACAGCCTACAGATGGAGATGGCTCGGCGAAGTGAGGCGTAAGAGAGGGAGAGGGCCACGTTGGCAACAAGCTTGCTGGTACCTGCATGGATGTCTGGTAAAGGGCGGTCACAGTGTGGCTGTCAATATGCACAATACTCTGTAGAGAACTTCGCTGTCCACTGAGATGTGCCATTGCTATATACCTCCGTGGTTGCAATTCTGACATGAATATGATTGTGACTTTTCATGACACTGTGACAGCGTTTGGCACGCGATAAGGAAGCAGATAATGTTGAGAACACCATATCATGGTCGCGGGAGGGAGCGACGGCAGAAATGCTTTTGATTTCTTTACTTTAGCCCCCTTCTTTCATAACTCTTCTGGTTCCGTTTTGTCTCCTTCGTTTCATTCGTGTCGTGTGGGTACGAGTACTTTGCCAGGCAATCATTGGGTGAAGTCGCTCTCGCCTTCCTTGGTCTTGATCTCATTGACATCGAGCTTTGTCACGCTAGCAGCCGAAGGACCTTTGTTGAGGTGCTGCTGGAACTCTTTCAGAGCACTGCTGTCGCCCTGTGCCTCGCCCGTGACCTAAGCATTAGAGTTAGCATGGCTGAGATGCTCAAATGTTACCGCTTGGACATACGCTGCCGTCAGAAGCATTCTGAACGTGGCCGGTGATTCCCAGAGACTTGGCTTGCTTGACGGTGAAGCTTCTGAAATTGACACCCTGGACTAGAGTAATATCAGTATCATAAAGTGGTTCGTCTGGTCAGGTCAAGATACCTTCGCCCTCGACCTTGAAGCTGATCTGTGAGGTATCTGGTCAGTTTGGGTTCTGTACAATAGTTCACAGGTAGATTTGACAGACACGTTGAGACATTGTGCGTGCGATTGAACTGAACTTTCGCATTTGCAGATGGTAATGGACAAGAGAAGGTGTTTCTTGGTGGAGGAGAAGAAAAGCAATGCTCAAACAAGACCAATGGCATCATATTTGAGATCGGCATGGCGGAGCTCCAGGGCAGGACAGGGTTGCGGCGAGAGTTGGTGTGCCAAGCTCTAGATGGACGTTGATGGAGCATGTGAATTGTTGCATGTTGTCTTTCCACAACACATAACCGAAACACGTCGTCTATCCATCTTGCGCTACCTTTCGAGCAATCTGCGTCGCATGAACTCGATCGTCTAGGATCCCTCCTTGCAGCCCTTGCGAGCCCGAGCATGCACCTTCGATAAACAGTCGCGATGCGCTTCACCAAACCCATCTGGTTGACCCACGGAGGTCGGTCGCATATGATTCCTTGTTGGATTTGACAGAGCTAGATCTGACAAAGACACGTCACAGGCGACAAGAAGGACTATGAAGTCTACAGCTGTCACGTCTCGCCCGATGGAAGCCGCTTGGTAACAGCAGGAGGAGGTGCGCCTTGTCCCACAGACATGCAAACAGGAGCAGATATGCTAAGACGGATATTCTACAGATGGACATGTGCGCATCTGGTCGACGGACGCAATCCGCAATGGCGCCAACGCAGACTACACCAAGCCCAAACAGCTGGCGGCTATGAGCTACCACTCGGGCACCATCCACTCTGTGCGCTTCTCTGGAAATGGCAAGTACCTGGCCTCGGGCGCCGACGACAAGATTGTGTGCATCTACAACCTCGACCCGAACCCTCCCGCCCATACGACTTTCGGTAGCAACGAAACTCCACCCGTCGAGAACTGGCGCATCTTCCGCCGTTTGATCGGCCACGACAACGATGTCCAGGACCTGGGCTGGTCGGCCGACTCGTCCATCCTCGTCTCAGTAGGCCTGGACTCCAAGGTTGTCGTATGGTCTGGCCACACCTTCGAGAAGCTCAAGACGCTGTCACAACACCAGAGTCACGTCAAGGGTATCACCTTCGATCCCGCAAACAAATATTTCGCTACTGCCAGCGACGACCGCACCATACGCATCTTCCGCTTCACTTCACCGCCTCCCAACGCTACTACCTACGATCAAGTCAACAATTTCGTCCTCGAAGCCACCGTCTCGGTCCCCTTTACCACGTCTCCCCTGACCACATACTTCCGCAGATGTTCTTGGTCCCCGGATGGAGCTCACATAGCTGCTGCCAACGCCGTCAATGGTCCTGTGAGCTCGGTCGCAATCGTTACACGTGGAAGCTGGGAGAGCGAAGTCAATTTGATAGGTCATGAGGGTCCTGTCGAAGTGTGCGCTTTCTCTCCACGCCTCTTCTGTCGTGAGCCACCTCCACCGGCCAGCGACATTAGTGCTCAGGAAAATTTCGCTGCTGCTGCTGTCACCGTCGTTGCATGCGCCGGCCAGGACAAGACACTCAGCGTCTGGAACACAAACTCTCCTCGACCCTTTGTCGTCACACAGGAGCTTGCCGCCAAGCCCATCTCGGATCTTGCCTGGTCACCTGATGGCGAAACCATCTACTTTACTAGTCTGGATGGAACCATCGCTTGTTGTGTCTTTTCTGCAGGAGAATTGGGCTATCCAGCACCGGTCGTGAACAACGACAAGGCCTTGGCTCGTTTTGGTGCCGGTAGAAGGGTTGGCGTTGTCGAAGGCCCGGACGCCTTGAGACTCGAAGAGAATAGCAAAGCCGGCGAACTCAAAGGTGTTCAAGGTCGCATGGGTGAGCTGATGGGTGACGGTACAGTCGCTGTCCCCTCTCTGAACGGCTCCTCGGACAAGCCCGCTCCTCCTTCAACCAATGGCGCATCCAAGGACGCTACAACAAATGGCAGCACCGAGACTGCCGAGCCCAAGGAAGCAATGCCTCCGCCGGACCCACAGGTCGCAAAGATTGATAAGCTCAAGCAGCGCGTAACCATCACAAAAGACGGCAAGAAGCGTATAGCCCCGTTGCTAGTCTCTTCGTCTTCCGGAGTTGGAGAATCCTCGCTACCAAAGCCACAACTCATGTCGAGTGTCTCGCAAGCCAGCCGCAATGATGCGCCTCAGACAACACTGGACTTATCGAAGCCATTTGACGGTCTACCAAGAGGAGGTCTTGCTTCACTATTACTTGGCAATAAGAGAAAGTTCGCCGAAATCGAGGGAGACGATGATCGTCGTGCCGAAAAGCGCATCGCATCCATTCAACAGACTGGAGCCACACCCGTGGTCATTAACACTGCCGCTGGTCTTGTTCCGCCAAGCTCAGCCAGCAAAAGCGTAACCGAGACCGCTGAACCTCTTAGACCTGCAATTGTCAACCCCAGCTTGACGACCAGCCAGGTTAGATTGGCGGTGCCTCTGGTCAGAGCGACCATAGTCAGGCCTCTCGATACAAACAACGCCCAGGAGAATGAGGGACAGCAAATGGATACAGGGGACGAGCCATCAATTGTGTTCGAAGCACGCAATGCTTCTGGTCCTGCACGTACGGGAAGAGTACAGGATCGTGACCCTACCCGCCTCACAGTCTCTCGACGAGGTCAATCAATATGGCAAGACTATCTACCACGAGCAGTTCTGCTTGTTACAGGAAACCATAACTTCTGGGCTGCTGCTTGTGAAGACGCGTCGGTCCATATATGGACTCCAGCAGGTCGCAGACTTCTCAACGCACTGATTCTCGATGCACAACCCGTCATTATGGATTGTCGGGGCTGGTGGCTCTTGTGTGTGAACGCGGTGGGCATGTGCTACGTCTGGAACATCAAGACCATGTCATCGCCGCACCCACCAGTGTCTCTCGCACCTGTGCTGGACATCGCTGCCACAGCTCAGCAAGGCCACACTACCAACGGACCGGCCGTCATGTTTGCTCGACTCAACTCGCAAGGACGTATCATAGTAGGGTTGTCCAACGGAGATGGTTACAGCTATTCACAAGCCATGTACATCTGGCAACGTCTATCGGAGCCTTGGTGGGCAGTCGGCAGTCAGTACTGGAACACGGCCGACACTTCAATCTCTACTGTGCAACCTACTACCAAGGGCGCCAATGGCACTTCTACTGCTGATGATGACCTCAAACCAGAGAATTTATCTGCTGGCATAATTCCTTTACTCGAACGTAATACCACGACGCAATCTTTGCTACGTGGTCGGGCTTACTTCCTGCAACGACTGGTCAAGACGCTGCTCGTTGCGGAAGGATATGAGGGATTCGAGAGCGCCGTGAGTGTTGCGCATCTCGAGAATCGCGTCGCAGCAGCCATGACCTTGGGCGCACGCGAAGAGTTCCACCTGTACCTTCTGATGTACGCGAAGCGTATTGGCGCCGAAGGTTCGAAGGCCAAGGTCGAAGAATTGCTACGGTCACTTATGGGTAGCGTGTTCGAGGACGAAGAGGAAAAGCCAGCCGAGGAGAAGGGTCAAGGATGGATGGCTGAGGAAGGAGATCTGGTCGGATGGCCCCGAGAAGAGCTACTCAAGGAAGTCGTTCTCATCCTGGGTAAGTTGATCCCTTTTGATCTCGCTCATGCCGATTGTTACTGACACAAGCTGTAGGCAAGCACCGTGATCTTCAACGTATCACCGTCCCATACGCTCGCCTTTTGGGTGTCCTCGATGGCGCGAGTGATGGCTTGGCTTCTTCAGCCATGGAAATCTGAGGGCAGAGTATTGCATCTTCCACTATTTGCTTCGTCATCTGCATCTTCCCTGCCTTAGCACTAGCCTTGCAGAAGCGTACGCAAGGCGATAAAAGCGATAATAATGCCCACATGCATAGGCGTATTGGCGTTAAACGGGCAAAGACCTAGGGAACATGGGATTGTTGACTGTGTGCTTCCTTGGCCACAATCAGGTCTGGAATCAACTGCTTTTTTGTAGCTGAGAAGATGACTGCACGTCACCATGAGAGAGGGCTGGCTGAATTTTGCATCAACGCTTCGTCTCGTCGGTATCGCCGAGAATACTACTTAACAGTGTGCCGTGTACATGGTCGTCAAAGGTTGCATCGTGCCGAGAGGTGGATTCAAAGATCTACACGATAGATAGAGTTTACGCTACAGAGCCAATCAGCGTCGAAGCCCCCGCATCACAATGGCCCGAGCCACGATTTGATCAATAATGTCGACGTCACATAACATCTGCCTTTCAGCTTCCATTCCTTAAGCTTGCACAGCAACAGCAGCCTTTTTCGCATGTTGACTGTGATTGGAAATGAGCAGAAAGATGGCGACAAGGGAGCGTCGCATTGAAAGTCGTGTGAAGAGCTCGAAGGATTGCCAGACCAATGGAATGGAGACGGTTCGTGTCGAGGATCGCTACTGCGTATAGCGGCATGAGTAGAACCAGTAAACGCTCTCAGGTATCCGCAAGCGGTAAGTGTAATTGGCGTGGTTCGCAGCAGGAATTTTTTGGAGTGGCGCATAATCCTACGAGGCGATTGAGTGATAAGACAAAACCAGGCGGTGGTCGCTCCTTCCTCATACTCTGCATTCGCTTCTGGTTTACTCACGCGACCGGATCTACTTGACAAGTGCGACAAACGCGGCCGACTCTCTTCGACGCAAGCAACCTCAGCTCGCTAGTGTCGAGCGATACAACACGACCACCATGGACTTCCTAAAGCACTCCAAGAGGAGCGACGACATACACACCCAGGATGATAAGAGTCTGCGGCACATGTCATCCAACCAGGCCGAGGCTGAGGTGGGCCAGGCGACAGTCGCCGTGGCGCCCGAAGCAGGACTCTCGTTTGGCAACGTCCTCAAGGGTCAATCTGCGCACTCTCTCACACCTTTCGAGAAGAAGGCGGCCCTGATCAATGCTGAACTCGACAAGTTTGGCATGGGCAGGTACCAATGGTGTATTTGGTTTCTGTGCGGCTTCGGTTACTTCTTGGATCTGGCTTGGTCGCAAGGTGTTGGACTCATTGCTTCGGCCATCTACCAGGAGATGAATGTGCCTGATCCAAGGCAGGGAGATATCTTTGCTTGTGCCAACGCTGGTCTGGCCATTGGTGCTTTTACCTTCGGTATCCTGGTTGATGTCATTGGCCGTCGTTTGGCCTTCAATCTCACGTGTCTGATCACTTCGGTCTTTGGTCTCATTTTGGTACGTCTGTCCTCAAAAAATAGTGCTTCACACGCTAATTCAAGCCAGGCTGCGCCCAAGTACAACTACGGTGCCATTTGTGGCATCTACTTCCTCTCCTCGCTTGGTCTTGGCGGCAACATTCCCATCGATGCCACTATCGCGCTCGAGTTTCTTCCGCAGAACCGCCGCTTCCTGGTCGCTCTTCTTTCTCTGTGGCAGCCCATCGGCGTTGTAGTTGCATCCGGCATCACATATGGCACCGCCGCCAGACCTAAGTGGCGTTGCGATGCGAATCTGCCTGCTTGTGGTACTGGCCAAAGGCCTTGTTGCACACCCGACAGCAACATGGGTTGGAGGTACACGCTCATCGTTCTCGGAGGCATGACCTTGGTTGTCTTTTTCTTGCGTTACTTTGTCTTCACCTTCCAGGAGTCGCCCAAGTTTCTGCTCAGCAGAGGAAGGGACGACGAGGCCATTGAGGTGCTGCACAGGATTGCCAAGTTCAACAGAGCTCCCCCGCCCGTCTTGACTGTTGCTCATCTTGCCGCCGTTGATGAGTCTTCTTCATCGTCCACTGACGAGCTCGAATTCGCTGGCCAACCTCTTAACACCATGCAAACCCTCAAGCGTGTCTCGAAGAACACAGCCAAGAGCTTCAAGCACCTCAAAGCTCTCTTCACCAACAAGCTGCAGGTTTTCATATTTGTTCTTTTGGCCATTGCCTATATGGTGAGTGCCCTTGTCTACATGCTCCAATCCATTTTGGCTAACATTTTCCTCTGTAGGGTGACTACTGGTCTTTCAACCTTGCCGGTCAATTCTTGCCTCTGATTCTTCTCCGCAACGAAGTCAACGCATCTGGTTCAGTCACTGAGACTTACCTGCACTACATCTATATCTATACTCCTGGTATTCTCGGTGCGATCATTGCCATGGCATCTGTCCAATTACCTCTTGTTGGCAGAAAATGGTCGCTTGTCTTCTCCGCCCTTTGCCAGGGCCTTGCCATGGCCATGTATACTCAAGTCACCAACACAGCTGGCTACGTCGGTCTCAATGCTTTCGAATACATCATGCAGACAGTGAGTCCCTCAAGTTGCCCATCTCGAGTCCAGATCATGAGCTAATCTTTTCTCAATAGTACTTCAACGCCGTCCTCTATGCTTCAGCCCCTGAATTATTCGATACTGCCTACCGCGGCAGTGCCAGTGGAATGCTGTCTTGCTTGGGTCGTATCGCTGGTATCGTTGCTCCTTTCGCCGGAGCAAGTTTGCTCGCCGACCAAAGTTCGGGTATCCTCTGGCTTGGTGCTGGTGGCATCTGGCTTTCCGCAATTACCATGGTCTTCCTTCCCGTCGAGATGAGGGATCGCCAGATGTTCTAGACGTCACGTCTGGGTCTTCAATGTACATTTTCAACTCAAGCATGTCCACCGCTGGACTCATACTCATCGCTTGTTCTAATGCTTACTTACATAATACCCTATATTCAATCTTATCGCTTTTCTTCCTTTCTATCTCACTATTTGAGAATGTATGTCCTCCTGGAAAGCGTGTTAGCACAAGCAAAGCATGCAACGAATTGACAGCTAGTTGCGATATTCGGAGGGCCCTTTCTCTGAGTGGCGGCCTGCGAACTATCCGGACGACAGCTTGTTGGAATACCCAGAAGGCATTTCTTCTGGGTGGCAACCTGCGAGACATCAACTCCGCTTCTTCACAATGACATTCAGGCGCCTGGGTGTGGTGTTGCGACATGATCAGATGGCATCTGGATACGATATACATAGGGCATTTCCCTTGTGCGGTATCCTGTCTGTCATCTTGACGGCGGGCCAAGGCCTCTGTTCTGAACATGCCTTCGGCGGCTGGCAAGTGAGACACGTGTACGCCGTGCTAGCTACGAACCTTTCACGATATGTGGAAGAGCCAGGAGCTCCCAGTACAAACCCTCTCGGCACCTTGACGCAATGCTTCTCGATATGATACTATCTAGGCAAGAGGAGCAATCGCGTACTAAGGAAAGAAATCGTGTCTATGAGCTAATGGGCCCATCGTTTCAGGAGCTAGGGGTCGAAAGTGCTCTAGAACTGATTCCAAGAGAGGCATTAACGATGAGTAGATCCACGTCAGGATGCTCTAAAAGGTAGAACCAGGCGTTTGATTTGTACTTTACACATTTTCGGTAACCGAGTTGATCGCCTTATATGTTTTCTGTTTTTATGCTGCCTTCTCCAAAATTAATATGCTTGAGTCCTCATGCTAAGTTATAAAGGCCATGATGTCATGGCGTGTCGTGTAAACAACCTCTACGCAGATGCGACAACTGCTCCTTCCGTGACAACGTCTATACAGCTTCTTTTACCAACATGCATATCACTCGCCCAATCTACAATCAACATGGCGACTTCGAAGCCCTCAGTCGCTTAGTCGGTGACTCAGCTCGAGGAAAAGCTGCATGATGGAATCTCTTCAGCTACATCACACGCAGATGTGAGAGAGATGATCGAGCAGCTGGCTGGAGCGTCCTTGAGCAAGGCTGCGATTGCTCGTCGAGCAAGAGACATTATCCGTCCCATGTATGTCTGCTCCTGGCCTCACACTGATGCACTGATGCATCCCTGCCTTCGCATGTATCTGACCTTGATCAATAGACGAGATCGCTCAAAGGATGCACAACTTTCACCCATCAAGCGTCCTCAGCAGCAAGACGCAAAGGACAAGAAGGGCATTCGCAGCAACCATCAGCGCCGAGACGACTCGCCTTCTCAGGGCAAGAGTGGCCGCCAGTCAAGACGTCCCTCGCCTGCTCATCACAGCAAGCGTCAGCACCGCGACGACTCGCCTTCTCAGGGCAATAGCCGCGGCCGGTCAAGACGTCCTTCACCTCTTCGTCGTAGCAACCATCAGCGCCGAGACGACTCGCCTTCCCAGGGCAGGAGCCGTCAGTCGAGACCTCCCTCGCCTCTTCGTCACACTCAGCGTCACTACATGGATGACCTCGACGACGACCGCTACGATGACCGCTACGATGACCGCTACGATGACCGCCACGATCATCGCCGTCAAGGAAGCCTCAGAGGCGCCGAGTTGCAGCGCCCACCTCCCACTCAGAACCGCTACGTGGGTGACTTTGACAACAGCCGCTACGACTATCGCCGTCGATCAAGCCTCAGAGACGACAGCCTCCCGCCTCCACATCCTGCTCAGGCCCGCTTCAGGCAAGAGGACGATGATGACTGCTACAACTACGGCCGTCTAGATGGCAAGGCTCAGAGGGATGCATCACCATCACGCGAACGCCACCGATCTCGTGCAGGTGGCAAGAACATAGGAGGCAATTCTGGACAAGTTGTACGTACAACAACACCAAAGAAGAAGAAGAACACGCGGAAGAATGAGATTGAGGAGACTTCGCCTCTTGATTCTTTGCCATCTGAGCTACCTGCAAAGCGTCAGAGGAAGTCTCAATACGAAACGTTCGACCTCACTGATGCAGACGATTTTATTGTCGAGGGCTCTGGTGACACTGGACCAAACTGGGGGGAAGATGAAGACTATCATCAATCGGAGATGTCGGCAGACGAAGAGGATGACGATGAAGAGAGTGAAGAAGAAGAAGAGCCATGGGACGATGATGACGATGATACGTTCAACCCGGGCTACGATGGCCTCGTCGACTATGACGAAGAGCTGTCACCACAGGACGCATCAGCGCAAGGGCCAGTCACGCGGAACACTTCCGACCCAAGAGGACACGATTTGACGTACGAAGGTCTCATCAGGAAGACAACTCTGAGAGCCCAAGACCTCGAACAATCACCTCTTGCACGCTTCCGCTGTCCTTTAGCTGGATGTGGAACAATCTTGTCCGAGAGGGAAACTCTACAAGACTTGTGGAAGCATGCCTGCAACGATGACCACCTACTTGGCCTTTACAACCAGGGACTCTACCAGTGCGAGCTCGGATGTGAGGAAGGCTTTACCGACGCTCTTGCTCGCCTCTTCCATTATGCCAAACAGACATGTACTATCTACATGCTTGAAGACTACCAGTGCACCACCCAAAGGTTGTGTTGGTCCGTCAAGCAACAGGTCTGGCTCTAGACTTCTGCACTGGTTGAACACTCACGCCCCAGACGCATGGCGCATGGAAAGTCCAGGGTTCGCGGACAAAGTTCACGAGGCAACTACCACGTGCATTGTCTTTCGGAATCACGAGTCCGGCTTCTGTGACGAGAAACTGTTGCAACGCATTGATATAGATGCCGTCGAAGACACGTCGACAGATGTTCTGCGTTTTACTTTTCAGTCGGTTCCCGGACCTCCTCGATGGCCAGCGCGGAGAGGCCAAAACGGAGCGCCAACTGGATTCATATCGACAGACGAGATCAAGCGAATCTGGAGGGATATGAGCGAAGTCGTCAAAACCTATGTACCCACTGGATACTACAATGTGCTCAACTGCGAGAGCCCAAAGGACGTGGACGTTACCTTGATTCAAGACTGGGCAGCAAGGGACACAGTTCATCGAGAGGAAAGTCAGTATGCCACGCCGAAGGTCTCTTCTGGTGCCGCTGTTCGTTATGAGAGTTACAAGAAGTCATGGATTGTCAACCAAGGCGGCAGTGCAAGACACCTGAAGGGTACAGACAAGAAGGCAGGCTTTGGCGGCGTGAAAGCTTATGATCTTACTTCGACAAAGGTCACATCGTTCACGCAGTGTGGCTTTCAGTGCACAGCACCCTGGTGTACTGTGGCATCTTTTGCGCCAAACGCCACACTGCGGGCCTTCCTCGTCCACATGGAGGAGCCTTCACATGCGCAGTGGCTTGCAACTCAGCCAGATACCCTTCACTGTCGATTCCAATGCGGTCACGCATTTATCTCAGAGCTCTCGCGCTGGCACCATGAGGCCTCGCAGACATATTCAAACCAGCCTACAAGCGTGGATGTGATCCGAGTCCGTTGTCCCGAGGAGCCTACGACAAAGTGTCGCGAATTCAACACTGCCAATGCGCCTGTGTCTTTGCTGGAGCATACGCCCCACTACGAGGCCAAGCACGGAAGAGACGAGTTCCTTCACAACAACAATGCACTCAAGTGTTATATATCGACTACCAGTGTGCCGCTCAAGGCTATGTTGGTCCGCCAGAAAATGAGCCTATAGCGAGACTTCTGCACTGGTTGGAAGCCCACGCTTTAGGCGCTAACCGCATGGAAGATCCAGAGTTTGCGGACGAAGTTTATAATGTAGATAGCACGTACATTGCCTTTTAGAATCTTTAGTCATCAAGTCTTGATCTTTGTCTCTGGAATTTGCCAACGGTCAGAATACCGAGTTTACACACCAAACCCAGCACCGATGTTGTCCGAAGTCGTACCTAGTAAACACAGTGTTCAACGACGTTCTATGGTTGTCTCATTGCCCTGCCCCGCTTTGGAGTGTCTTCAACTTCCACCAAGCAATTTTGTGTTCGAGTGATTGAGATGGATATAAACACCATCATCCGACAGCTTTCCAATCTCACAGACACTCACGCTAGCTGAAAAGTCTCGAACTTTCTATCGAATACTTCCACAGTATCATACCAATCGCCAATCGATCCATGTATAGATAAATCGGCGGAGAGGGGACCACATCTGCTGTTTAAACCAGGTTTGAAACATGAAGACAGGGTCGTATGCACAACGTAGCATCGTCGCCTCTGCGTGATCCATCCTTACACTTTTTCTTCGGGATCCACTGTTTGAGATCCTTGTACATGACTAGCAAGAAAGCTCATTCTATCAGCTCAAGAACATTCGACTTGTTTCACATAGGACATGCAAGTTTTGGATATATGGGATCATCACCTTGCGAATTTTTGACTGAGGAAATGGGCGGTAGATTGGGAAGGAAGCTTGGAGATGGTATGAAGATGCGAGGGAAGTTTCCCACCCTAGAGACGATGGATCCAAGCTACTGATTATGAATAGCTAAGAGACGGGGGAGCGAGGTAGGTGCTAGAGCAGCCACAGACATCTCTAGCTGATCACTGTCGACATTTGTCATCTTCTGTAAGTCAACGACATCTACGCTATGATGGAGGACCTCGTTCGGTCGTTCGGTAGCCATGGTGGACGCCAGATGGGCAATATGTCAGAAAATACATGCACCTGCTCGACATAATGCTTGATGCAAGCCAAGCAGCAGAATCAACAAGCGTCGAGAGATTTGCAGGCAGAACGAGCCATCATGTTACTGGAAGGAGGAGGCTAGATGTCGAACACAAGACCTACATTTATCTTGCAGAGTGACAGATGCTCAATATATCGGAGGTGCCGAAGAACCAAGGCCTAAAGTCTGCCAATCCAATCAACGTCCAAGGAACCCCAGACATAGACTCTTGATGAAACAACCCTCGTGTTCAAACTTTCAGCAACATCAAGTCATCGACTCATAATCGGTAATCAAGTCATGGCGATATTGCGGAGGAGAACAAGGAGAGCCTATAAACCATGTAGTCGCCGACACGGTGCCTTGCACAAACGCAAACCTTGCGCTCGTGCTCCCTATCGGGTAGCTGCAGCCAACCCCGGATCAGGGAGCTGGGAGGTGTGGTTACACAAACGACACTCGCGAAGCTGGCTTAGCGTGCATTCCTCTGAGACAATGCTTTCGCACCGTTCGTCTCTACGCAAAGATGAGACTCAATCGACTTACCGGTTGCAGTAGTGTGAAATTGCCTGGTTGTCTGTTAGTTTGTAGAGCGGTGGTGGGGTTCTCACAGTGCATTACGGCCGAGGGACGAGGGGTCGTGTGCCAGTCGCTGTTTTCAGTAGACCAACCATTGAGAGCCCGAGGACCGTCGTGGTGGATTGGTTGCCTGCGTGTGTTGGGACGTGCATCATGCATGCCTACACCAAATCTCCACGGTCACGAGAATCAGGACCAAACAATGTGTCTCCCCAAGCCCTATGCATGTGCGGACCGCCTTACCGCTGGGCGGGTGACCACATCTGCCATGACCACATGTGGTGTCTATCCTGGCTATGCGGCGTCATGACGCCTAATCAATTCGAAAAGAGGTTGAAGAGAAGATGTTGTCCTCGCTTCAAATTCAGCCTGAGCTTCACGTAGTGCTTGGGTTTTGCTCTCACGCTCGTCAACGTCTCTTTTCGGTTAGAGTTGCATAGCCGACATCGAAGAATGCTGATGGTGTTGGCCGGGTCCGGAGGGGCCTGTCAGTCGTGACAGCGATTGGACAGTGATTCAACAGGTATCAAATGTACAGCACATGCAGTTTCTTGGGGATTCGCTTGTAAGGGCGGGTGGACATAGCACGCTATGCTTCCTCTTGTTTTATGATGCATGTCATCTTGTCTTTCTGCAAACCAGTGGGTCCTGCAGATCTGAGGCCCTGCCGACTGGGCCGATGAGACGGGTCAGTTGTCGGGAAGACAGCCAATCCCAAAGTCAAGGTAGTGGCGTCTATAGCTGCAGCCAAAGTTGAGAGTGTCTGAAACGAGGACCCGCCTGCGCAATCCAACCTTGCTGGTAGAAGACATGGTTTCTTTCGTACTGTCGCAACTCGAAGAACTCTGGAAGAAGGCAGCAGCCGAGTGAATTTTCGAAAGCAGCAACGCAGGTCCAATGAGAAGTGGCTTGTCCCAAAGCGGGCAGACAGGAGAGCGTCAAAGGGTCCAGGCTCCAAATCCCTATACGGATGCGGTGATGCTTGTCCGGCTTCAGTAGTCTGCCATTTGCAGAATGACAAGTTTGCAATCGGCACTTTGCTCAATCTTCACGGGTAGAGTTTGTACAAATACCTTTGACGAGACCGACAAAGAACCCTGGGATCTTCTGACGGTCTTTCTGCTGTTTCGTTTTTCCTTTGGCAAAGATTCCGACTTGTTGAAGCCATCCCGGGCTGTAAGGACTTTGTCTAACACAACAAACATCAAAGATCACCTGCGTCGAAACACAAGCAAATCGATAGTTCAAAGCGTTAGCTTGTCATTCAGTGACAGCCACAATTTCGGTGTTTGACCAAAACATTGCGATCCAGGAGACAGGATTGCGAAAGTAGACAAGGTTCGTTGCATCTGCCTTTGATCCAAGCACGTGGTTTACGTGGACGTATACATCCACATTCGTCCTTCTGACAGCACAAGAGCTTTGCTTACCATGTCATAGCTTGCAAGTGTTTGGCCAGCGAAACCGCATACTATCTTGCTTTTTGTGCCCCAGAGTGACACTGACTCGGAGCCCTTTCGAGCTTTATCCGAGACCGCTTGGTACGAGACTGGTGACTTAGCCTGTAGCCGATCAAGATCGATTCCAGCATCACCTAGAGGCGACACAATCTCTCTGCTGCCCTTTTGCTTTATTCGTCGCCACAGAATAGTCGTTCCAATACACTGAACAAAGCCGACATTCAGTGTGTGCAAGAGATCAAGCAAACGTCTGAAACAGCAAAAGCAACACCAAGTCCTGCTTGAATCCACGAGCAAGTGAAGGTCGCAATGTCGTCCAACCAAATTACCCAGTCAGGTCAATACGGCCCGTCCTTGGACAACCAACATGAGCTGTCCCACATTGAAAGCTACAATGAGGGACAGGCCTATGACAATTTCGCATTCGTAAGTGGTTCTTCGGCCGATTAGAAGAACACGCTGACCATGATAAGGACAACTCAGGATGGCCAGACGGCAGCAGCCTTGGTACATATGACAACGCCAACTACGGCTATCAAGATGTCGGTGTCAGTACCCCAGCCTCTCGTCCCGACACTGGAAGCAATGGCAGCAGAAGGACGCGAAGTGGGAGAGCGACCAAACCCATGGACTCGCCAATGAGTTCATCGCGCTCCACACCCGCAGCCAGCAGTCCCCATATCGCCGGAGTGAGAAAGAACAGAGCCAAGAAAGTGCAGGAAGCAGATGTCATCCTTCAAGCACCCTTGAGTGTCTTGACCAAGGACTCGGACACACCACTGAGGGATATGGAGGCATGGGCCAACAGATCGGTGGAAGAGAGGCGTGCGGAGGTGACCAAAGCCAACAAGATCGCAAGACCCATGAACAGGTTCATGCTATACCGGTCCGCATACGCTGAGCGTACCAAGAAGTGGTGCGATCAAAACAACCACCAGATCGTGTCCAAAGTCACTGGCCAAAGCTGGAAGAAGCTGGAGCCGAAAGAGATCAAAGACTACTATGACCGCCTGGCAACAATAGAAAGAGAGAACCACCAGAGAGCCTTCCCAGAGTACAAGTTCTCACCTGCAAAGGCCATACCCAAGAAGAAGAACCCGAAGCGTATCCTGGACTACCCCGAAAGCGCATACAGCCACTTCAGCGATTCGGACGGCGACCCTGATGGCGAGTACCGACCAGGACGGCAAGCCAGACAACCGAAGCAGCCTCCAAGAATGACGAATCCTTATGCCGACAACTACTCGTACGCAGATGCGAAGTACCAGGTCGCGGATGCTGGAAGAAGTTCTGCGTCATACCAGCAAATGCTGCCATATGCAGCCAGTCAGGCACAGATGTACCACAGCCATCACCAGCCGTACGCGTATGCGGTTGCCAACGGTCATGGTCAGTACGCGGTTTACCAGCAACAAAGCGGAGGGCAGCAGGTGCACGACAACCGGAAGGCAATGAATGGAACACCAGCATCGATCGGGTCCAGCGGAGCATTGGTGTCGTTGCCTGGCGGGCAGCACCACGAGCTGCTGCAGTCCAGAGGCCCGACACCAGTTTCGTCTTACCAGCAGCCGCAGCATGGGGGCAACTTCATGGACCACAACGGACTACTGCTGCACCCCGACCACACAAACTACAGCTTGGCACCAGAGGTCCCGGGCTTTGATGCCAACTTTCAGGATGCCATGCACGGCGGGTTCGACATGAGTGGTGGGCAGGCGGCTACCGAGGGAACTGTAAGTGATGAATTTCTCGTGGATCCACAGCTGGGTGGAATGCTCGACGATTCGCCATACCAGCAATTTCTTGAGCGATAGAGGCAGCGTGGAGCGGATGACAGGATGACCTCACGGTCTTGGATGGACAAAGTCATTGGGTCGACATCGAGGGCGAGATGGATATGTTATGTGGTTGGACATAATGGAGTCTGTATTTGCGAGGACAAAGCATCAATGAGAGTCAATGTTGACAAGTTGTACCTTCCTTGTGTAATTATTTCAATGCGATTTGAGAAAGATACAGGTCAGGAAGGAATGGCATGGACTCGAGCTGGAGAAGGAGCGAGTTGGAAATTGGACGACGCGCCGACGAGTCGCTGCGGTCATCAACGCGTCCGGCGCGTCTCCAGCTCTCTCTCTTGGACGCCCAGTGGGACAAATTTCTAGCCTCACCACAACAATGTATGGGGATGTCGGCAACAAACTGGTACACTGCAATCATTTCGTCTGTAGCTCCAACTTACTCACATACAGCCTAGGTACAACATGCAAAGCGGACCCAGGCCCTCCCTCAGCTCCCGGCCTACCAGACCGAGCTCGTCCGCACCGTAGTACGTGAAGTCCGCGAGCTCAATCGAGAAGTCAACACCCTGCTCGAGCCCTTTGGTTCTTCGTTCAATCCATCTCAAGACCCTGCCACCGCATGTGCTCTCCTCGTCAACCACCTGAGCATGCGCCGCAACAAACGCTGTCTCTTGGCCTACCACCGTGTACGCACCGACAAGCTCGAAGACATGTGCTGGAGGGGCGTCGACATCATTGGAGCCGACCAGACAACCGCCGAGCCGCAGACCATGAACGCCGAAGACACCAAGAGTAGTCTCAGCCCCGAGGAAGAGGAATACGTTCGTCTGTACAGCGATCTTCTGGCCGCCTACAAGGGCCAATGGACCGACATTGACTTGACTGGGAGCCTGGACCCGCCGACCGATCTCTTCATAGATGTCCGCGTGTTGAAAGATGCCGGTGAGATTCAAACAGAATACGGGTAAGTTGGGTTGAACACGCTCACGCAGCATCTACTTATACCGTCCACCAGAGCCATCAACCTCACCAAGAACAGTCAGTTCTACGTCCGCCAAGGAGACGTGGAACGTCTGATTCAGCAGGGCTATCTGCAGAAGCTCAGTTGAGCTCTTCATCTGTCTGACAGTTTTGTGCATGCCAGCATCCGAGACCGTGACACTAGTATATGGCTCGTTGCATTCTACAGACATGCTCTAATCCCGCTACCTAGTCCAAAGTACAAGCCGTATCTCTCTCGCAAGGTCGCAGTCAAGGCTTGTTCTTGCGATTGCAAGATTGCAGATGGTTTAGGTACAGCGAGTCGCAGACTCTTGACCGGTCTCTCAAAGCACCGTGGATACGGCTCATATTGCACAAGAGCACGGCAGCAAGCAGGTCAGACGAAGGCATGCTACCGACCAGGGTCAGCACAAGCTGTCGAAGAGCAAGCGAATCGGATGGTCGGCTGCCACGAATCAGGACGCGTGTGGGGTTGGTTCGCGACCACTTCACGAGTCGGTCGATCGATCGGCGTCACTACAAAGACCAGAATGGTGAAAATGACGTCGATTGAGCACCGTCGAGCAGGAATTCTCTGCGCTGGGCATGTCCTGGGAAGAGTCAATTGCCAGGTCGGCGTGGCAGGAAACAGGAGACGATATACAGCAGGCCCTGTCTTGTCGCAGTCTGTCAGGGAGCGGTCTAATACAAGGTTTATACAAGGAGCGTTTTTAGTTTGGGCAAAAGTGGAGCAGGAATTTTGACGGGGGCCAGAATCTGTTGGAGAAGTGGATGCCGGTGGATGCGGCCTCCAGCTGCTGTTATCTCCAAAACTAATTGTTAGCTGTCACTGTTTATAGCAGAATAATCTCTGCTTTTTTTGCTCTCTCCACTGGTGTCGACCTCATGCAGACTTGAAGTACCGGCAGCTGGCTCTCTGGGTCCGCATCTCCTGTCGTCGTCTCGTCAGCCCACGTCTCTTCTGGTTGACCAAGGCCAATCCCTCAAAGACCGGCCAGATCCGCCAACAAGAAATTGCGAAACTTGACGTCTTTTGGTCGCACCATGTCGCGACTGTTCAAGCGTGGCCGCACGCCATCGGATGCCTCGTCTCATCAGCAGCGTCTGCCATTCTCCAATGACGAGCTCCAGCCCGAAGACACGGATAGCCAGGACACGGCTTCACGCTCCACTGGCCACAGAGCAAGAGCTCGCTCAATCACTTCGGCCTCGGCTCTCTCGTCCTCGTACAAGACGCCCAGCAGGTCCTACATCCACCATGCTGCCCACGGCTTTCAAGGTAACATCCAATTCACCACCAACGCTCGCCGAACGCCCAGCTAATGCCCCAACCACCAGAACCTCTCCAGTATTCTTCCTCGGGCGTGCGCGAACAGACGGCCGAACTCTCTTCCTCCTTCTTAGGCGACTCAGATGCTCCGCGACCTTCTCAATCCCTGAATCGCCAATCGCAGGACTCGGCCGCCCATCGCAGAAGCTTCGATTCGACTTCGTCTCCCAGACACTCGCTCGAGATCGCCCACCACAGAAAGAGTGTCGATTCAGAAAGATCCTTGGGTGACGATGAACGGCCGCAAAAAGGACTTGCACGCCCAGAAGTCATTCAGGAGCAGTCCGAGCCTGTCTCGCCAGAAGTCTCGTCCTCCAACCTGCCCGAGATGCTGTGGCAGCAGGACGATGGCCAACTACGCCAGCGTCCTCGCCCTTACAGCGACGTGCCTAGCCTGATCGTGAGCGAAGCTGGCCAAGACGACGCTGACGAAGAGACACCCCTCTTCGGAAGGCCATCATCAAGACGGGCATCGGGCTACAAGACTCTGGACGGCACTGACGATGAGGACGAGCCTGACATTGAGAGCCAAAGACTGCCGCGAGTCAAGTCATGGCAGAAGCTGCAGCATGCCTATCCTTCTCTACGGAAGGTGGCAGCTGATGGTTACCGCGTTGCGACGCACCCCAAGGAGTGGGACATGCAGCAAGTCTTCAAGACGGTTGTTGTCAAACCTGCGCTCGTCATACCCTCGGTCTTCCTCGGTGTCCTTCTCAATCTTCTGGATGCCCTGTCTTACGGAATCATCCTCTTCCCTCTCGGCGAGGAGGTCTTTTCCAGCATGGGTGCGGACGGTGTCTCCATGTTCTACGTCAGTTGCATTACTGCTCAGTTGACTTACTCTAGCGGGAGCATTTTCAGTGGAGGCGTTGGCTCCGAAATGATTGAGGTCGTGCCTTTCTTCCATAAGATGACCTACATGATCATGGGCCGCATGGGAACTGGTAACCCGGATGCTCTGAGAGCCACAGTCATCACTTCTTATGCCATGAGCTCTATTCTTACTGGTATGGTCTTTCTCGGTCTGGGAGCTGCCAAGCTGGGCACCCTCGTCAACTTCTTCCCTCACAGTATCCTTACTGGTTGTATCGGAGGTGTTGGTATTTTCCTGTTTGTCACTGGTATCGAGGTTTCGGCAAGACTGGATGGCAACCTCGAATTCACTTCTGCCGTCCTCCACAAGCTCTTCCAGGCCGACACCATCGTACTCTGGCTGCCTCCTCTTTTCTTGGCTATTCTTTTGTTGACCGTCAAGCATTACTACGACCGACCCTGGCTTGTCCCTGCATACTACATTGCCATCACTGCTATTTTCTACATTGTTGTGGCTGCAGTCCCCGACCTTGGCATGGAAACCCTGCGCCGCAAGGGTTGGGTCTTTGATGCACCGCAAGCTGGTCTGCCCTTCTACAACTTTTACAGCCACTACAAGTTCCATCTTGTGGACTGGAGTGCAATTTGGATGACAGTGCCTACTCAATTCGCCCTCACCTTCTTCGGCATCTTGCACGTTCCCATCAACGTGCCCAATCTGGCTATCGTTGTGCAAGAAGACAACGTGAGCGTCAACAGAGAACTTATCATGCATGGTATCTCAAACACTCTGTCTGGATGCGTTGGTAGTATCCAGAACTACTTGGCTTTTGTCAACAGTGTGCTTTTCATCGAAACTGGAGGCAACAGCCGTCTGGCTGGTTACATGTTGACTCTGGCTACTTTCGGCCTCCTCGTTGCTGGCCCTGTCGTCATCGGCTATGTGCCGGTCATGGTTGTCGGTACCTTGATTTATATGCTTGGAATCGACCTTGCGCAAGAAGCCATCTGGGCTACTTACGGAAGACTACACCGTCTAGAGTATGCCACCATCGTCATTATCTCGCTGGTAATGGGCGCCTACGACTTCGTTGTTGGTATCGCCGTCGGCATCGGTCTCGCTTGTCTGGTGTATGTCGTGCAGACATCACGCAAGACTGTCATTCGCGCCGAGTTCTCTGGTGCCGTGGCCGAGTCAACGGTACGCCGTCATCCCCGCCAACGTGAATATCTCCACAAGGTCGGTCCTCAGATCCGCGTGGTCAAGCTGGGAGGTTATCTCTTCTTTGGCAGTATTGTCAAGGTCGAGAAAAAGGTCAGAGCCCTGATAGAAGCAGAGGCTTTTGCTGCAGAACCAATCCGTTACCTTATCTTGGACTTCTCTCATGTTGCCGGTATCGACTTTTCGGCAGCCGAGGCCTTCAACCGCATGAACCGCATTCTACACCGTCGTGATGTAACGCTAGCTCTAGCGGGTGTAAGCATCGAAGGTGAAATTGGCAGGAGTCTCCAGATGGTTGGCCTTTTCGAAGACCCCGTAGAAGACTCGACCATCCCACCACCAAAGGTCTTTGAAGACCTCAACGGTGCACTGGAAGCCTGTGAGAATGAGATGTTGATCATTCTGTCCGACAAGCAACGTATCGAAGCTCAGAATCAGCAAAAGGAAGCCTCGGCCGAGAACATTGACATTCCTTCGTCTCTCACGATCCAGACACCTGCGTCGCTAGACATGAACGTGGGTTCCCCTCGCCGTGACTTCTTACACCAGGCCGCCACGACGACTCTAGCGTCCAATCGCGGACCGAACGCCGACAGTAACCGCTGGAAGCACTTTAAGCAACCGCTGCCACTGATCCTGCAATCCTTCCAGGGCCTCACGACACGCAACGAAGACTTTTGGTTCCGCGCCGTGTCCTACTTTGAGCCCCGCAGCTACCCAGCAGGCAAGATTCTGTACTCTCGCGGCGACAAGCCCGATGGCTTCTACCTGCTCCAGTCCGGTATCTTGCGCGCAGAGTACGACCTCGACCAAGGAAGTTACCATGAAAGCATCGTCTCTGGCACGACTTGCGGCGAGCTGCCTTTCTTCTCCGAAACCGCACGGACGAGTACCGTGATGGCGGAGATGGACTGCGTGGCTTGGTTGCTGACGCTGGAGGCTTGGGAGAGGATGCAAGAGAAAGAGCCAGAGGTGGCCAAGGAGATGTTGAAGGTCGGTATGAAGTTGAGTGCCGAGAGGATGAATGCCATTACCTCGTAAGTTTTCTGATTTTCGAACGTTGAGAGGGAACCCAGTTACTGACTTCTATTTCTTCTACAGATATGTTCTTATCACGGCCAGTTGATCGCATCTCTGGATTGTACCTTGTTTTTGTATGTATGTGTTAGCATGGCATTGTGGACCACACGTGTCGGCTGGGGTGTATGAATCAGCAAGCAAGACATGCTTGCCAAATCATTCGGAGTTGAGGATAGATAAATTGGGAGGCTGTTGGTAGCTCAGTTTCTACTTTGAACCCTAGGAGGTTTGCGCGAGCGTGGCGTTGTTTTTGTCCAGTCTCTCTTTTGTTCAAGATTTTTATTGTACATAGACTTGCTATTATGATTGATTAATACAGGGATTGATGATAGCCCTGTCTCCGTTGCCGTACTGTCAAATCTTCGCATGCCTAGGTACCGTATATCAACATGCGGGGGTTGCGGCAATTGCGGCGGGGCAGATGGATGTTGACAGAGCTTAATTACTCTTTCCTTCCATGGCGAGTATAAAGAATGGCAGGTACCTTGCAACATTACACACTCGGGCTTAGCATATACAACAATCATCATCCAAAAAGTCTCCATCCACTACTAATCTCAGAACCACGACTTTAACAAGTAATTCTCACGTACCATGGCACACCTCACCGGCGACCCGAAACGCCACGACCTGTCCAGCTTCAAGGACTCGCTGAGCGGCAGCTGCCTCTGCGGCAGCATCACCGTGACCCTCCACGACAACTCGCTCTTCACGCAACCCCGCGGCCACCTCTGCCACTGCGCAAACTGCCGCAAAGTGTCTGGGTCGGTGGTCTCCGCCAACCTGATCATGGAAGAAGACAAAGTGGAGATTAGCGACCGGGATGGCACGATCAAGGTGTACGAGGACAAGGCCACCAACAGCGGAAACCCGGTATACCGGTATTTTTGCAGTGTGGATGGAAAGTGAGTTTTGTTGTCTGTAGTAGAAAGTGACGTGTGTAGCTGACCTCGTGGTTTCTTGTTACAGTCCTGTCATGTCAAAGGTTGATGCGTTGCCCGGCAAGGCGATCATCAAGATGGGAATGATGCCGGTGATCCCCACGCCCGAGATGGAGAGTTTTGCTGCGCACAAGCATACTTGGTTCAAGAAGCCTGAAGGCGTGAGATCGTACAAGATACTCCGCACTGGAGAGTTGATGGATGACGAGTAGTAGTGCTTCCGTTTGTCGCTGTGTTGGTAAACAGAATTCTTGGTTTAACTGTGATGGGGTAGTGGTAGTGCGTTCATCGCTATAGGTCGCTTTCTTGGGAATAAGATTCTTGGCCGCGATGTTGCTTGCGATTCTCCGTTCCAGTTGCGCTGTGTTGAATAATTGCTTTAAGGGTAGAGTCCATCTCTTTTTTTTTTGTACGAAGGACGGTCACAACCTCATTGTCAACTCCTCTCCCTACCTTGACATACCAATTTGACATGGACTGTAAGAATGCACAACTTCTCTAATGAACAGCAGCGAGGCCATGGAGATTACCTGGGACAAAACTCCTTCCGCGAGTCTCGCTCAATTCCGAGAGGCATTGTACATCTCTACAGCCACATTCTGATTGTCTTTGACGTCCAGGGAGACATGAGTTTCCGACGGATGTCTTCGAGGGTGATATTCGAGTCAGGGTCAGATGCTCAGCAGTATCAAGAGCTGCATCTTTCATGTATAGCAGGCTCAGATTGCACAGAGGTATACTTTACAAGGACGCTTGGTAGTGGTGATGTGAAAAAGTCGTTGCACAACAAAGAGAGGCAGTGAGAGTGTGGTGAAGGAGGTACAAAGATGCAGCCGTCGGCTGTGTGCGACTTACCAAATATTCATCGGCCCAGCTAACCTCTTTTTCAAAAAGTCCACGAACGGTCGAATGCGATGCGGTGTCATGTTTTAGGTGTTACATTGGACATGGCAGACACGCACGCAGATCGATGTGCTCTCTTGTGTCGCAGAACGCCGTGATGGTAATTGAATAAGTCATTCGTGATCGATCATGACTGGACATGGAGATGAGTAGAACATCCGGCCCTGGTCTGTCGTGTAAAGTCCTGATAGTCATTAGGATTGGGTTAGGTAAATTAGCTCTTTCGCTGGGGTTGATAGTCTGCAGCCAGGCTTTTGTTTCCCGTAATTGTGTCTCAAGCCACCGAGTTCGTAAAAATCTTTAAGATTTGGGAAAGGAGTGCCCTTTTCTTCCCAGTCCCGATCGTCGTCGAGGTTGTAGACAAGGCGGGAAAAGTAGGAACCACATCAGAGAGTCGGTGAGAAAGGGTGTATTGGTGTGTTGTGATGTTGCCAAAAGTGCGGGTAAGTCTGGTAGGCTAGAAGGATGAGCAGGGACGTTTCTTCGCCTTCTAACCATCAGTCACCGCTGTTTTCTTCCCTGACGATTCTCTTGACACAGGACACCGAGAGCCTCGAGAATTGGCAAGGTAGCCGAGTAGAGCCATGGATGCGCCGCTGGTGAAGTTGGTGGTAAATTAAGCATCTCAAGCCAGGAGGCTTGGCTTCTGGAGGTTGGGATGTTCTTCGTGGCCGAACCCTGCGTGCGGGTAGCACCACCTTGCGGACACCAAGTGGGGCATCTCGAGCTTTGGTGTGCGGGAAGGGAAAACGAAGCTGAAGATCTGCCATCAAGGGAAATGACGTGTTTCTGTTTGGGCCAAACAACAATAATCAAGAAGGCCGTCGTGGCAGCATTGGAGCCTGCGCTGGTCGAGGACCAGAATAGAAGAGAATGCGGTCGCAAGGAGTACATGTTAAGCGCCTTTGGCCGTTTACCAAACCTGGCGTTTCACAAAGCTGGTGACGCTGCTGCAGGGCAAAAAAAAAGATAGCGATGGAATAGTGATGTGTTTATTGTTTGAGATTCTGCGGCAAGGCGTTAACGCCCTGTCAAACGGAGAGTGGAAGCACAGTGCTGATCGGCCGAGCCAGTCAAGAGATGAATGGCGGTATGCGAATCTGACTCGACCATGTCATGAGACGGAGTGACACGAGACCAGAGCAGACGAATGTGCACATGTCGCGATTGGGATCGGGTCGCGCATCTCATGCAGTCGCATCATGCGCACTTGAGAGGCAGGGGAAGGACTGGGCGTAATGTTGCGACAGTCGGCAGCTGTAGACGGAGCGTACAGACAATCTATTTGCAGCATGCTCTGTCGAGGCCGTTGGTTCTGCTTCCTGGTCGAGGTTGCGGCCGAGCGGTTAGGAACAAGGTGAAACGGCGCCGCACGAGTCAATCTATCCGGCATCGACCAAATTCAAAGCAAATCACAGGCAGATGCTGTCGCATTGGCAGCTGTTTGCTGGCCTCGTCTTGCTCGCGGCCTCGCAAATTTCGCCAGTCGCATTGCGGTCTAGAGAGCTTTGACCCCGGCATGCACCCCCTTGGAGGGAGGTAATCTCGTTGCAAGCACATGCGGCCATCCTTTTTCTTCCCCTGCACCTGCTGTTCAGACCATCTTTTCTCTTCTCTCTCTACTCTTGTGCCACTTCTCAGCCTCCACCCTCGTCTCCTCCAAACAGAGCTTCATTGCTTATCGCTGCAGAACGGCGTTAGCTCGAGCCGGAGACCCTTGATTCGTTTCCTGTCAGCTCTACATCTAATTAATACAAGGTGTGTATCAATCTTCTGATGCCAACCTTTGCCGCGTCCGCGTGACCACCACACCACTGGCACAACACCGCCAGAAGATCTTCAAGCTGACTCTTTTTCTGTCTCGCTCCTGCCAGCTTTACGACCTCATCCACTTTCCTTCACCATCCATAATGTCTGACGTCCACAACACCACTGCTGCTCCGGCAGACGCTCCCGTCATTGCCGAGCCCGTTGTCGTCAAGCCCGAAGAGACCATTGTCGAGCCCGTCGAGGAGACCAAGACTGAGGTGCCCGCCGTTGAGGAGACACCCGCCGTCGCCGCAACCGAGCCCATCGCTGCCGAGACCGTCGCAACCGAGGCACCTGCCGCTGTCGAGGAGGTCCCAGTCGCCGAGTCTGCCCCTGCAGTTGAGGCTGCTGCTGTCGCTGCAGAGGAGCAGTCTGCCATCGCCACTACCGAGGAGACCAAGGCCATCGAGTCTGGCGTCCTCGGCTACAAGGCCCCTGGTTTGATCAAGTAAGCATTAGCATCAAACGATACCAAACACCAAACACTAACAGCGAGCAGGAGCTTGAAGTTCTCCAAGAGAACCTTCTGGCTGGGTGAGGAGCCCGTCTCAGTCGACAACCTCAGCACCTACCTCCGTGGTGAGAAGCCCGAGACCGGCAACGCTACCGCTGCCTGGTCAAGCCACACCGGCAAGGGTCTTCTCTACTTTGTCAAGCACGCCGACGACAAGAAGCACCCTCAGGGTGTCCTGAACCTGTCCGAGGCCACTGACCTCGAGAAGGCAACCGGCCACGAGTTCACCTTCAAGATCCACCACCACAAGCACGCCTTCAAGGCTACCAACGATGCCGAGCGCGATGCTTGGTTCGTCGCCATTGAGAAGGCCATGACCGAGGCCAAGGCCAACAAGGACACTGTCACTTCCAGCGAGTCATACAAGGAGACCCTCGCCGGTCTCGTCAAGTCTCACGCTCCTCACACCGGTGCCGGTCGCAAGAGTGTGGACGCCTCCAGACCTCGCGCCACTTCTACCTCCAGCTCATCTTCATCCGACGCAGAGGCCGCCGCAAAGAAGGCCAAGAAGAGCCGCTCTGCTTCTCGCAACGGTAAGCGTCACAGCCTCTTCGGTGGCATCATGGGCAAGAAGGCCGAGCACGATGCCGAGAAGGAAGAGAAGAAGGAGGAGAAGGCCGAAGAGAAGGCCATCGAGGCCGACAAGCCCGCCACTGAGGCTGTCGAGGAGCCCGCCGCTGCTGAGACTGTTGCTCCCCTTGAGGCCGAAGCCATTGGTAAGTCGATCTGTGCTTGTGTCTTTTGTTGATGATGCTAATTGCCGTAGCTGCCCGTGTCATCGACGCTCCCATTGAGGAGGCCAAGGTTGCCGAGGAGAAGCCTGTCGAGTCTGTCGTTGAGCCCACCACTGAGGTTCCCGCCAATGTCGAGGAGGTTCCCGTTGCTGAGGGTGCTGCCCTTCTCGAGGCTGCCGCCGCTGCCGAGGAGAAGCCCGTCGAGGTTGCCGCCGCTGAGGAGAAGCCTGTCGTCAACAGCGTCTCTTCCAAGCCCGTCGAGGAGAAGAAGAAGACCGAGGAGAGACCCAAGACCAACAAGCGTAGCAGTCTGTTCGGTGCCTTCTTCGACAAGGTCCGCAGCCCTACCAGCGAGAAGAAGGAGGCCGAGGTCGCTCCCGCCGTCCCTGCCAAGGAGACCGTCGTCTCGGCCCAGCCTCCGGTCCTCCCTGAGCCTACCACCGAGACCTCCAACCTCGACCCTTCCGCAGTTGAGGCCGCTCCCGTCGTTGCTGAGCCTGCCACCGAGGCTCCCAAGGAGGCCGAGCTCGAGGCCGCTAAGGTCGAGTCTCCTCTCGTCACCCCCAACTTTGAGCGCAAGTCGAGCTTCTTCGACAGCTTGGTGAAGAAGGCCAGATCCAAGAGCCCTGCTCCTATCACCTCCACTGACGCTCCTGCCGTCCCTCCCAAGGATGAAGAGGTTGTCGCCGCCCCTGTTGTCGAGGCTCCCGCAGCTGCCACCGAGGTTGCTGCCGAGAAGCCCGTCGAGGAGTCCGTTGTTCCCGCCACCGAGACCAAGATCGAGACTCCCAAGACTGGTACCCCCAAGGAGAGCCGCCGCAAGTCTTACTTCGGCGGCTTCGGTGGAGCCAAGAAGGAGAAGACTGACGCCGAGAGCCCTGCAGAGGACAAGTCCATGCTCGGTAAGGTCACTGGTCTTTTCCGCACCAAGTCTCAGGCTGCTCGTCCCGTCAAGAAGGAGAACGCCGCCCCCACTGAGCCCATCCCTGCCGTTCCCGCCACCGAGACTGCCACCGAGCCCACCATCGTCGACACTCCCGCCGTCGCTGAGCCCAAAGTTGAAGAGTCCGCCGTCGAGAGTGTCGCTCCCGTCAGCGAGACCCAGCACACTCCCTCCAACCCCACCGTGTCCGCCGCTGCGTAGCATGCCTCGAAGGACCATATGGTGGGCCAGCGATTACGCTGAAGACCCATCTTTGCCGTTGCGAGTGCGTCGATCGCTGCAACTGGTTTGATGTGTTATTTCTTTTTGACATACAGATACCCCCTCTCACTCTGCTTGTTTTGTTTCAGACATGAGATGGCGCTTCTCGTTGGATTTTCCTGGCCACGGAGCGCCCTCATTGCTTAATACCCAACTCATGCCCTTCACTCGGACTCGGTTCTGACGATGAATCTCGACCAGAAAAAGCTGCGTTTGTTGTCGGACATGTTTACTGCATTGGTTTTTGTTTTGTCTTTCTGCTTTGTCAATCTTTTGGGTTTCCTGCAAGTTTGTTTGTCGCTTGGTACTTGTCTTTTGATCGCGAATACCCGTGATACCCTGTCCACTTTACTTGATAACGAAAAGGGGAGGAGAGGGGAAGTAGGCATATGCTCGCTCTGCAACTAATAATCAATTCATAGAAAGTTTGTCCTTTTTTTCAACAGACGTATTTTTTGCCTTGTGGTCATGATCAAGTGCCGAGGATGTCTCAAATTCGGCTGGTAGGAGGTTCGTGAGCAGAAAGGCTCAAAAGTGGCGTAGCAAGCGCTTTCGCAAGGCCCCGAGACCATGGTCGCGGTAGATGGGATGTGAGCAGACGGCATTGTCATATGGCGGTATTGCGGGCCTCTGTGAGTGTGTAACGGACTCGTCTTTGGAGGGTTTGAAAGAGGAACAAACTGCAGAACTGAAAGGACTTTGCAGGTGAAACGCAGTCGACGACTCGACGTTCGTCGGGAAAGGCTGACCAGAACAAAGTTCGGGAAACGGGCGGCTCACGGCTCAGATCTGAAGTCATTGGCCGGCCATGATTCATGACGACTTGTATCCGCATGTCGATGCCAAAATTAGGAGGGGGGGGAGCACGACGAGGCCGCCGTGATTTCTCGCTGTTGTGCCTCGCATTCTGTTGTGTTGCACGTCGGTCTGCAAGAAGGCCATCTTCGATCCTCTTGCCGGCAGCCGTCAGTTCAGCTGGACAGCCTAACTCTCCGTCGAGCGGCGCCCCTTTAAAGATTAAATTCTCTACCAGACTAATCATTCCCGGCCCAAGACATTCTTGTAACTTAGTCGGCCTTGCCTTCATTCGGGCTTTTGCCTTTTCGGTTCTGGGATCCTTCTTATGCTTGTCTGCCGTCACCTTTTCCTTCCACATACTCAACGCATTTATTCTCCCGTGAACGCCCTTTTCCCTTCCGACCCCTCCAGTTCTCATCCGGCGTAATCTCACAAGCACAACGGCGCGACAACATTTTTCGAACCACATTTTATAACAACGCTCTACCGACATTCGTTCAACCTTGTCTCTATCCAGAAAGAGGCAAAGAGACATACCAGAAAGTCTAACCGGACGAATTATGAGATTGTGAGAAACACAATGGTATGCGCTTTCTCCGACCTGCAGACGGCAAGGAAAGGATACTGACTGTCGTCAAGGGCTGTGGCTTGTCTCGCGAATCCCGGGCTGCGGCCACGGAAGACCATGATGGCGCTGCGCGTAATGCGACACTGAATACCTCGTCCACGACTGCTCGCGCCGCACCCTCGCGCACGAGTTCGGCCAACACTCCCACCGAATTGCTCGGCCGTCCCAACCAGCCTTTGCGCGCCGCACCTACCGTCAAGCACTCGCCTCCCCAACTCGCACTGACGCCGTGGACGCCGTCGGAGCTCGCCAGACAGCGCGAAGCCTTTTTCGAGACCAGAGTTAGCGGACGACCCGAGATGTGGGCGGCGATGAAGCAGGTGACGGAACTCGTTCGATCTGGCGACCTGAGTGCGGCGCAGACCATTCTCGATGCCAGCGGTGCTACGTGCCCGACGGGCAAGTTATGGGTTGAGAGAAGAAGAGGCGGACAGAAGAAAGGAGGTGTGTACGACGACAAGGGCCTGCTGTACGAGATTCCCGGCTGGGTGGTTTCCGACCCCGAGGATCTCGTGGCAGAGACGCAGATCGAAGGCAAGGACATCAACGAAGAGTCCGAGGACGAGATCGACGCCGAAAAGGGCGTCGTGTGCGAGGAGAAGATTGGTGAGATGGTGTCGGTCAGAGCACGACTGAGCGATCGCGGTACCGATGTGGTTGTCGAGATGGGCACGAATCAAAAAGTGTCGGTCTTGGTCAAGAAGGTGCAAGAGAAGGCCGGCGTCGAGCAAAAGATCAAGCTGGCGTACATGGGCAAAATTCTCGAGGAACACAAGCCCCTGGGCCAGACGAGCTGGAAGGAAGGACACATTCTCAACGCTTTGGTCTTTGGATGAGTGCGAGTTGGCTCTGAAGTCAAGATTTCATATGTTATTGGGTGAGGGGGCTTATGGAAAGGGTTTGGTGCATTTTCAGCGGGCGCAAGACTCTGGTGGATGGCGGACACACACTCGGACATTGTTGGGGATTCCTTTTCGATGTTGGTTCTATTTGATATTCCATTTGTACAATGCGTATTCTTTTGTTGCAGGCTGGGTTGGCCTGTCGTTTCTACCCCAAAAGCCAGGACTACACTTGGCATGTCATCTCTATTGTCAAGAGGGTGCAAATCTTCCCCACGCTCTCTCCATCTTCTTTGACAGGACAAGACGATAGAATGGTATGCCAGCGTTCCTCGCGCCTCACAAGTCCGGCGTGCATCGTGTGACGGGTATGATTGATACAAACAAAAACACGGCGTGGATGCTTACGGTGCACAGCAATCGCTCTCTACCGCGCCCTCTTGACAAATTGTCGAGCTGCACCACCACCCCTTGAAGCCTCTACCTTGGTCGCCATCGTCAAGAACAGCTTTGCAAAGAACAGACATGTGACGAGCCACAACGCCTTGCGCGTCAGCTTTGCCGGCGGCTATGAAGTATGCATCTCTTGCTCTTCACCATCTCAGACCCGCCAGTTCTAGCACTGATCATTACAACAGGCACTGCAGCATCTAGACGCCTCCATCGCCGGCAACAAACCCAGCACCACATACCTCGAAACCCTGCTGTCGCGTCTCCCAGCAGCCCTCAAAACTACTGGCCCTCCACACCCAGCTCCTCCCCCAACTGCACCAGCCAAAGCCGCCGCACCGCAAGGAACAGCACTATCCCATCACCCACGACCAGCCTTTTCCCTGCCCTCGCGCCGCCGCATCCCCATCCTCGTCTCAGCCAACAAAATCCCCATCCTGCGCTTCACGAAACCCCAACCCGCTGCTCTGTCCCACTACCTCAAGTCCCGCATCACCGCGCGCCAAAAACGGCTAGACCGCAAACTGGCCCTGGAAGCACAAGTAGAAATCGCACACGGCGAAGACGAGTGGGATCGCATTTTGCTGGCTCAGGGAGTAAAAGATGAGGGTGGCGGCAGTGTCAAGACGGCCAAGGTTTCGTGGACGAGGGAGGTTTACGAGGCGTTGAGGTATACGATTAATGCTATTGAGGCTGAAGGGGTCAAGAACAAGAGGATGGCTGAGAAGATGGTTGCTATTATCGACGAGGAGAAGGAGTTGGCCGAGGTCGAGAGGAAGCAGAGGAAGAGGTTGAAGAATGAGGAGAGGAGGAAGAGGAAGGCTGGAGGTGATGGAAACGGCAAGGTATGACCATATGTTTATGTGACTGATTTGTAAGTGTACTTGCTGTTGTTGTGCTCTTACGAAGCCCGTCGGTCTCTCCTTCTATGATACAGACATCGTCTCTCTCCTCTCATTACATTTTGTCTTGTTCCTTCTCATACTTCGTTGATTGCAGAATCATCATTATCATCATACTTCGTCCATTCATACTCTCTGTTCCCCATCTGGGGCCTCCTATCCCCGTTTCACCCAGAAGACGAGGCTCGTCAACTTTGATTGCCCGGGCAAGAGAGCCTAAAGAAATGGCATTAGCTGACAGATTCCCAGAGTGGCATTGAGAACAGAGTCGGGTTCGCACCTAGCGCTGCGTCTGACAGGCGCCTGAGGGGTCCCATACAGACTGTATGCAGTATGCATGACATCGTCTCCAACAGCCAAATGACAAGCACCCTCCCCATGCTCATGATACAAACAAGCATCACCCCAAGGCATCTCAACACCACCAACAGCAAAGACCCGCTGTCCCGCCTCCGCCACCCTCTGCACCACATCCCGCAGAAACTCGTACTCGGGCTCGACGGCATCGGGACAGGCTTCTCTGCTCAACAACCTGCCCTGGTGCGCAAACACGTGGAAGTCGACGATCAAGCGACGCAGCGTGTTGCCGGAGACAGTGTTTTGGTACACGTACGAGGCCCAAGTGTCGGGCACCACGTTGGTCTCTGCGACTTTTTCGATGATGGCCGAGATGACTGCGTCTTTGAAGTTTGGCGCGTCGAGGCGTTCGCCGAGGGTATAGAGACGAGGCAAGAATCCCCATTCCTGGCCATCGTCGTCGTCTTCGGCGTCAGAGAAGGAGGCAGATTCAGAGGCAGAGGCTTTTTTGGTGTACAGACGGTCCTTGTACACCCACTGCTCAAACACGGAAAAAGTGGCCGCGTCTTCTTCCTCCAGCTCAAAGACTTTGGTCTCTGATTCTCTGAACCCAGAATTGAGACCTCGTGCAAAGAAACCAGAGATGGACGTGAGAAGGTTTCTGTGCAAGAGTTTGGTTTGGCGGAGGTGTTTTGGGCCGGCGCCGAGGAGCACGACGACCATTTCGCTTCCCAGGCTGGTAGGGCTTGTAAGTGATGTAGAGCACGGAAGGCAGTGAAGGGTAATGCTTACTCGGGAGCATCTCTCTGCGACTTGCGTATGCGAACGATAGGAGTGGCAGGTGAGACGAGGTGCGCGTTGAGGCTTGCAAGGTGTCAGTTCTGAAAGCAAGAGTGGATGAAACCGAGCAACATACACCCTCTTGCTAGGCGTGGCCTTCTTGGGCGTCTTTGGGGTGATGGGAGCCATCTCGAGTCTACAGCGGCATAGATTCGTGATGAGTGCAGAATTAAACGAGACGACTGTATGATGCGCCGCAACCTTGCCAAGGGTGGTAGCAAGTGAACAGGGAACAGAGAAGCGAGTCTGGCGAGTGGAGATGGCGCTGCGTTTCCTCGAGTGAGGGATGTAAAGCAAATGTATAAGATGCTGCGCTTATAAGACCTTTGGAAGAGAGTCGACGAGACCTGCAGTACAGCGATAAGAGACAAGGGCGTCAAGTCAATTAATCCCTAATTGAGCCAGATTGACTTTGAGATTAAGCAGAGCGTCGATGATGTTGAGGAACGTGGATAAACAAGGCCCGTCATGGTTCGTAGACTAAAGCTTCACCGCGCCGACAAGGTCCATATATGTTGTGGACGACGATGCAAAACACGCAGTAGCACAACGACGGAGTCACGCAAGAACGAGATCAAGTTGAATAAAATTGTTTCATTGAAAGATATTGCTAACTTGGTTGAAAAGATCTGTTACTGGTCAGCAACATGATCCACAAGATATTTAAGTAGATAGAAGGTGTGTAGAGGGGCAAAGGTCAGTTCTCCAAGGTGATGGTATCTTCAAAGACGTGTCTCAGTAAGAACACAGCGAAATATCATTTTATTCATCATTGTGCAAAGGACGGAAGGTGTGCAGGCATAAAGTGGCGACTTACAGCATGAGGAGGCAAAGGGATTAGCGAGTTAATCAGTACTTGACCTATGCCAGAGCAATCAGTAATTGCCTTCCATGTTTCAGTTGAACAAGGTAGGATGTGTGATTGCAGTCAGGCTCTGTTGACAGTCAGCACTGGTAAGGTCAAGATCATGGTGAACAGGCATACCATTAAATCATTTTACATGTCCACAACGGATAAGCCTTCGTTACGGGCAAACCGTTCACAGTGTGAATATTTTATCATCATGCAATGATGATGGGAAGCTGTTGTCTGAAGAACGAACTGCATACCTAACCAAGCACATTGTCAGCAAAAGACTCGGGAGTCATGTCGGCAATGGTCAACAAGCATCAAGTGCTATGGGCTATGAGAACAGTCAGCAAAGGATCAGACATGATGAAGACAGGAGGAGCATTACCATTCAACATTCTCAGAATTTTCAGTGTTTTGTGTTCATGTCCGACCAGCACAATATAGGCTTAGGAAGGATCAAACAGTGTGAATAAAATGTTCATCATTGTGAAGAATGCCCATGCATGTGCTTGAAGCTGACCGAGAGCTGTGGCTGAAGCTGCATACCTAAACAAAACCGGTCTTAGTACATGCGATGATCAAGACAAGAAGTGCAAAAATTGGGTATGGGCGCAAAAATCAGCTGACGATAATCTCAACAAGCAACTTCCGGCCGACCATCCCAAGAGTTTGTACGCTCTTGTTTCAGCGGATGGCAACCGAAAGCGCAGTCTGTCCGCCCGTTCGTTCAAATCTTCTTCATATTGAAAGGGGGAACTCGGATCGATAGGTGAGGTGGTGGGTAGATACCTGATGCACATTTTGTTAGCTTGGCTGTTCAGCAGAGCAAAGTTATGAAGTGCAAAAGAAGTGTTGTGGCAAGATAGTCAGACAAGGCTGAAACTTGATTTTAGACAGATTCGACATTGTATATTCAGGTCGAGGAATGCCTTTCCGTGAGTCGGTATATCATCACCCAAGCCGGGGAAAGTGTGCAGTGTGCAGGAGATGTGGTGTGACCAACCTTTTGAGAATTGAGAGGGTGTGCCGATTAACAGCACACCCCCAGTGCGACCAGCGCGGAATGATAGTGAGAGGGACTGTTCAGACGATTGTTAGCATGATGGTGCTAGAAACAAAGGCAGAAAAGGTGGGATGTGTGTGGATAGTCTCAGTGTAATTCTAGAGTTATTGTAATCCTTCACGACGCTATAGGAGTTGGATTGTTCGTGTATGTTGTTTCATCTCTGTGACGGATGTGATGGATGTGCGTGGAGAGTTAAGCTTACCTTTTGATGGACATCTGCCCGCCTTGTCTGCGCAAATTCATGTAAGCGACAGAATCAAGGCAGGCAGCAATGCCGAGTCGAGCTCGTGCGAATGGGCGCGTAGCAATGCGCGAGGGTTTGTTTGTTGTGATGCGAGAGAAGAAGTTTGGGAGACTTGAAAAATTGCAGACTTTGAGGAAGCCGCGGCCGGTTGAAGTCCGGCCTGCCGACGAAGCTTGGGCCCGAACGCGCTGAGCATGCGGAGCTTTGGCATGTGAAAGGCGACATCATCACCATCATCATCTCTTCCTCTCGACTCGTCGCCATGTCGTCGACGGATGGCTCGTCGCAATACTACACCTCTTCATTCCAGCACTATGACTCGTCGACCCCTCCAGCTCCGCCCCCAAAACCTGGCACCCCCTCCAGAGGTCCTCCACTACCTCCCCCACCCAACACCCAAACACCGTTGAACACGAACAATGCCTATGCAGACCCATCAAGCCAAATAGCGCTTCCTGGACCCGGCTGGCTTCCTTCGATTGTCCAAGACCTGTCCACGAACGACCTTAGACGACTTCTCGAGGACCCCGACTTGCAAGCCGCCCTGTTGAACGACCACGAGAACACGCATCCATCCGTTCCAGCCTCGAAAGATGCTCTGCGCCGTATTCTCGACTCCAACCTGCAAGTGGCCTCCTCGCTACAACAAGTCGAGTCTCGTCTGGCTCATCAACGTCAAGCCACTCAGTCTCGTCTCATTGCTCTTCGCGCCCTCGAACAGCAGCACAAGTCCAAGATCGTCGAGACCGAAGACACTTTGAAAGGCTTCAGTCCTATGGCTCTCTACCAGCGTCTCAGCGCTAGTGCTCAAGAACAAGATGCTTTGGTAAAAGGCATCGAGGACAGCTTCCTCGACGACGGCGCTCTTGCCCCGGATAGAGAGGTCCAGGACTTTGTCCGTCGCTTGAGAGATGCCAAACGCGTCGCCTTCCTACGCAATCAACGCAAAGAACGCTGGGATGAGGGGAGAGTCGGTGGCTGGAGATGAGCATGCATGCGTCTACCTTTGCCATCATCCCTTCCATCATCTAGCATCATGCCTTTGTCGACTCTGCCTCCCAACTTGCCTGAACTCGCGCTTCGAGAGTTGTTGCCACTTCTGCCGGGAATACCTTGGTCATGGCGAAGTCAATGTGGTACTGGTTGGCTACCACTTGCGCAGTACTGGACGTACCGAGTTCAAGTTCCCCGCCGTGTCAGCCTTTCAAGTCATTGAGAATCATCGAGCCTGTCGAAAATCTGTATGCTCTGCGCATCCATGCTCATGCGATATCAATCGAGCACGACAGGAGCCAGTGTAGGTTTCCAGACAGAAAGACTGTCGTCAATGCTTGTTGTTCTTCACTTCGAGACTTCAGCGGCACTTCTATGAAAACGACTTTGCCCTCACCACACAACTGAAACCAAGTTCGTTGTTTCCCCTAGATTTATAAGCGCTAGCTTCAATTACCTCGTCCTATCTGGGAGGATTTGTTGTACGTTGAGAACAAAAAGGAGGACAAAAGGACAGGAAATATCGACCATGTCTTTCAGGCGGTATCAATTAGATATAAGCTGCTCGGGCCAACACAAGGACAAGGAGGTATCCTGATGCAGCTCTTACGTAGAATTAGACTAGACCGAGTGCGTTTATAGGTCTCACTACTAACAGGTTTGAGGATTCTCCAGAACGTAGAGCACTATATAGAGGTCGCAGGAGATCCTTGGTGCAAGTCTCACCAAACGGTTCCAACATCTAGACAGCCAGCTGCAACCGACCCATTCGCTAGTAGTCAATGAGCCTCTACTTGACCATCCTTTCTGCTCCCAATGTCAGGCACTTGCTAAGGATGCTCTGGGAAGATTACATGTAGCACAAGTGCGACAATCGTTCTCTAGAAGCTCGCGACGTTCTCAATTGAATCCCCATGAACCAACCACTAGCGCCTACCAGACATCTCCCAATTCATGCATCTTGACTCGACTCAGCTTCCCTTTATGCACAACAAAAGTTTCGCACCATTTCCCTGACCATCATCAAATACAAATCCGCACAAGATGAAAGCTGATGACCTCGTCGATCTCACATCGCCACAGCCGGAAAAACAATTGGAATCGGTTGCTCGTGTGCAGGATCCCGTCAACACTGCGCCATTACCCCAGCTTGTTGAGCAAGACCATCTCGACGACGCTGACGACCTTGACGACAGTAGTGACGGCTCTGATGATGAGGATGACAGTGAACTTGCGGCATCTGCTCTGACCGATGAATTGGAACGCGCAGAGTTCGAGCCATACACCGATGATGGTCAGTGATGGCGAATTTACCACTATCTAACCCCCTTGTTTCGCCAAGACTAACATCAATCCAAGAACCTGGACCTATCTCTTACACACCCGCGGAGGGAAAGGAGATCCGTGAACGACTACGTCGACTCGGACCCAACAAGTTCGTGGAGCAGACCATCACTCTCGGTGCCGTTAGCATAAGAAAGCTTGTCACGGCGTTCGGCGTGAGGCCCGATCTACCCTATTCCACCAGCTGGTACTACCAAATCCTCGGCCGATGCATTCAGCGTGAGCTCACCAGACGCCAAAAACTCACCGAGTTCAACACAATCGATGATGCAGTGTCGCTGCTTCAAAAGTCCAAGAATATTTTGGTCATTACCGGAGCCGGCATCTCGACCAGTCTTGGGATTCCGGATTTCAGATCGAGAAACACTGGCTTCTACTCTCAGCTTCTCGCTCGCGGTTTTGAGAGTCCTGAAGATGTCTTCGACATAATAAACTTTGACAGCGATCCAACGTAAGCACATGCAGTGCGGGTTGAGACAACACAGGAGATTGCTGACGTTGGAGTACAGACATTTCTACCAGCTGGCCAAGGAGATCTTGCCCGTCACTGACAGATGCTCACCAACTCACGCCTTCATCAGACTGCTCCAGGACAAGCAGAAGCTGCTTACAAACTACACTCAAAACATTGACAACATTGAAGCGTATGCGGGCATCGATCCGGAGAGACTGATCCAATGCCACGGCTCATGGGCAACCGCAAGCTGCCGCAAATGCCACACCGAGGTCCAGGGCGATATCATCTTTGAGGATGTTAGGCAACAGCGCGTTTCGCTCTGCCAAACCTGCCTCGACATTATCCAGAAGCAACCCCGAAAGCGCAAGCGCACATCCAACGGCAAGTCAAAATCCAGATCGAGCCACTCTGATTCCGAAGATGATGGACGCTACGACGTTCCCCGGCCCGGCGTGATGAAGGTAGAGTCTTGTCTGTCTTCTGGTCGACGCCCCCATAACTGACTGTTGTAGCCCAACATCACTTTCTTCGGCGAGAAGCTTCCCAGCCGCTTCTTCGACAGACTGACAGAGCACGACGCCGCCATAGTCGACTTGATCATCGTCATCGGCACATCCATGAAGGTCGCCCCCGTCTCCGAGATGTATGTCTACCTCTTCTCCCTTCCCCGACTTTGACTCCGCTGACCCACCATACCAAACAGTCCCAACTACGTCGACGAGAAAGTGCCGCAAATCTACATTTCGCGCGAACCGGCCGACCACATCAACTTTGACATTACACTGCTCGGCTATTGCGATGACGTGGTGGCTGAGTTGGCCAGACGCGCAGGCTGGACCATCGATCATGCAAACGTCACCGAGGCACCTCTGACAGCAGCACCCGGACCAAAGACTGGACAGTGGATGATTGCACCATCGACTACCGACGCATGATCTGACTAAATGTCTGACTCAGGCTAATAACATCTTCATCAGCAAGGCGCTTTTGATTCTTTGCAAGTTCAAAAGGCATGTTCCCCTCTGGCTGGGGCAGAAGCATCTTTGAGAGCGCCAAAACGATCCACAAACCGACTTCTCAGGCGTGTCGCTGTCGGTAGCGGGTGCTGCATTGAGCAGGTGTGGAAACATACACCATCATCTGTGAGACTCTGGAACTTGCCCTTTGCTTTCACCATGGCGTTTAGGGGTATACATCCAAGCATGATAGCGAACCGGTAATTCTTCTTCTCTTTTGTCGGCATGGGGTTTGGAGTTTCGGAAAGAAGCAATGGGAGCATTTGTGACAAGAAACGGCACAAGAAAATCAAAAGGGCATACACATAATTAATCAAAGCAACCCATATTCCGGCGGCAGTATTCAAATGAAATTGATTGCATTATTGTGCCTTTGACTGTGAAACAGAAATCCTGGTCATGTATGCTTGTCCAACCCTTTTGTCTATCTTACAAAAGCGACAACTTGACCTTTCTCTTTCCAGTGCTCTCCTCAGCCTCGTCCGAGATTCTAACCTTGACCTTCTCAAACAGCTCAACGTTTCTATCGATTCCCTCGCCCTTAATCTTGAGCACATAGTTTTCAGTGTCAAACTCGCTCTCAGGCTCCGGAGTGGCGAGGTCGCGCAGACGGATCAAGCCTTCGATGCCGAATCTGGGGACAAAGACCACGATACCGTTGGAGAAGACGCGCATGACGAAGCCGTCCTCGTCGACCACGCGGCCCTTGAGCGCTTGGCCGACGTAGTACTCGACGCTGGCACGGCCGGCTTGCTGAGCATTGCGGTGGCGCACGTTGATGTTCTTGCACACGCCTTCGAGTTTGGCTTTGGAGAGCAGACTGGCGTCCAGAGGTTCGTAGTCGATGGCGGCAGCCAGTTGGCGATGCGCCTCCAGATCGGCGTAGCGACGGATGGGGGATGTGAAGTGAGTGTAGATCTCGCTTGCAAGACCGTAATGGCGGAACTCGGGGTATGCTTGAGTGCCTGAGCAGAAGTATTCGGCTGACATCATGCAACGGGTCGCCATGATGCGGACAAGTGTGTTGAAGAAGGGTTCTGACGGGTCCACACAGGTGTCTAGCGAATCGGCAAGAGCCTTTGAGCTGTCTGTTCGTAGCTCCATGCCACGCTTGACGCGCAGCTGGTTGGAAAGCTCTTCAAAGTTTGTCTTTGGCGGAGCGGCGTGGCGACGTAACAACGCAGTCTGGGGATAGGCTTCGTAGATGCGAGCGGCGACACTGGTGTTGGCGAGAAGCATGAACTCTTCCACCAACGACATGGTATCCAAGTGTTGCTTGGTTTGCACGTCTGCAGGATCGGCAGTCTCCGACTCGGTTTGCACACGCACTTCAGGACTGGCCAGGTTCAAGGCACCAGCATCCATACGCTTCTTCTTCAACTTCTTTGACAGCATCATGAGCATTCGAATGCCATTGGTGAGGTCATCCTGCTGAGACTGGTCGTCGACACGAATTTGAGCCTGCTCGTAGGCGAAAGCTTCTCTTGATTTGATGACTGATTTGGTGTAGTCGGCACGCACGATATCAGCGTCAGGTGTGAGCTCCCAGATAACCGAGAAAGCGAAACGCTCGACGTAGGGCTTCAGAGAGCAGAGATCGGTACCGAGCAGCATGGGCAACATGTCAATACGCTTGTCGACCAGGTAAACAGTTGTACCACGCAGGCTTGCTTCTTGGTCCATAGCATTGTTTGGCTTCACGAAATTGGAGACATCAGCAATGTGCACACCAACTTCAATGTTGCCGTTGGGCAGCGTTCGGGCGTGCAGAGCATCATCGATATCAACACAACCAGGAGGATCGATACTGCAGATTAGAAGATCACGCAAATCTCTTCTCTTGTTCCATCCAGGATCAGACATGTTCTCAGGAACCTTCCAATCATGACCCTCGGCAGGTAAGCAGTCCAGGACGGTCTTGGGGAATGGGCGATACTGTACATCCCACTCCAATAGCAGAGCTTCAGTCTCGGCGCCTTTGGTCTCAAGCTCTCCAAGAGAACGAACGAAGTGGCCAACAGGATATCTCGACTCTCTGTCCCAAGCATCGATGGTGACAAGCAGGCGTTTGCCGAGTAGATCTCCAGCTTGGCGAGTTCGAATACGGATCTTTGGAATGCGCTTGTCCATGGGGATCAAGAAGACGGTCTGCTGGGCACGGCTCTGCTTTGTTGAGGATTTCACAGAGTCTTTGTCGACATGACCAACGTACTGTCGCCAGTTGCGCTTGATGATGCCCACAACGCGAGCAGTAGGTTGCGGCCTTCCTTCAGCGCTCTTTCCATGCGTCTTCTTGACCTCTTCTTGCAATGCGCGCTTCTCCTGCTGAGTGATGACAGCCTCACCCTCATCTGCATCGGCGTTGTCGTTTTTGTTTACAACTTCCTCCTCCAGAATTTTTGATGAAGGAGCCTTCCACTGATCTTTGGGTAGAACCTCGACAACCACGATGTCTCCAGAAATTGCTCTGTTGCTGTTTTCTCTTCCGATGATGAGTAATGGCTTGTCAAATGCGGGAACGAAGACAGATCCTTCCAGATAGTTGTAGGGCGAGACGTTAAAGGTTCCTTGGTGCATAGTTCCAGCCTTGACACCAGTGATCATCTTTGAGACCGACAGATAATCCGGGTAAAGCAGCTCACCCTTTGTCTGCTTGCCGACTCTCTGTTCCTGCCCAGCACTGACCATATCCAGTAAGCGTTCTGAGTCATCGAGTCCAGAAACATAATCGCGCAATGAAAGACCAGTGATATCATCGTCCTTGGCTTTACGGAGATTTTCACGATCGTCACTGACCATGATGACCGAAGGGCATCTGACGGATTTACGCTTGCTGACAGCTTCGTCGAGATGGTCGGCATACCATTTGACGGCGCGACGGACGGCGCGATCGTTTCTGTCGTTGATCGTCTCCTTGTCGTCGCGGACGACATAAGTTTGCAATCTGAAGTCGTTGAAAAAGACGTAAAAGCGCTTGCCGTCATTCTTGGTCAAGCTGATGAGGCGGTGGTAAAGCGGAAGAGAGCGATTCTTGACCTCCTCCAGAACGGTTTGCAGAACAATAACATCGTGGAAAGCGGTTTCCAATTCAAAAAGATCCATTCCGGTAAGGAAAGCATTTGTATCAGGGATTATGTAGTGACCATTGGGAAAGGATTTGGTTCCAGCAGGTGTCTCGGAAAGCACAAACGGAGCCACTGGCAGAGTCAGAAAGATTCAAGAGCCAGAAACGATGGGATTACCCTTGTTATGGTAGTCGGTCGGAGCGATCTCGAGACAGTGAGCACATAGCCTCGACGAGCAAGGAATATCTTCGCGCAAGTACAGCTCGCGAACGATTTTCTGAACCTTGCCACTCTTGGTCGAGCGGATATAGACCTTGCTCGACAGGTTCGGCGCAGCACTATCGGCAGCGTAGGAACGCTTTAAACTTGTCATGATGAATTGGCGCCGAGCGGGAGTTTGGTCGGCTTGCTTGATGGTATCAAAAAATGTCGACCTATGACGGCAACAGGCAAAGATTGGGGAGTCGCGCCGGTTGAACCCCGGACTGAGAGCAGCAGGTGCGACTGGCCCAACAACGTCACTCAAGTCTGCTCCTGCTGTTTAGAGTAGCGAGATTCCAAGCGCAATTGACGAGCTTGAGAGAGGTAGACATACAACAGAAAAACCTCGCAGACTCCGCATATCACCATGTCTCTCGACCCGCCGGCATACATTCTGTCGCTCCAGAACAACATCCGGGCGCGACCAATCTCGTGGGAAGGAGCGGTACGAGCAAAGACAATCACCGATCAGGACCTCAAGAAGATCAAGTCGATAGACAAAGTGCGCAAGGAGCAGCGCAGACAGACGGTCGAGTCGGATCCCGCCAGCTATGCTGCCCTCGTCCTGGGCTCCGACGACAGCCCCAGCATTTTCCAGTCTGCCGCCAAGCGCTCCGATATTGTCCAGTACATGCTTGTCCTGACTGGCGACCTTATCGAGGGTATGGACAATTGTCAGCTGCCGTGTATCGTGTGCGCACATGACTGACAGCTCGACCAGACATTCCATCCTTCGTAGCCAAGCTTCTCGAACACGCCGACCCCTACGCTCCCTTTGTGCCGCTCCTCAAGCAGACGGCCAACCCCGAAGACCCTATTCCTCTACTTGCATCATGCGTCCTGTCAAGCCTCATCTCCCACGGCCTCATGACTGGTGGTGCTCAGGCCGAACAGATCGACAAGGCCCTGCCCAAGCTATACTCGTACATTTCGACACTTGCAAGAAGGTCCGACAGCAACCTTCAGGACATTGCCGTTCAGGAGTACTCGGCCTTGTTGCGCACAGCAAAGTCACGTCAGCTGTTCTGGGACCAAAGAAACGACACAGTCACTCCTCTGTTCAACATCTTGACCAACGCTACTGGAGGCGCCGTAAAAGACTCTGATTCAACTTTGATCAGTGGCGGAAGCATTCGCAGCATCGCCGACTCTCAGATTATCAACAACGTTGGCCTGCAACTGCTATACCACGTCTTGCTCGTCATCTGGCAGTTGAGCTTCGAGGGCAAGCTGGTCGGTCGTGGTCTCGATGAGTATGTGTCCTGAGACTCCTTACCAAGCATGCACTAACCTTTTGCAGGGAGCACGACATTATCGTCCTCTACGCCGCCCTCCTCCGCATCTCGCCCAAGGAAAAGACCACCAGACTCCTCCTCGCTACCCTCACAAACCTTCTTTCAACCAACCGCGAGACCCTCATGCCAGCCGTTATTCCTGCTCGCCTTCCCGCCATACTTCAAAACCTGCAAGGCCGTCATCTCAACGACGCCGACCTTCTCGAGGACTTGAAAGCCCTCCAGTCAATGGTCGAGGAGTTCCAGAAGACACAAACAACTTTCTCCGAATACGCTGCAGAGGTCAACTCTGGCCACCTTCGTTGGTCGCCGCCCCATCGCAACCAGGCCTTCTGGAGCGAGAACGCCCGCAAGATCCTCGAGGACAACAAGGGCGAGCTGGCCAAGAAACTCGCTGAAATCCTCTCAAAGTCCTGGGACAACGACAAACAGGTGCTGGTTATTGGCTGCAACGATGTCGCATGTCTCGTCAAGGAAGTGCCCGAGAAGAGACAGCAAATGGAGAAGCTTGGTCTCAAGGCCCGCGTCATGGAGCTCATGCAGCACAGCGACGAATCCGTGCGTTGGGAGAGTTTGAGAGCAGTCGGTGAATGGCTCAGATATTCCTTTGAGAAATAGAGCTGCAACCATGTCTTGACTCTCGTCCTGCGGTCTGGGCCAAGTGTTCAGACACCGCTGTCTTTTGCACATCTTAATGATCTGTCTTGTTTGGGCATATCCTGGCGATGCCAATTTCCTCTTTCCCTTTTACTGTACAGCGAACTGAACTATACCGATACAATGCACGTTTTTCATATTTATAGACCGCCTTCTCGTCTCGAGTCGTTGAATGTCCTGGTTCCGAAACCCCCGAGACAAGTCACGTTGCCTGATTCATATTCGACGTTCATGATCCTAGCCTGCAGAGCCTCAATCTATCGGCAATCGGCTCTCCCCATGTCATGCAACACCTAGCCTGTAGCCGCAAACGAGACTCGTCAAATCGTCACGTCATGGAGGTGTACAATAATCGGCACATCTCCAGTAGATCTCGCTCTAGAGAGACAGAAGACAATACACATCCCGCACGAACGACCGTGCTGTGCATTGCGTCTCGGTGTGGCTGGATTGGTTGTTATGGCCGTTGCTGTAGAAGCGGGAGGAACAGAGCTTCGTGATTGTGGAGAAACAAGGGAATCATGCATGTGGAGACATTTGCCTGCGCCACAGCTTCATGTTTCCTTGTCAACGAGAGCAAGGTTCAGAATTAACGAGCAACAAGCTCTTCACGATCATGATGGAACCTCCAGACTTAACCTGATTTCTCGCACTTCTTGTATCCCTGCTGTTTTCTTGGGTAGAAAGAGCGGAAGAGAGTTGTATACCTACACCCATCGCAACGAGCAGCGGGGCAACCCACTCTATTCTGAGCAACAGAAACGGTGCAGCCGCATAAGAGCAAGAGACCCAGATACCAAAGTACAGGGACAAGCAAAGGAAAGAAAAAAGGACGCGTAGACTGCACACCACGGTCATCTGTTGCGAGACATCGCACCATCGGCCGAATGGTCAGGGAGGTCGCCTTTGGCGCGGGGTTGCCAAAGTGAGCGTGCGGAGAGAGAGGCTGAGAGAGCACGTAAGCAAAAAAGTAGGCTGGTAGCTTTTGGACATTGCAATCTGGACCATCCGTCTCTACTTGTCGCCGCCGCCGCTGTTGTCTAGAATGCTGCCGGGACAATAGTCACCGAATGTCTCTCTTCTGGTGGTTGACCAGGAGATATTCTTCCTGATCCCGGATAAGCGCGGCCAGAACGGAGGCGCAGTTGCCGTGGAGAGCAGTCAAAAATAGAGAGAGGCGACAATACTCGAGTACAGCATGGCCGACTTTTCGTACTCGAGCAGGAGGTTCAAGACCATGGCAATGATCTTCATCGAGCTACTGCAAGCCAAGGGCAATGGCCCGGTGGCGCTCGCAGGAAAGCGTCCGAGTTGCTGCAGACTAGACCGTGAGTGGCCAATGGGGCGGCGAGCTGGAGGAACACCGCAGGAACCATGGTCTCTGTCGACCCTCGAGACAGCCATGTTTACCAGCCTCCGCCCGAGCACCTTCCAAAAAGCTTACCGCATATAAATGTCACGGTAGGGCCGCGTAACTTGCGCTTTCCCTCTCAATTCAATCACCACACCTCAAAAGCCTTCTGTTTCTTCGCAAACACTCTCCTCTCGCTTTCGTCCTTCAATCATCCATTGCATCCAAACATTCAGATATTCGAACGTTGATCGTTATCCATCACGGTACTCATAATCACAACATCACTCAACAACATAATCAAGATGCGCACTTCCGTCTTCTTCGCTGCTCCCCTCGTGGCCATGGCTGCCGCTCAGAGCTCTTCTGCCTCGGCCAATGAGACCGTATGTTTCCTCTCATCTTGTCTTTCAGCAACACAAAGATCTAACATGTCTTGCAGTCTGTCCTCAGCACCATCCCCATCTCTTCCAGCGTCCCTTACACCAACGGATTCACCTCTTTCCTCACCCAGACCAACTCTCTCGGTGTTGTGACTGGCCAGCCTCTTCCTGCAACCTCGGTCGGTGTTGCTGCCACTAACGCTGCCGTCTCATCCGTCGCTGTGCAGCTCGTCCCTGCAGGCCTTGCTCCTGGCACTGTCACCACCCTCATCTACGGCAATGTCACTGCTGGTAACGCCACTTCCATCGTCGTCACTGTTGGCGCTTCGACCACCCAGGTCCTGAGTGCGGCTGTTGTCGCCGCCACCGGTTCGGGTTCTTCTTCCACCGGCTCTTCTGGCGCTGGTGCTGCATCATCGGCCTCAGGCTCAAGCGGTTCGTCCAGCGGATCTTCCTCGCGTGGCAGCTCTAGCACTGCTTCTCGTGCATCGTCCGCTGCGGCATCTGGCAGCTCGGCCGCTTCGTCTGCTGCCACCGCTTCCTCTACTGGCTCGGCCGCCAACGTCAAGGTCGGTGCTAGCGCCCTGATCGGTGCCGGTGCCTTCTTTGCTGCTTTCATGTAAAGAAGAGTCGTGAGCACTTTACTTACACCTTCTTGTTTACTCTTTTTTCTTTCTTCACGCCAAGTCACGCCTCTTTTTGAAACGATGGAAATTAATGCTGGGATTACGGGATGAATAACGTGGAGTCTTTTCTTCTTCTTCTTCAGGGGTGCATCAACAGAGCACGATTGCATTGCAAGTGGAGAATATCGGCTTGGTCTTTTTTTTCAGTCACTGCCGTCGGAATTGGTGTCTATAGTCGCCGTATTATAAATAGACAAAAAAGAAGAATAATCCTTTTTACACTGTAACAATTGCTCTTCTTTTCGTTCAATTCATTTCGAGAGAACATGTGGCAAAGTCCTAGACATGCGTATTTCACCGTCGCCTATCTTGCGACTGCCACGTCTCTCACTGTCGACTACTCTCAAGGCGGCGATGTAGTGCTAAGTATGCTATAAAATGCAGCTGAAAGGAGGTGAGACCATAGAGATCCTTTAAACTTTCGTCCTGACCGGAAACCGCTCCAGGCTGCAGAGTATCCCGCATTCATGACCATTTAAAATACTATTCAGCATACAGTAAAGGACAAGAAAGAAGACGAGCGGAGATTCAAAAGCGAAAGTATAACGACAGTGCTATGAAGACTCTAAAACGACAGTGTATGAAAACCCTAAAACGACAGTGCAGTACTCCGACGCGCTCATCTAGCTCTGCACAAAAGGATGTTTGCTGTGATGCAAAGACTCGTCTCGGATACAAGAGTTTCCACCTAATGCTCAACCCTTCTTGGGAGCACGGGCTGGCTTTGTCTTAGGTGGAGGCTGATCTGTCGAAGGATCCTTCAGGTTGTTTTTTCTCCAAGTGTCAGAGCGAGAAGGGAATTTCTTGGTGAATTGGCTGCTTGAAGACAATGGCTGCTCTTGAGGGGGTGACGAGGGGAACAACTCCTTTGCCAACGACGAGGAGCTAGAGTCCTTTTGTGCGGACAGGTGTGCTGGCTTTGGTGGTATCTCTGGTGGAGGTGATCTCGTTGGTTGCATTGGCGCCACCGGTGTCACGTCTACGCTGGAAGAGACGGGTCCTGAGACACTCGTATTGCGAGATGGTCCGCTGTGAACAGAGGTCTTTGACCCAGAGCGAGACTATGGCTTCTTCACCACAGCGGTTCCCTTTTTTGTGGGAGGGTGCTTCCATACTTTTGTAAACGTTAGTGTCCAAGGCGACTCGGTGACGGATTGTGGTGTGGGATTGCTTTGAGTTGTCAAAGGCTGCTCGGTAGCGGGTTGTGGCGTGGAAGTACTTTGAGTCGCTGTTGCTTTCGAAGACGGCTTCTGCCCGCTCTGATAATTTGAGGAAGGACGGATATTCGGCAACATGACGACGTTTTGAGAACTGCGACGCGCTTGCATACGAGAACGTAGGGGGTGTTGTACCATTCGATGATTGTCTGCAGCTACTTCCTGTGCTGATGGCTTGCGAGAGATGGTTGGCGAAATGTCCGAAGAGTCGCTTTGGTCATCGTTGGCGCCATCGAAGATGCTTCTGCCCAAACCGGAGGTCAAAGAGGTGAATGAACGAACTTTCTTTGGTTCAGGGCCAGTTTCTTCGCTCGTGGAGCCACGCTTCTTGAGGCCCGAGCCACTTCCTTGACTTGCTAAACTATGTTTCCTGATGCTCTTAGGGTCTTCGGGAACGATGTTTGATGAAGAACCAGTCTCTCTGCTTGAGGACACACGCTCTCCGCTTGAGGAAACACGCTCTCCGGGACTCGAGCTACTTCCAGGAACAACTTCTGACGCGGGACCAGTCTCTCCACTCAACGGAGCACAGGCTCTGGAGCTCGGAGTATCGCCACGGACAAACAAACTGTCTCCATCCCTGAGTTGAAGAACCTCGAGGCGGCGGATCAGTTCTTGGTCTCCGACCTCGGACACAGAGATCTCTTCCAGATGGCATATATATTGCTCGAGTGCGTCGAGGGCTGCCAGGCGGGCGAGAAGGTCGGTACGAAGGAGCTTGATGGCATTGGCAGCCTGAATCTTTTGCTTAGGTTCTGCATCCATCTTCGCTATAATCAATGCGTCAAACGATGGATCATTGGGGAAGGTCGTCCGGATGCTGCAGTTGAGGCGACTCGGGTGCTGTATAGATGCTTGTTATGACTCGCTTGGATAAATGGCGGTGACTGGAAGATGTTGATGAAGCGATGTTGTGGTGAACCGATGCTCGAGGTGCATTGTTTTGGTCGACTTACGCGCGTGCGCTGCGAATTTGCAAGCTGCTTTGACCCAGGAAGGAACGAATCTGCTACTTGCCGATTTCAATAGAAGCAGGGTGCAGACATGGAGAAAAGACATGAATTCAAGCAATTATGGTTATATCTACCGGCTCCGCGTCTCTGCGCATTCTCCTCGTCACTTGTTACACTGAATGTCTCATGTTCGTCAATCCTGTTACCTCTCTCTCATGATCCTCTGGCTATCTGGGAAGAGTGAGGATGGCTCAATCACCGTGGCCCTTGACGCCAACCTTCAACACGATGCGGATCTCGGACTCGTTGCATTGAGTCATGTCGGCGAACTCCTTGATTATCTCGCTGACAGTGGCATCCTGAGGCACAGCAGCAGGAAGGCACTGTCCACCAGGAAATTCCATCAACAATTCGGGATCAGTGTTGGTTACCGAGCCTGTCATGTTGCTGCCATCCACGCTAGCATGGATATGGTCGGCGAAGGCGCGGATGAGCTGACGACCCTTCTCAGTGTCCTTCATGTCGAGCAGCATAGGCATCCAGTCGTTGCGACCAAAGCGAGAGGTACCATTGATTGTCTGTCAGGCCATGTCAGTACGTGTACATCCGCGTGAAGAGGCCCGACTTACCTTGCTCGATCCAGGGATAATGGTCGAGCCTGATGAAGGCTGTTCTTCGGCCATAGACGAGGCGAAGTTAGGAGCGGGAAGGTGCTCGACGATGGGCTCGGCCTCAGACTCGACCTTGACCTGGGGCTCCTGGTGAACAGAGTCCGGCTGAAGCTGCTGGATATCGTCCCAGACACCCTGAGAGGATTTCATGGGACGAGAGACAGGAACGGATTCGCTCAGGACAGCGTGAGTGCTGATCTGGGGCTTCTGAACATCGACCCAAGTGTTAGTGGCGGGCTGAGTCTTGCTAAGATCGTCCCAAGAATGGGTTGGAGACACAGGATGCTCCGTCTGAGTCTGAGGGCGTTGGGTGTGAGGGGCTTGCTTGGCGTGAGGACCCATCTTCGAGTGAGGACCCAGTCTTGCGTGAGGACCAGCAGGACGCGTGGATGGCGGAGCAGTACTGTGTTCGGTGAAGGTGGGCGAGACGGGAGGCTCTGACTTGATGGGGACCGACGTGGCGGAAGCCGAGACGACCGGAGGCGAGGTGATGGGAACAGTAACGGCAGGGGCAGGTGTGGCAGCATGGCGCAGATGAGGGGCAAGTCTCTTGGCCGGAGCGGGTGCTGGAGGAGCCATGGTGACGGTGGTTGGGGTGATGACGGCAGGAAAGACGAAGGGTTTGGCTGCAGCGGAGAAGGGCTAAGGGCGCGAGCGAGAGTGTCAGTGACAGAAAAGGCAAGTCGGTGCGAAGTGAAAGAAGTACGTACATAGTTAGGCACGTCGGGCATGTCGATATCGCCGCCGAATGCGATCAAGGGTTGCTTGTCCACTTCAGTAGGGAAACTGGTCGGGGCAGTGGACGTCATGGTTTCAGTGACAAGTGTCGGAAATGGCTGGACAATTCTTGCGGGTTCGGCCTGCAAAGCCATCATCTTCTTCTGCACATGAGTGAGCGGACCTCCGTGCGCCATGACTTGTATGCGACTGGATGAGAAGATGGTTGAGTGAAGATGATTGAGCTGGAATGGCTGGGAAGTGATAAGCAGCAATATATGTGTGTTGGAAGAGAACGAAGCAAGACGGCGTAAAAGAGTATGGCTGCTAAACTTGTTGTCGATAAAAGAAGAAGAAACTGCGTCGACTGCTTGATCGGTTGCAACGCATGCAACACGGAAGGCACAGAGTTCGACCTCTTTCTTGGAGGCACTGGCAGAATCGTAATTTCCTACCTTCTCTTGTTCCCGTTTTCTGCGAACTTTCTACGGCTGTCTGCTGTCTTTCTTCCAGGGACGTCTACAAGCTCATGAACCTACCTGACAACTCTTTTCTTGATATTCACGTCACTTAGCTGAAGCCTGCTGCTCAAAGACCTCTTCATCCTTGTCTATAGCGAGCATGCAGCTTAGTCCCAGTGCTCCGTTGTCGTTTCTCCAGACTTCTTCCAAATCGTTGATACTGAACGTCTTTGACTACTAATCTGACAATGAAAGTTGCAATGGTTTGCAGGAGAATGAAGGAGCTGAGGTTGGATTCAGCAATGTCCTTCTCCACAAAACCTCACCAAACCGATGACGCCATGATGCATTCGAAAACAATCGCATCTTTGGACATTTACACATCTTTTGTATCCATTCATTCTAAAATATACATTAGACTCAAGGCATATGGCTGGAAACACGTCGACCGACATCTTGGTCGTAAGTCTCTCGGGATATAGTATAGTCTGGGTCCAAACATGGCTAATGACAATCAATTATCAAGGCTGGCGCATTTGCTGCTTTCACAGTCGATTTGCTCGTCTACCCTCTCGACACGCTCAAGACTCGGTTCCAGTCACCCGACTACAATCGCCTCTACCTCGACAAGGCCACCAATGCCGTCAACAAGCAGGTGCTCTTCCGAGGCCTCTATCAAGGCGTCGGCAGCGTCATCATAGCCACCCTCCCATCTTGTACCCACCCCCGAGCACCCATATCTTAATCAGTCCATCTCTGACCTTGTCCAGCAGGAGCCTTTTTCACCACCTACGAAGGCGTCAAGTCCACCTTTACCAAGTACAACCCTACCCTTTCGGGCTCTTCGCCTCTACTCCCACAGCCCATCATCCACTCGGCCGCATCCTCGATAGCAGAGCTGGTCTCTTGTGCCATCCTCACCCCCGCCGAAGTCATCAAACAAAATGCCCAAATGGTCGATACAGCAAAAGGCGACAACAAGGCCAACGCGACCCTTCAAACCCTCGCCAAATTCAGATCAAACCCGCTGGCTCTGTGGAGAGGCTACACCGCACTGGCAGGCCGCAATCTGCCCTTTACAGCTCTGCAGTTCCCCATCTTTGAGCGTCTGAAAGAAGGAATCAAAAAACACAGAGAAGACAAAGGGACACGGACAAACACTCTGCTGGAGAATGGCTTGATCACTGCCGCCAGCGCAGGCTCAGCCGGCGCTTTTGCCGCCGTCGTCACCACCCCAGTCGACGTCGTCAAGACACGCATCATGCTCGCCGCAGCATCCAGCGCAGCCGAAGATCAAGGCACCAACTCAAAGCCCAACTCAAAGCCCAACTCAAACAGTCCCGTCGACGCCATGGGCCGCTCCATCCAAAGCAACAGCGGAAATCTCAAAGATACACTCCAAAACAGCAAGCAAGGCCTCAAAGACGCAATTCAGAATGTCGCAAAGCCCGTGTCGAGAAAGGGCAGCATACAGATTGCCAGAGAGATCATTGCCGATCAGGGTGTCATCAAGGGGCTTTTCCGTGGCGGTGCTTTGAGGGCTGTGTGGACGTTGATCGGATCTGGACTCTATCTTGGTGTCTACGAGAGTGGGCGTGTATATCTAGCCCAGCGACGGGGCGAAGATATTGATAATGAGGACATATAGACCAATAAAGTAGAACGGAACATTAATGTATATACCGACAACGTTAATAGCGTGTTTACGTCCACTCGGCTGCAAAAGTTTCACTCTGCCTTGAGGACATTGTGTTCTTGGCCCGGAGAAGTTCAACCTCCCTACCAACCACAGACTGTAACCTTTCTAGACACGCATCAAGGGCAATTGAAGAAGATGTCATCATCGTCTATTGTATATCTCCCGGGCTGCCATTTTCTGAGTCATACGTCTCAAATCAAGCTCTGATATTTATCCAACCCACTGCTCTGCGGTGCCGCCGCCTTTTGCTGCTGTTGTTGCTGCTGTTGTGTCTGCTGCTGCAACGCCAGTCTCTGCTGCATCTGCTGCGGCTGCATCGCCGGCATCGAAAACGCCGAATACGCATTTGCAGCTCCCGGCGTCGGCGTCGGCGTCTTGAAGCTCGGCGGCGGCGCAATGGTAAATGAAGATGTGCGGTTGGTGGTGGTGGGTGGAGCCAGGATCCCGGCATTCGTGGGTCTTTGCTGTGAAGACCATGTTGGTGTGGCGCTGGGGGTTGTGGTTGCCGCTGACCAGTTTATGGACGATGAAGCGGTGTTGCTGGTTGCGCGGTCGAGGGGCGGGGATGTGAAGGTGGGGTTTGAAGGCTGTAGTGGTGCGTTAAACGGTGATGCGGGTGTGAGTGCGGCAAAGGAGTTGTTGAGGTCTGGCGTTACTGTTCGCTGGTTGGCTGAGGGTTGTAGAGAGGTCAAGCGAGGAGCTTGAGCTGGTGCTGCACTAGTCCAGGTCGAGAAGGACGAGGCTTGCGATGTAGTTTGTGGCAGATTTGAAGCAGGTTTGGCCGCAGGCGGGCCCCAGTCATTCATTATGTCTGGAGTCGCGGTTCCTTTTCGACCGCTGACCAGGCTTGCAAAGTCTACTTCGCCGCCGTTGGTCGTCGTGCTTGATTGGAAGGCAGTTGGTTGCTTTGCTCCCGATCTCGTTGATCCGGCACCATTGCTCGAGCCCAGCTCTTGCAATTTACGCGTGTGTTCTCTCTCGATCCGTGATGAGAGAGTTTTTATCAAAGTCATGAAAGCCTGGAATTGCTCAAGGTCAAGAAGAGGACCGAGACTGAAGCTCCAAAGGATGGGAAGGGCTTCCATGGCGAGAAAGTCGGAGTCTACAACCTGACCTATCTGTCTGAATACCTTAAGAGCGGCCATCTGCTCTGGTCAGCTACGAATTGCATTAATAACGTCTGACAATGCTCACCATAACACCGGGCTCTTTTGTCTTGATGCCCTTCATTAGAGGTACCACCTTCTCCTGAATGGTAAACTTGTCAAGCACTTGGCTACTACTGAGCTTGGAAGAGTCATGAGAGATGGAAACACCATCAAGGCCATCGCTGATAGACTCATTCTCAGCAGTACCGCCACATAGAGTATAGAACGCTTCAAGACCACGAATCTTGATCCCAAGCGAGTTTGTGTGGGCAAAGACACCAGCGATTACAGGGAACAGCTCGTTCTTGATCGTGCTGTAGTCAAGAGCGGGCAGAACGGCAGGCAATGTGGAGAGAGCAGCATCGACAACAGCGTGAGTTGGAGAACCAAGGCCCAGAGCGATGATGGGAAGGATATCTGCAGACATTAGCGCATGTCGACGCATGTGACAGACACGTCGCCAAGTACATACCATCTCTAAACTCCTTGCCAGAGCAGTTGTCGGCCACAACTTTCATGTTCTCAAGCACGATCATCAGACCAGCCTCTTTGGTAGTGTCACGCTCAGCAGGAGTTTTCGCATTCGACTGCACAAGGAATATATCGCGCAATCTCGGAATGACCTTGTCTGTAAAAGCACGTTTTCCCGATGGCGAGGCCTTGACTATGGCAAAGACATTCAAAAGAATCGGAGCTAGCAGTTCGCGGTCTTTCATTTCTTCTAGCAGAGCAGGTAGAAGCTTCCTCTCCAGGACTGATTTTGGGAATTGTGGCATGATTTGGGCAAGACCTCGCATGAACTGCGCCTTCTCGTTGGGTGTCTTGGCCGGCAAGTCATCCAGGAAGCGAATGGTCGATACGAGAATATTGTCAAAGTATTGTGCCTGTTGGAACTCCATGGCGTTGAGACGTTGTGCAGGACGTCGAGTTATCAGGCGTGGTAGAAGCTCGGATGAAAGATTCTTTGGTAGCGGCACAGAAGAGAGAAAGTTGTTGGTCTGGTTGGGTACGGAAGAGGATGAGGAGAAGGCACGTTTGTAGGCCGAGAGACTTTCATGTGTCTCAATGGGACTGCGATGTGGAGAATTGTAGAGAGCGATGATGAGAAGACCCAGCGAGAACATGTCGGCCGAGGGATTGATGTTGTTGTCCAGCACAAAATCAGGAGAGGTGTAGTCGAGACTAAGCTGGACCGAAGGAGGAAGTCGAGGATCATGGTTCAAGACTTCCGACAGCGACAGAGATGGTGACGAGACAGAATCCGAGAAAGGAGTCGAGAAGGCCAAACCCGAGATCTTCCAGTCCGACTTTGCATTGACAAAGATGGCGTCTGGTGTCAAGTTGGCGTGAACCAGCTTTGCGCTGTTATGTAGAAAGTCCAGGCCTTTTGCGATCTGCAGGAGACCCTTTTGAATTTCCAGCTCGTCCAGTTCAAGTTCGCGGATCTCGTCTTGACCATCGTTACCTCGGACGACATAACGGCTGCCTCTTCCAGCATTTCGTCCTGATCTTTCTTGGTCGTCTTTCTCGGCCAGCAAAGCAGCAAGAGAGACGGTGACTTGTTCTGTCGCAAACATGAGACCACCACTACGCATCTCCTCGACAGGTTCGGCCAGCTCCAAGACACTGGGATGTCTCAGACGGGCCAGAGAGCTTGCCTCCTTCTTCAGACGATCGATAACCTCCTCCTGAGCTCGTTTGATGGACGATGAATTCCCGCGGCCACCTCCTAGAGAACTGGCAGTTGGTTCAAGAGACTTCTTGTCGAATACAAAGACCGAGGCAGCTTTGCCGGTCGACTTTTTCTTGGCGTCGAAGATCTTCCATGGTCCAGAGGTCGAGCTAGGTTGCGGAGCGATGGTATAGTTTGATCCGATGTTGGAGGTAAACGACTTGAGTGCTGACGAAAACATTGCGACGGGGTGATGTGAGAGATCAAGGTTCCATGAGAGATGGAAGAACAGCGGCTGGAGCCTCTGATCCGGCGACGAGAACGGACGACAAGGGAGGAGCGGACAGCTGCACAGCAAGGAGAGGAAAGAGCACAATTGAATACGCGATGGTAATAGCCAGATCTATTCAGGGTTCAACGAGGCCCAAGCGCTGTATAAGGACGGGGCAGGGACGACTCCGATGACGGCGGCCTTCCAGTTTCCCGGCTGCTCTCCCGCGCCCTGGCCCGCATGCCGTCAGTACGGGCGAGATAATCTTGACTCATTGCGATTGGGTCTATTGTATCGCTCTTTCTTCTTGTCCCTCGCTCCTTCTTTGTGTCAACATGCTGTCTTCCTGCGGATTTCGGTCAACACGGGCGGCGTCCCGCTCCTTCCGCCTTGTCAATGGCTCCCATTCGCGCTGCTATGCCATCGCTGCACACGACGTCTCAAGTCCCAAGCTGACCACCATCGACAACTCCAAGTTGACCATTACCAAGACGACGACGCCCAAAGAATTGATCCCCAACGATGAGCTGGTCTTCGGAAAGCACTTCACCGATCACATGCTGTCTCTCGAGTGGACAGCCACCGACGGCTGGCAGGCTCCCCGTATCACTCCCTACCAGAACCTCTCGCTCGACCCGGCCACCTGCGTCTTCCACTACGCCTTTGAGTGCTTCGAAGGCATGAAGGCCTACAAGGACGAGAAGGGCAACGTGCGTCTCTTCCGTCCCGACAAGAACATGGCCCGCTTGAACAGATCCTCTGCCCGCATTGCTCTGCCCAATTTCGACTCCAAGGCCATGATTGACCTGATCGCCAAGTTTGTCAAGACGGACGAGCGCTTCATTCCTGCGTGAGTAGTAGTCTACCTCGACTTGTCTAGCCTCATCTGACTCATCGACTCCAGTGCTCGTGGCTACTCACTCTACCTCCGTCCCACCATGATCGGCACTCAACGTACTCTTGGTGTTGGCCCACCCGGCTCTGCCCTCCTTTACACCATCGCCTCTCCCGTCGGCCCATACTACCCTACTGGCTTCAAGGCCGTCTCTTTGGAAGCAACCACATATGCTGTTCGTGCATGGCCTGGCGGTGTTGGTAACAGCAAGCTCGGCGCAAACTACGCTCCTTGCATTGTTCCCCAGATGCAGGCCGCATCTCGTGGCTTCCACCAGAACTTGTGGTTGTTCGAGGAGGGCGGTGAGGAATGGGTCACCGAGGTCGGAACCATGAACCTGTTTGCTGCCATCATCAACAAGGATGGAAAGAAGGAATTGATGACGGCTCCCCTGGATGGAACCATTCTCGAGGGTGTTACCCGTGACTCTATTCTCGAACTCGCCCGTGAGCGTCTCGTCCCCGAGGGTTGGGAGGTCAACGAGCGTAGGTTCTCGGTCAGAGAGCTTGCCGAGGCTGACAAGGACGGCCGCATGCTCGAAGTCTTTGGTGCTGGTACCGCTGCCGTCGTCAGTCCTGTCCGCAACATTGGCTGGAAAGACTCTATGATCAACTGCGGCCTCGAGGCTGACAAGGAGGCTGGTCCTATCGCTCAGCGTATGAAGGATTGGATCGAGGGTATTCAGTACGGTGACGAGACTCACCCCTGGAGCGTCAAGATCTAGATCATAGATACCAACATCGACTGGCCATCAGGATTCATGATCCGTGACCGCGCAAGGATTCGGGAAGAAGCCAGAGCCGGCAGACTCTGGAAAAGTCCCGCGCCGAGCCCGTCCAGAGGACTACGAGCATGCGCTCGACAACTTTGGTGCCTCAGAAGACTTCTATCTCGCAGCACAGACCGACCTGGAGCAACTCCATCAAATCTCGAGACAAAAAGCAGCTTGTTGATATCGAAAACCATGGCGCTACCTTACGAGGTTTGTTCATTTCTCTTCTTCGTATAGACCATCTGCTTCCCATTATAATGAAGCGTCTCTGCATGTTTTCCTTCTCATGCTGTGTTCTTCCCTGCTATTCCATGCATGAACATTTTCCCAATCACGAGAAAGAAGAAAAAAGAAAAAGAAAGCAAGAAAGATTTCTTGCATAGCATGTAAACAGTGAAAAGATAAGTGTGTATTGGTGTTGCCAGGCCAGAATTCCTGTAGATTCTACTGGTTCGATTGAGTGAAAGTAACGCTCGCTTAGGTGTTGTGAAAGGAGATCACTCTTTCCATTGTTTTGCTTGGAGTGTGACAACGACCCAACACCAACGCGAGATTCACCATCACTTTTACCTTCCCTACCCCGTAACCCTGTTCATACCAATTCTCATCCTATCTCGTCGTCTCGGCGCAGATCGTCTCGGCGCATCGTCTCGGCATCATGTCTCGCCATAACAAAGTCTACCCTGCTATGCGCAACTCGTTCTCCTCTTCGGAAGACGGCTTCCCGATCGAACTGTTCCAGGACTCGCAGTCGGAGTGTTCCTTCCTTGACGGCATGGCATCTCTCGAAGCTGACATGGCATCTCAAGACGAAGACTGGGACCAGCACACTCTCTCGCAGGACTTTGGCGTAAGTCGACATGATCCTCAAGGCTACCCACCACGCGCACAAGACTGACCAAGACGCAACAGTTGCTGCCTAAACTCTACAACGTCACCGATGTTGTGACTTCGGACATTCTCGTCCGCTTCAATGGCGGCCGTTCCGAGTTTCTCTCTCAGAAGGCCGTTCTCATCGCAAAGTCTGGCTACTTCGAGCGCGCTTTCTCGGGCAACTTCCCTGTACGTCCTTAGATCTCCATCCTCGCTTCCTCTTCTCTATCTCCTGCTTTTTGTGAACACCGACTCCATCGACGCGTAACTGACACGAATCATACAGGTCGCTACCTCTGATGTGATCGACCTGGGTGATGAAGATAACCCCAAGCACATCTACGCCATGCTCTGCTTCCTTCACGGAACCGAGTACCACAAGATCCACCAGCGCAACACTCTTGGCCGCAACCTGGACTTCCACGTCGACCTCTACCTCATTGGTGAACAGTTCGACATTCGCAGCCTCCGTCTCAAGGCTGCCGAGACCTTCTTCTTCGAGGCAAACGCCCTTGTCGACACCCGCTGGTTTCCCATGGCTGTCCAGAGAGTCCTTGGACCCGAGGGCCCCGTCTTCGCCGACCCCTTCCTCATCGAGCTCACCATCAAGATCATCATGGAGAAGATGGAGTACCTTGTCAAGAACGACCGCTTCATGGACATGGCCAAGTCTGGCGAACTCGCCGACGAAGACATGATGATCAAGCTGTTCCTCGCTCTAGGCGAGCGCATCAGGGACATGTCTCGCCTGGACGTGTGGGTTTCCAAGGAAGAGCGCCTCTTCAACGCTCAGAGAGAGATGCTGGCCGCCGAGGCTGACATGGGTGATGGTCCCTGGGACACATCGACCCTTGGTGGACAGATCATGGCTGCCAGAGCTCAGAACGCTGCTCACGCTGCCCTGACCAACCTTGCTCTGCTCGTCCCTCAGCCTACCTTTGCCCCACCCCCTGCCATCTTGACTTCACACCGTCCTGCTCCCGTGGTCAGCGCCTCTGCTCATGTGAGTCGCCCAGTTGTCAAGACCAGCTTCACCAAGATGTTTGTACACCATCGCCTTTTCTCTGAACATACGCTTACCCTCTCACAGCATCCGTCGCACCGTCTTCCAGCTCAAGAAGACTGTCAGAAAGACGTTCAGAAGAAACTGATCCGCCCGACCTGTGTGGCCGAGCTCATCTGGAACGGCTTCTATGCAACCGCAATGTGCAATCCTGACCCCGAGGCTTTCAAGCTGTGGACCAACCGCTGGGTACTCTTGCTCAACGTCGCAGAAAATCACACAAAACCATCGTGCGAGCATCCGGTCATCAATCTCAGACACCTCTATTCTTGTCAACAAGGAGCGCTCGTTCGCAAGAAGCTGGAGGCTGGTGGACCATGGGCAGCTGAGTTGATGGAAAAATGGTGATTGAGAAAGGGATTTTTGCTGGAAACGGTCTGCCTGAATCGGAAAGTCATTGGACGGAGAATGGAGTAGTCGATTCATTGCTGGTAGCTCGTAATCGAACCATTGTCGTCGTCTCTTGCGTGCAAGCTGTAATCAGACAGTGTCTTGTGTCATACACGTACTGCTCATGCATACTTCTCAATATCACACGGGTTCCTCGGCTATGCTGCTGTTGAAGCGCATGCTTGTAACTGCATCCCGAATCTTTTATCTTGCTGCTTGTTATCGCATCATCGTTTTGCTGATGGGTCTGTACAGAAAATTTTCTTCGCCTCTTGCTTATGGATTGGTCAAGAGGAGATTGCATCAACACTCTCAGTTTCTCATATTGATGACATACATTGTGAAGCGGAAACATGAAAACAGTCCAGATATAAGAAGGCTGTCAGTTTCTTACTTTGTATCTTCTCTTCTGCAATCACTTGCGGATCTATTTGTGTATCTATATGAACAACAAGATGACGCCGACGGCCAGAGACAAAGTCAACACCAAAGGCACTGCCAACACACCCGTCCCACTCTTGTCGTCTTCCTCGCCATTACTGTTTTCCCCTGCCGCACCACTACCAGAGCCCGTGCTAACGTTCCCAGAACCACCACTTCCTCCATCTCCCAAACTGCCATTTCTCAAAACAGCTTCTCCCAACACGATACTCGCATTGCCGCCGAAGAAATTGCTCGCCGTATCCGGTGGTCCGGCGGTCATGTTTGCACCGCCGGTCACTGAAGAAGGGTGCGAAGTAGAGTTCTCGACACACTGTTTGTTTCCCCACGTGGCTTGGTACGCCGTGTTCCACACGGCAGCTTGATCGGCATACATCTGCGCTGTATAAAAGAACCTGCAATCCGCTGCTTCGTACACATGTTGCAGCGGCGTCACCTGCTCATCTCCTTTGCGTATGTTGTTTCGAAAATTGACAGACGCCTTGACGAAAAAGGGTCCGCCGAAGGAAGCACGGGAAAGCGCGTAATTGGTCGCAGTCAAGATATCCGTGCCAAAGTCTGAGAGAAAGGAGAGTTGGTCGATTGGGGGAGCGGCGGCGAGGACGGCGGACACAATGGTGGAGAGGATGAACATGCCTTGGACTTGGGAGCCTTTGACGCCGCCGACGGCTTGCATGGGTGCTTGTTGCGGGCGTCCGCCGGCCGCGATGCTGGATACGGACATTTGCGAGGTCATGAGTTCGCTGAAGATGGCGCAGGTGGATGCGCAGATTCCATCGTGAAGGAGGACGATATCTTCGGGTGCAAAAGTGCGCGGTTGTGTCGTGTTGCCATCTGCATAGCCCAGTATCGGTACCGTTTTGGCAGAAATGTCTGTGAGATTGAAGCGGTTCAGCGAGGTATAGTCACCTCTGTCGGCTCTCTGCGGGCCAAAAAAGTCTTCCCAAGAGGCAAATTGCTCATTATCCACAGTCAGCGGTTCGCGGTAGTTGAAACTGTTGAGCACGACTCCATCAGCACCAGACTTGACCAATTCGGGATACGCAGCGCTGAGTGCATCAATATTCTCGCTCGCGACACGTCCCGTAAAGTTGTGGATCTCGCTCGCGCGGTAGTTGCCTGCACCATAAGGATCTTCGAAGGGGAACAGCTGGCGGAAAAGATCGTAGGCCAGGAAAATGGTGCCGCCGCCATTGCCACGGAGATCGATGACGAGTTTGGTGCGTTCATTGTCGCTCGCGGTCGCCAGCAATTGTCGCACGACATTCTCAAACTCGACGGGGGAAGTTGTGGAGAAGCTGGGTACGGAAAGAATCGCAAGATCAGAGTTGGTATCGGAGAGGTAGCCAGCAACGCTCTTGTCCGAAGAAATGACGATTGGACTTGGGTATGCTGGGTGTGGTGGTGCAACACCCTCCGTCGAGACGGGTTCATAAGGTACTCGAGTTACATTAGACGCAGTTTGTAAAGGCGCCGTTCCAGTAGCATTCGCCTGTTCCAGAATCATCTCGGTCAGATTATTGTTGCAGAATCTGTCGAAGAAGCTTGCGCCGTCGGTGAGACCCTCTAGTGACTTGGTAGACAGCAACTGTGCTCTTGTCATCACATCAAGGGTAGATCCGTTGGCAAAGGTGAGCACGGTATTATCGCCTTGGTAGAATCTGGAGACGGCAAAGTAGTCTGTCTCAGCGGCTTCGTATGCCAACTTGGGTATGTTTACGAAGACCTGGTTGTAGTTCGCATCGGGGTCTTGAGATCGGCCGTTCTGAGATGCATAGCTATTGAGCCAAGCCACGACATTCTGGTCGTTAATCTTGGTGACAAGAGACGGAGTGTAATCAAAGTCTCCAGGATTGACCAACGCAGCTTCGTCCATGTATGCATAGATATCCGGAGTCTTGTTTTCGCCGGTCAGAACCTACATATCAACATGTAAGTCTGCGCCTACAAGCCCATAGACGATCCATCTAATTCAAACTTACCGAGATTAGTGAGAAGTAGTCGGCGATTCCTTCATCATCCAGGTCCTCACTCTGCAATCTGCTAAAAGCAAACACATCCACAATGTCAGGAATATATGAAAGATGGCCATCGTAAGCCGCCGAGAAGAGTTTGAGTACGTCCATCTGAAAGTCATATTCGTTCTCGTAAGTCTCGTCCTCGAGCATGGAGGTCAGCTTGTCTAAGCCAGCCAACAGATCAATTCCAGGATAGATGCGGCCAACGGTGGGATCTGCAATATAGTCCAGATCGCTTTGGAACTCCAGAAAGGTACGCAGTCCGCTGAGCTGCAGGAGGTCGCCTTCCTTTGCCAGCGGTACCGAGCGCAGACACGAGAGTGCAAGGTCGGCTGGGAAAATTTTGGTAGTGTTTGTCCAGAGAGCGCTAAGCTGCGAGCATGGTGCTCGAGTGGCTTCATTCTGAGCATGAACCGAATTCGCAATCGCAGCCAGTGCAACGAGTGCCTTTCTCAGCGACATGCTGATGGTCTCTGAACAATCAATATGCGGTACAGAAATCAACTGAATGCGACAAGGGGTTAAAAGAGAGTCAGTAAGGTAGGGAACACAGGACAGCGGATCTTGAAGTAGAATAATGTTGTCCATGCCCAGACTTGATTGTTTACCCGGTCTTGGTACCAAGCATTGAATGAAGGGATCCAACGATGCATCCAATCCTTCGCTTCGTGGTGCAAGCTCTTGAGTCGCTGTTGTTCCATCATAGTGAGAGTCTTCAATCAGAGCACTGAGCTAGATCGTGACGCAGGAACATGCAAGCGCTGGTGAGCGAGCGCTCTGCTGCCATCGTTGACGACGTGCTGCCTGCGAACATTCATGGAGATGTCCAGTGTCTCGAGTCAGGACTGCAATGATCATACGGCCGCAAATCCATAACCTGGCGGGGACGACGATGTGCGAACAGCAAGAGCGACTGTTCGAGTCAATGCTTGTGGGGCCCAAATCCTTCGGCCAGCGATGATCAACGAGGACGATTGGCAGATGGGTTCCTTGTAACGTGTGCCCGTTGAGCGCAAAGAGAAATAGGTCAGTCCCGATGGCTACAACACACGCTTCTTGCGGGTGGTTGGTTTTGGCTTCGGAGGTGGCTGGTCGGAAAGTTCGGCAAGAGTCGATATCTTGAGAGCAGGGTTATACCTCATACAAGCAATTTTTGGGTCGACGATGATATTACTGCAGCACCATTGACTATTTTCTTACTTTGAGCCCTTGAATACATCTCTGCTATGTCCAGGTAGCTGATAGGCAACATTTCGGGCCATATGTAAGCTTTGTTGATCTGATATACGTGAATCTGCGTCTCGTGACAAGCTTCATGAAGAACATGCACTCAACTCCATGCAGACCACAATCACCAGACACCGATATAATAGCGACAGAAAACTGAGCATCAACACAATTATCGCAAAGCAGCAGTATTTCCACGCTGCAGAACTGCAAAGCATCGCAATAAATTCTTCCGCAAGAGGCAGAGACAGAGAAACACAGAATTGATTGTCGTTTATCGAATGAGTTCAAGGTAGAGACAGGGTGGCAGTCTACAACGCTGCAAATCAATGTACAAGGACTCTTTCATGAAAAACAAAACACTATCCTGAACCAACAAGAGAGCTTCAACACTCGTCGTAGAGAACACATACATATCTCATCACAAAAAGTCATCAACCGAAAATTTTGTCCAGGACCTTCTCGAAGTGAGTGCTGCGGAGCCAGTGTTAGTTGATGATGTGTCTAGGGATGGTAGGATGCGCTTACTCGTTTGATGCATCAGGCACGAAAGTAGCCTGGTACTCTTCAATCTCGTCTACCTCACCTCTGAGATCGACATCCACTGCACGGGTCCACTTCGTCCTCTTGATCAACTTCCACCCGACGAACAAGACAGGGAATAGTCCAATCATAAAGTAGCTGAAGATAAAAGTCGGGACATCCCACTTGCCGGGTAGGAACACAGAGTATCCTCCCACAAAGGCCATGACAATGCAGCCGATGAAACCATACCAGGCAAGGTAGGGTTGACCCCATCCTTTGAAGGGTAAGCTGTTGCGATCAAATCCTTGCGCATCGCAAGCGCGTTTCCAGAAGATGAAGGTCATGCACATGACCGCATAGTTGATGAGTTGGGATGCAGTTACCAGATTGATGAACCATTTGAGCACGGTGGCGGCGTTGGCACTGACTTGCAAGAAGGCGAGAAGAGCGATACACAGGACGACGAGGGTGCAGTAGATAGGCACACCACGACGCGTGGTGCGGGTGAGTATCTTGGGCGCTTTCCCTTCGAGGGCGAGACCGTAAAGAGATCGAGATGCGCAATAGACGTAGCTGTTGCCAGCCGAGAAAGCACTCGCCAGCACCATAGCATTGACGATATCAGGCAATACTCTGATGCGTAAACGGTTCATGGCCACGACGTAGGGCGAAGCTGCTGCGCCAGGAAGGCCAGCAGTAGTGGCGGCTATGAGTTCCTTGTCGTTGTATGGGACCAAGATGCCGACGCAGAGAGAGCCGAGCATGAAGAAGGCGGTCAGACGGTAGAAGACGGCCTTGAATGCTTTGGGCATGACGACACGTGGGTTCTCGGCCTCGCCAGCCGCCATACTGACATAGTCTGGTCCAGCGATGGTGAACGAAGCCTGGATGAAGCATTGAAGGAAGCCGAGGAAGTAACCAAGCTGTCCTCCATAGTATAGTTGAGCGAAAGATCCCTGGATGCAAAGATAAGCTTAGCATAGATTCGCTGGTTTAGGACTTTGTACTTACGGGGTTGTTCCAATATCTAAAGCCGAATCTTTCGCCGAGGGGGTTACCGCCCAACATGACGATGAAGGTGAAGATGATCAGGCCTGGCAAATGTCAATATCATGTCGGGAATACAAGAAACACGCAAGGTCGTATGGGCTTACCGACGATCAGCAAAACCTTTCCGAGAGCTGCCCAGAACTCAGTCTCGCCGTACCACTCGACAGTGAGGAGGTTGATCAGACTACCACGATGTTAGCAGTATGCTATGTAAGTTGAAATACAACACCCACGCATAGAGCACGATAACAATAGCAATAATGCCACCAGCTGGAACAACATCGCTCCAGTAATGAATGACAACATTGCAAGCCGTGACTTCGAAAGGGACCTGGTTGATGTCAGACTGGACGCGAGTATACATGGTCTGCAAATGTCCTACCAGAATTGCTTCAAATACAAAGAAGTTCCAGCCCGCTGCGAAGCCCATAGCTTCGTCCATGTACCGACTGGCGAATCTGATGAAGGGTGACGAGATAGGGAGATAAGTGACCATTTCAGCAGTACCTGGAGTGTCGAGTCAGCACGTTGACAAAGGTTATCTGGCTGGTCGCGATGGGCTCAAAGATGTCGCTTGGGCTTTGTCCAGGAATTGACACCATTGCTCAAAAGGAGGATATGAAGGGGAAGGCTCGTACTTATAGTGACAGCAAGAATGAATGAGCACCTGCAACCCATGTTAAATTTGTTTTTGACTGTATACTCTCTTTATCCCCCGGTGATGAGCAGCAGAGCTCGGTGTACCGTTCTGATTCTGTTGCGAGCTGATTGGTCTGACTTACCATATACTGAATGCCAGGAAAAGACTACCAGGGCCACCGTTGAGGAGACCATTTCCGATAGAGACGAAGAGCGCAGTACCGATGGTACCTCCAATACCAATGAGTTGAATGTGACGAGACTTCAGACGCCGATGAGTTCCGTCTTTGGCCAGGGAAATCGAGTCGACAGATCTTCCAGACTCTCCTCCGTATCCAGCCAAGCTGATGGTCTCGTTGTAGGTCTCGACGCCGGACTTGGATGGATGGCGGACTTTGACAGCGTCACCACTGCCGGAAGCTTCGACGCTGGACGAATGAATCGCGTCGTGTGACAAGGAAGACCTCATATCGTCGACTAGAGACCGGAGTTTGATCCGGTGTTTCTCTTTGCAGGACTTTTGTATACAGTTTGTGGTGGCGCGTGGCTTGTCGCAAGGATTCGAACCCTGGGGGCGTTTAATGGATTTGTTTGAGAAGCAGGCAGAAAAACTCGGGCACAAACTCCATGAGACGGAGACGACAATACAGCTGGGCAGAGCGTTGGATTTATCAAAGAAACAGGCCTGGATTGATCTGCCAAGTTTACCAAGGCTTGGATGTGATTTTGAGGCGATGTGAACTGAGAAAAAGGTGACCTGCAAATGCGCAGTCCGATGATGAGATAAAGAGGATTGGAAGTCGAAGGACCCAGCGTCGTCAAGGCTTTTCCGTCCAAATCAATTGCCGCACAAGGTTTCAATCCGCCGTGACCGCATCCACAGACCGAGGTACAGAGGTAAACATGAGGTTTTCTGTGGACGGGTGTTCCTTATCCTCGAGTTCTCAACGCGTCGAGACCGCACTAGGCCAAGCGACGACGAATCTTATCTCTGCGAGATACGCGAACAGCTCCGCGCTCTCCAGGTTTTGGAAGGCTGTTTACGAGCGCCGCGACCGTACAAAGTATAAACGTTTTCTGCAGCGCTCGGTGAAATGAAGATGAGAACGGCTTTCGGCGGCCTTGTTGTTTTGACTATATAGTGAAAGCCGTCGGTGGTCTTTTTATGGTGAGCTAACTGCCCTGCCAATTGTTCGCGAGCTTGAGTCCCATGTCTGCTCTCCCGTGTCGCCGATCCAAGACGTGGAGACAATTTAAGCTGCGGCGAACGGACCCTCAACTTCCCCAGTTGCAGGCTTGCAGCCGAGGACTTGGGAGCAGTTTGAACATGTTTGCTCGCCCGTCTCCTACCAGAACAGGACGGGAAGTTGTCGTCATTGCGGTCAATCCTCAACCCCGGTGAAAGCAACTACCGCAGGGCTTACTGTCTCGTCAAAGAAACATGTGAATTGAACCAGCCCGAATGACGCTGGTTCAATCATCCTGTCTGGCCTGCCAATCGTCTGGTACTTTTAGCCCTTTGTCTGTCCCGCGACCTGACCTCCTCCCAATTCTTGAGAATCCACTCGCGCAGATTGGGTGCTACCTCGTCTGCTGCAGTGATGTAGGAAGAGAACCGAGCTTGACGCTCGGCAATCATCTCCGGTTTGTTGCATACGTACGGCTGACGATCCTCGAAGCCAACGAACCTCTTCAAGGCTCTGACGACCTCATTCAATCTTTTCGATTCGAGCTTGGCGTGTGGTTCGAGGACTGTGGTCTTGATTATGGACCATGCGTGCTCCTCTTCATTCTCCCTGACTGCCTCGAGACGACGAATGTTGAATTCGTCTTGTTTCTTGAAGAACACCAGGGCGGCATTAGTATGAGCAGCTCGGGTACCATTAAGGTCAGCATCGACATCTGGAAGAGAAGGCAGGTATTGAGACATGAAGTTGCGGAACATCGGACGTTTCTCCATTCGACTTCGCATGTCGGAGTTGTCCTTCTTCTTCCCGACTGATTTGCGATTGAAGAACCTAGATTTCACGGACCAATCAAAAAGTTGGCGTTCAGACTCGAATCCTTGATGGAATCTGTGCTTGTCAAGCCCAAGGAAATCCATGACTAAATCTGGATCCTTACTCAAGAAGACCTGACTTGCAGACCAGTTTTGCGCCTCTTGTTCTTCGATACGGACAAAGAAGCCATCATTCTTAGAGGTAAAACCATAACCATGGTTGAAGGTGCCGAGTATAGAGCCGAGGTCGCCGTAGCCGTTCACGAATGTGGTCCATGCGAGGTCACCAGGAGGGCAGACTTGGACGTCGATTTGAGCAAATGTCTGGGGTGTGTCTTTGTTTTTTTCGAGAGAGACAGCGAATGAACATACGGGACCGTTGTGTTCGAAGTGTGTTGTTCCCAGATCGTGAGCTAGTTGCTGACAAGGGAATGGTATAGACGATGACAACTCGACGACGACGTCGACATCGCCATAATCCAGTTTTCCAGGAGCCTCAGGAATGATGGTAATGCTGGCGAAACGCTTCGATAAGATCTTGAGTGTAGTTTGCTTGACCTGACTGTAGATCCGATGGTTCATACGAGGGACGCAAAGGCGAGGGAAGGCTCGACCACCCATGATTGTTGAGCAAAGTACAAAGAGAGATGAGAGACGAAGATCGACGGTCAAGATCAAACCATAAAAAGATTGAAAGTTGATGTGAAACGGGGAAAAGATAGAGGCTTGCTTTCAAGTAATGGAAGAATAAAGAGTTGTCAGGATTGAGTGCCAGTCCGTCGTGTTGAAGCGAGGGGAGGGATCACTAGTATGCAGCGACTCAGTTGATGAGTCGACGGACCTAGAATGCGCCGAAACAGAATAGATAGCGAATAGCGACAGATGTTCACTTGCAGCGTGGTTGAAAGGCCTACCTGGAGAACGAGGCAACACGATGAAGTGCAGCAAGTATTATTATTACCAGGATGGAGCGGCACAGGTGAAAGTGGAGGGCTTGTGATGGAATTCAGCTCTTTGCCCCGCGAGCAAACTGCTCCTGCCCTGCACCTGCGCCGAGTGAGTGATTGAGTACGTCAGGCTTGGCGCGTGCTTTGATCTTGCTACTCGTTCTTTCCGGCCTGCCGAACAAGAAGCCATCACCAACCCAAGGCGAGAGAGATTGTGCTGGCATATTCCTAGGCGCAGACCGAGCCGCATCTTAGAGCCTCAGAGCATCGACTACCCGACAGCTCCCCGTATCCATAACCCGCTGGTTGCCATCAATCCGCAGGCGTGAGAAGTCCAGCAGCAGCGGCAGTATCTGGACATCGCTGAGCCACGCACATTCCTACTCGGCCTGCATCGCACCTTCCCTCTGACACAAGATGGATGTAAGTTTCCAAACCAGAATCTCCGGCACTACACAACTGTCGTTCGTTTCATTTCAATCCATCCCATGCCCGGCGCAGCTTGCAACTGTTGTATAACAGAAGCTCGCCTTGCTGATCGCTCTCACCATGTCGTCACCACATTCACGCGAAGACTCGGTCTTCGATCACAAACCACTGACGCTCCGCCCACAGCTCGGCCATGACATGCTGGTCGACTCAGACTACGACGAGAAGCAACAAGATGTCGCCATAATCTCACCCGAGGACGACTCGATGGAGGAGGTCGCCGTCCAGGAGCCTCGCGCCGACGACTATGCCGCCATGCGCAACCGCTTCCTGCCCGAAGACCCCGATCTCGAAATCGAGTCCGAAACAACCTTCACATGGGACATCAAAGACTGGCGTACACTGCCCAGAAGACACCACAGTCCGACCTTCCACACCGGAGACCACCCCTGGAAAGTCCTCTTCTTCCCCGCCGGCAACAATGCGACCGAGTCAGTCAGCTTCTACCTCGAACGAGGCTATGGCGAGGAGGACAAGCCCCCGGCAGACTGGTATGCATGCGCTCGCTTCATGCTCGTCCTGTGGAACCCCAACGATCCATCCATCTATCTACACCACGAAGCTCAACACCGTTTCAATCAAGAGGAGGGTGACTGGGGGTTTACTCGATTTGCAGAAAAGAGCAGAGTGTTTGCTACCCGCTTTGACGACAAGGAGCGTCCCCTGATCGAGAATGATTCCGCCAAACTAACCGCCTATGTCCGCGTCTTGAAAGACCCGACTGGTGTTCTCTGGCACAACTTTGTAAAGTGAGTCGAGCCTTACCTTTGCCTTTTCCTTTTGCCCTTGCCCATCGTTGTATCTCCACTGTCACGATCTCTCGGTTTTGTCAAGCATTCTTGTGCCGTTTGTCGCAGCATGCACAATTCGCCAAATGGGTCCTCGCACTCTAGACTCTCCAGAAAGCTGCTTGCCTTCGCACCATCTCAACGATCTCTACCACTGGCTAGGAAGCCACTTTCCTTTCTCTCTGTTTCCACGGCACGATCTTTCACACCCATGGCTTGTACCCCCTGTCTGTTTGACCAACCCGCTGACATTGTTGTGCAGCTACGATTCGAAAAAGGAGACTGGTATGGTCGGTCTGCGCAATCAGGGCGCAACTTGCTACCTCAACTCTTTGCTTCAATCTCTCTTCTTCACCAATGCTTTCCGCAAGGTATGAGATCTCTGAAAGATGTCAAGGCTCGTTTGCTGACAGAGATGGTCCAGGCTGTGTATCAAATACCTACCGAGAACGAGACAGACGCACGCAATAGCAGTGCATGGGCCTTGCAACGCCTCTTCTACAAGCTGCAGACAGATCCCGCCGCGGTCTCTACTATGGAACTCACCCAATCGTTCGGATGGGAGTCACGCCAGGTCTTCGAGCAACAGGACGTCCAGGAACTTTCTCGTATCTTGATGGACAAATTGGAAGAGAAGATGAAGGGCACAGAAGCTGCAAACGTACTGGCCGAGATGTTTGTTGGCAAGATGAAGACATATCTCCGCTGCATCAACGTCGAATACGAGAGTTCTCGTGTCGAGGATTTCTGGGACCTGCAACTCAATGTCAGCGGCTGCAAGACTCTGGATGACAGTTTCCGCGACTATGTCCAGGTCGAGACTCTCGAAGGCGACAACAAGTATGCCGCCGAAGGATATGGCTTGCAAGACGCAAAGAAGGGTGTCATTTTCGAGAGCTTTCCCCAGGTCCTCCATCTTCAACTCAAGCGATTCGAGTACGACTTTGTGAGGGACGCCATGGTCAAGGTCAACGATCGATACGAGTTCCCCGAGATCTGGGATGCTTCGCCATACCTTTCCGAGACGGCCGACCGCTCTGAGCCATACATCTACCGCCTTCACGGCGTGCTTGTCCACAGCGGTGACATGAACGCCGGCCATTACTACGCCTTCCTCAAGCCCACCAAAGACAGCCCATTCTTCAAGTTTGACGACGACCGCGTGACTCGCGCCACTCCCCGAGAAGCCATGGACGAGAACTTTGGAGGTGACTACGCCCCTACTGGCCCCAATGGCGCTACTAAGATGCAGAACCCTTTCACTCGCCAATGGTCAACTAAGCGGTCCATGAGTGCTTACATGCTTGTCTACATCCGTGAGAGCCGCATCGATCAAATCCTTGGAGACAGCGACAGTATCCAACCCCCAACCCACCTCCCCAGTCGTCTTGCCGAGGAGCGTGCTGCCGTCGAACGAAAGAGAAAGGAACGCGAAGAGGCTCACTTGTACATGAACGTCCAGATCGCCACAGAGAACAACTTCCGCTCCTACCAGGGCTTTGACCTTGTTGACTGGAAGTCAACGGATCAGGAAGATGCTGTTGCCCCCAAAGTCTTGCGATTCAAGAAGGCAATGACTCTGTCAGAGTTCAACGAACATGTCGCCCAGGATATCGGAACTGATGCTGATCTAATTCGTCCCTGGGTCATGGTCAACCGCCAAAATGGCACCGTTAGACCCGATCACCCCCTCAACTACTCGACGATGACACTCGAAGAGGCGAATGCCAAGTTCTCCACCAGAGCAGCATCGTTCCGTCTCTTCATTGAGCAGACTACTCGTGGTGAGGATGGAAAGCCGGTTTGGGACACCGACGTCACGCCAACCCCTGCTCCGGCGCAAGAGCAAAAGCCTATCATTGTTTTCCTCAAGCATTTCGATCTCGAAACACAGACACTCAAAGGCGTCGGCCATGCATATATGCTTCAAAGTCAGAAGGTGCAGGATCTTGCCGAACCGATTCTGAAACTTATGGGATGGGAGGCCGGCACGTCGCTCAAACTCTATGAGGAGATCAAGCAAAACTTCATCGATGTCATGAAGCCCAAGCAGACTCTAGGGCAATCCGAGATCCAGGACGGCGACATTATCTGCTTCCAGAAAGTCATGCCCACGGAAGAAGTTCAAGCGTTCCAACAGAAGTACCCCTCTGCTTACATTGACGCAAACTCCTTCTACGACTATCTCTTGAATCGCATCCGCGTATTCTTCCTACCCCGCCCTGGAGCACCACAGAGCGTCCCCCTTGAACAAGGTGCAGACGAGTTTGAGATGTACCTTTCAAGGAAGGACAGCTATGACATATTGGCAACCAAGACGGCACAACACTTGTCAGCAATCTCAAAAACAGACGTCGACCCTACCCATCTGCGCTTTACTACCGTCAACTCTCAAAGTGGCAAGCCCCGAGCACCGGTGAAGCGCACGCCTACGACGACAGTGAACTCAATTCTTGCCGGCGGCGGTGCAGGTGGATATGGTGGGGGTTATGGTTACACCAACCAAGCACCCGACACACTATACTACGAAGTCCTGGAAATGAGCTTGACCGATTTGGAACAGCGCAAGACTGTCAAGGTGACTTGGTTGCCTGAAGGAGTAACCAAGGAAGAAACGTTTGACTGCCTTGTACCGAAGATCGGCACCTTTGAAGACGTTCTTCCGGTTTTCCAGAGGAAGGCCAAGCTACCAGATGAAATCATTGAGCAAATCCGCTTCTACGAGGCACATTCGGGCAAAGTGTATAAGAACCTCAACCTGGACACAGCTGTCTCGAACCTGAACGAGTTTATGCAGGTGTATGCAGAACGTCTACCAGAGGAGGAACGTGAAGCTGAAAAGGAGGGAACACCACCACTGATTGGATGCTTCCACTACGACAAAGAGCCCGGCAAACCGCACGGTGTGCCATTCATCTTCCTCGTGAAGCCAGTAAGTGATGGTACATACATATTTGCAAGAGGACAAGAAGGCTGACAATTACAGGGTGAAATCTTCAAGGAGACCAAGGAGAGATTGTCAAAGCGTACAGGCATCAAGGGCAAGCAGTTCGAAAAGATCAAGTTTGCAGTCATTCCCCACGGCAGCTACTCTCGACCAAAGCCTCTGGAAGATGGTGAGTTTGGTTCTTGAGTGTCGAAATGAAATTGGCTAACCAAGATTGCAGATGACATTCTGTCGGAGAACTTCAGCGATGGCGACCAGCTCGGGCTGGACCATGTCAACAAGGCGCGTAATGCTTGGCTCAAGTATGAGAGCTTGAACATTCGATAAATGAAAGATGGCGGACAGGATTGCATGAGACTATGAATGTCTAGAGGAACATGGCTGCACGAATGAGATGTACAAGATTATCAGGCGAACGAGGCCAGATTGGAGAAGGCAGTGTGCTTGATTCGGCATTTAGCCGAGCAGACATTCGATCCGTTTGGCAAGGAGCAGCACACAGAGAAGGATAGCATAGCAGAGATGGATGTCGTGTTTGTGAAGGGCACGAACAAAGTAGACATGACCAAGGAAGATCAAGACAAGGATTGCATAAAATTGAGCTTTGGACTGTGCATAAGAAAGTGGTAAACCCTACCTTAATATGCGGAGGGTGGATCCCGGGCGCGCGAGTCAATGACGAATCGGGGGAAGGGTCGGTATGGAGGTCGATGGAGCGGTAGATGGTACAGGGATCTTGCAAGAGTCTTGTCGCTCAAGAGACAGTGAGGATCAGACAGAGCGACAGTCTTTGTTGTTTGTATCGACCAGCCCCTTGCCGCAGTGCAGAGTGGGTGTCTAGCGGATGGTATTGTGTGTCGAGCTGAAGAATGCTGGAGCACTTCGCCTTCAACGTTTCGCTTGCTCTGAGCGTGTGCAGTCTTGGACAAGAGTAAGACCATCAGCCATTCTTCCAGACACGACCAAGAGACGCTTTCACTACACGCCGCCCTCTCTGTCTCTGTCTCAGTCTCATCGTCGCCAACACTTACGCAGCCCGTCGTCCCTCTTCTTCAACACAGGCGCCATGGTTGGAAGCAGCTCAGCCAACATGTCGCTCCCGCAGCGAAGCGCATCGACCAGAGCCAGTGTCGTCGCCGACGGAATGGAGAAGCCGCTGCTGGACAATCGCACATACCGCGTGGTGCGGCTACCCAACGACCTCGAGGCGCTGCTGATCCACGACCCGGACACGGACAAGGCGAGCGCCGCCATGGACGTCAACATTGGCAGCTTCAGCGACGCCGACGACATGCCCGGCATGGCCCACGCCGTCGAGCACCTGCTGTTCATGGGCACCGAAAAGGTAAGTGCTGCTGCGGTGGCGACACTGCGAGACGTGGGCTGAGACTCTTGCACTGCAGTTCCCCGTCGAGAACGAATACAACCAGTACCTGCAACGATACGGCGGCTACTCGAATGCCTTTACCGCCTCGTGTGACACAAACTACTACTTTGAGCTCTCGGCCTCGTCGACGGCCACCAGCAGCCAGCCCTCGTCGCTCAGCAGCACCGAAACTCTGCCCGTCGAAAAGTCGCAAGCCCCGCTCTACGGCGCCCTCGATCGTTTTGCCCAGTTCTTCATCCACCCGCTGTTCCTCGAAGACACGCTGGACCGCGAGCTGCAGGCCGTCGACTCGGAGAACAAGAAGAACCTGCAGGCCGACAACTGGCGTCTGCACCAATTGAACAAGAGCCTGTCCAACAAGAAGCACCCCTTCAACAAGTTCTCCACCGGCAACTACAAGGTCTTGCACGATGACCCCATCGCCCGTGGCGTCAAGATTCGTGACGAGTTCATCAACTTCTACCGCGCAAACTACTCGGCAAACCGCATGAAGCTTGCTGTTCTCGGCCGTGAGAAGCTAGACGAGCTGGAGTCATGGGTCACCGAGCTCTTCTCGGACGTGCCCAACCAGAACCTCCCCAAGTTGCGCTGGGACCACGTACCCGCCTTGACAGAGGCCGAGCTGGGCACGCAGATCTCGGTCAAGCCCGTCATGGACATGCGCCTGCTCGACATGCACTTTGTCTACGCCGACGAGGAGAATCTGTGGGAGTCTCAGCCTGCCAAGTATCTCAGCCACCTCATTGGCCACGAAGGGCCCGGCTCCATCCTCGCATACATCAAGGCAAAGGGCTGGGCCAATGGTCTCGGTGCCGGTCCCATGAACATCTGTCCCGGCACCTCGCATTTCTCCATCTCCATCCGCCTCACCGAAGACGGCCTCAAGAACTACAAAGAGGTCGTCAAGGCTGTCTTCCAATATCTCGCCATGGTCAAGGAAAAGCCTCCACAAGAATGGATCGTTGACGAGATGGCCAAGCTTGCAGAGGTCGACTTCCGCTTCCGTCAGAAGATTCCCGCCAGTCGTACCGTCAGCGCCTTGAGTGGTGTCATGCAAAAGTCTTTCCCTCGTGACAAGCTGCTTAGCGCTCAGTCTCTGATCTGGAAGTTTGATTCAGACGCCATCAAGCGCGGCCTCGACTACCTCCGCCCTGACAACTTCCGCATCACTCTTGTCTCTCAAGAATACCCTGGTGACTGGGATCAGAAGGAGCACTGGTATGGCACCGAGTACAAGTACGAGAAGATGCCCAAGGAATTCATGAACGAGTTGGAGGCCGCCAGCAGAGCTTCGTCATCGCAGCGTCCGTCCGAGTTGCACATGCCTGCCAAGAACGAGTTTGTACCCTCGCGTCTTGACGTCGAGGTCAAGGAGGTCGAGAAGCCTGCCGTTGCACCCAAGCTGATTCGCAATGACCTGAACGTCCGTACATGGTGGAAGAAAGACGACCAGTTCTGGGCGCCAAAGGCAAATATTAAGGTCTTCTTCAGGTCGCCTCTAGTCAGCATGTCTGCTCTCACTGCTGTCACCACTCAGCTATACAAGGACTTGGTTGAAGACTCTTTGACCGAGTACTCTTACGATGCCGAGCTTGCCGGTCTCGAGTACGATCTTCAAAACCACGCGCAGGGCTTCGATGTCACCATCAGTGGTTACAACGACAAAATGGCTGTTCTTCTCGAGAAGGTCTTGATTTGTATGCGTGATCTAGAGGTCAAGGATGATCGATTCGACATTGTCAAAGACCGCACTCTCCGAGGATGGCGCAACTTTGGCTACCAACAGCCTTACCACCAGATCAGCACTTACAGCCGATGGCTGGTGGCTGAAAAGGGTTTCATTGTCGATCAACTGCTAGAGGAGCTCGATCAAGTCACTGCCGACGACGTCCGCAAGTTCTTCCCCCAAGTCCTCAACCAGATGCACATCGAGGTTCTTGCTCACGGCAACCTCTACCGCGAAGACGCACTCAAGATGACTGATCTGGTAGAGTCTATCATGAAGCCCAAGACCCTTCCTGCTGGTCAGTGGCCTCTTCGTCGATCTATCGTCCCTCCTCAAGGCAGCAACTTTGTCTTCGAGCGTACTCTCAAGGATCCTCAAAACGTCAACCACTGCATCGACTACCAATTGTTTACCGGTCTCTTGACTGATCGTTCAAACCGCGCCAAACTTTTGCTATTTGCACAAATGTCAGACGAAGGCTGCTTTGACACCCTCCGCTCAAAGGAGCAGCTCGGCTATGTGGTTCAGTCCATGCCGCTAATGCTTACAGCCATCTCTGGCTGGCGTGTGCTGATCCAGTCTGAGAGGTCACCCGAATACCTCGAGAAGCGCATTGACGTCTTCTTGAACACGTTCGGTGACAACCTCAAGAACAAGATGAAGGATGAGGAGTTTGAGTCGCACAAGACAGCTTTGATCAATAAGCGCTTGGAAAAGATGAAGAACCTCAATCAAGAGAGTGGTCGTTTCTGGCACCACGTTACGAGCGAGGCCTTTGACTTTGAGCTCGGTAAGTCCAACTTCCTACACGATATCGTCTATGTTTACTGACCATCTTGTTAGTGTACCGTGACGTCGAGCACATTGAACCCATCACCAAGCAAGACATGATCGACTTCTTCAACACGCACATCGACCCTGCCTCAAAGACTCGCTCAAAGATCTCCACCCACCTGCTAGCTCAAGCAAAGTCAGCCGACGCCGAAACCATCAAGTCGTCACCGGAGCAGACAGGGCAAGTCAAAGACGAGACTGCCAGTGCCACAAGCTCGGAGCGCAGAGTCGAGAAGCAAATGGAGGAAGTCGGCACTGCCATCAGAATCGAAGACGTCAGAAGCTTCAAGGCCAGCATGCCTCTTTCTGAAGCCATGAGACCCATCAAGGATCTGGCTGAATTCGAGGATCTGGGTGCCAAGCTCTAGGCGGACTTTTCCCCTTGAGAGTTGTTTTTGCATTAGCGGATCTTTTTTCGGTTTATGGACTGCGAGTTTTTATGACATGGTTGCATGAATGGTGGGATAGCTGGGTCATGTCTTGTTTTTATGACTTTTCGTAGTTCACGATCTCATCTCATAGAAGAATAGATGATTTTCTTCTAGCTCCTCTTGCTTGAGGATATGCGCTGTGAGTGATTTTTGTGTCGTTCTTGCCATTCCATTGACTTGGCTAGTTGACATCAACCGGCTCGATTGGAGGAAGTCACGACCAATTGTTTACCTTTCTGCTCAAGCAGTCTGCATCATCGCAGCGCCCTTACTCCAGGCTGCAGTCTCACAAGACACTGACATAAACAAGACCTACCTACCTTATCTTCGTCGATCCATTAGAAGCACTTTTCCGGCACTGTCACTCGCTGTGTTCGTGCAGGATTCCCATGCGAGGACGTGACTTCGCATTGGCTATACTACCGCGAGCAATCTGAAACAGATCCGACCCGCTCTCTAAGCGCCTGCTTGCATCGCGTACGCCTGCCTTCACAACCCCAGCCTCACAGTTGCGTGCCTCCGACGCGTCCACTTTAGCCAAAAACACAAGCACATCTCTCATGCTCTGCACCACACGTACTGCCTCTTGGACCTCTTCATCTCTCAAGCATTGTTCTTAGCACGCGTCATGACAGTACTCTGTCCAGCCACTGCCGCCTTGCTTCCTGCACTCGACTATCATTATATGCAGCCGTTAGATCGTCAAGCTAGAAGGCCGTCATTGGCGCGCAAGAAGTTCTCTCGTCGTCGTTTCATCTTCACCTACCCGAGTTTGAAGGTGTTGGTCAAGATCACGGCACACCCAGTCTTCGGCCCTCATCTTACGTGCATCACCTTTGGTACTCACCGCTTGGAGGAGATGCACACACGCAGACTTAAATGGCGTGATGATGAACACGTCAGATTCGATATGCTCCACGCGATGCAAAAGTCGTTCATCAGTCGTAGTCACCATGTCAACATGTTGGCCTCAGCTCTAACAAACCTTCAAAAGTGTAACAATACTGGGGTCATCCTAGGAATCTACGATGATTTACATTGCGACGAATTCAGACGCCGAGGACACGCTTTCAAAACTTCTTATCAAGAGTTTGGTGCAGCACTTGAGCCCGATGTGACTAGAACTCTGGGTGCAGTTTCCGAAGCCTGGGAGCAAAGTGGCTATCCTCTCCGAGGATTGAAGTTCTGTCTCTCCGAATCTTCTAAGAGTCTGCGACATCTAGCGCACAAACAATACATCGCCCCGTTCCTTTCGGTGCTCGAGGATTTGGAGTCTCTTCCTCATGTGGAGATTCGCATCAACGTCTGGCATAGGCATTACTACGCGAAGATGAAGCTCATCTCAAACTCTACTCGCCTCGAACTGTCGAGACACGACTGGGACGAGCAAAGGCGGGGCCCTTGCGAGCTCCAAACTTTCAACAACTATACTTATGGAAAGATAGGGGATGCCATTAACAGAAAGCATCTGGAAACCATCTCCATCGAGAGGTCGAACGCCATCGACAAAGACTTGATTGACTTTCTCCGGATACACAGCGCTTCTCTACGAGCCCTTGAAATTGATCAACTCCGCATGCTCGTGTCTCCTGGTGTGGCCAATTCGACCTTGCGCTTCATTCGCTTCTTGAAGGACGAGCTGAACCTGACCTACCTGTCATTGGACCACTTGATAATACGCAGCGTATGGGGCGGTCCAGACACTGTATCTTTTTGTGAAGAGATGGTGTTCGAGGGACAAAGAGAGGTCGCCGAGGGGCTGGACCGGCTGATCGAGGAAGTCAGCGAGCAGTATTGGGAGGAACTTGGCAAGGAGTATCTCGAGTACAGCCGGTACGAGGACAGCTCAGACGGGCCGTCTGAAGTTGTTGATGACTATGAAGTTGTTCATCACTCAGGCGACTGATGCAATTGAAGAGACAACGGAGATCTTGAACCGATGAAAGAACAGAGGGAGAAGGAGCAGTATACTGGGATGTAGCTTACCCAGCTATGGCTGATGGATGGGTTCTGATACGGCAAGATAGAAAGGCGACTAGTCCAGTGCAGAATATACGAAACAATGCAAACAGAACATGGTCACACTTATGGCCAATCTTCTGATTTGTATATTCTGATTCAAACAGCCGCGGCGGCATATGCAACATAATGTAACTTAAACACCATACAGAACAAGTCCAAACCTCAAAAGACTCAAGTAGACTTGCCGTTTCCGCTTCTGATGGACATGGTGATAGGGCACTGAAGCCAAAGCGGGGTGCATCAAATTCCCAACCAATGACCATCAGAGTCGCGACTTACACTGCCACCACTCTTCGCTGAGCCCCGATTGCTCCTCACAATGTTCTATCGCCCAACTTCACACCCCCTTGACTTTGTGTGACACCACGACCAAGATTTTGCAACGATCCGGGAAGGACGCTCGTTTTCGAAATTGCATTCATGACAAGCGTACGGTCCCGTACCTGCACCGAACCGGCACTGCCTTTGGAAGATCTAGCGACTATAACCACTTCGACCTTGACAACGGCGTCAGCATCGGCATCATCGGCATCGCTACAGCCAACAGCACCACCCACGCATAACTCTGATATAGCGAATGCGACAGTACTATCAAGCAGCCTATCCAATACCCCTCAGACCATCACAACTCCTGAACAACCCACCAATACTCCATCGACTCCAGCACTAAATCCCCCAAGTGCAACGGCATCTAAATGGGAGCGGCGTATAACCTGGTTCAACAGTCCCACCGCCTGGCTCGCTATCCTCCTCGCCCTGGTTTTTGGCATTGTCACCTACATATTCGCCAAACAAACACTGCTCCTTCAGATATGGAGTGCACGCAACGATTTCCACTCGGCCTGCCAGTCTGACGCGGATCGCGGGATGTTCAGCAATGCCTGCAATGAAACGCTGTCGTCTGCGGCCACTCCGCCACCGTTCGAACGACGGTGGGTTTCTTCCGGATCAGATGATCTTGGTATCGGGTCCCCATCTCTAGATTTCTTGACAACCTCCATGTCACTCGCGGCACTTGTGTTGTATCTGTCGTCGTTCTTGTCGCCACGCAAGGACTATCCGGGATATACAGATCTTCTCGTCATATCACTTGAAGCACTTGTCCTGGACTTGATATCGGTCTTGTCGGGAACCTGGAATGATGCGAGACTTGCAGATCAGACACCAATGCCTCTGTATTCATTTTCCACCGCTGCTGTGTCCATGGGCCCTCATGACTGGCAGTGGTACTTTGTCTTTGCATCCGCGCTCCATTATCATCTCGAAGACTGCACCAGTGCAGCTCTTTTGACGCTCAATCTCCGTGTCTGTGGCATCAGCGCCATCGTCATGACGACTCACTTGCTAGAAACCTCAAAATGCATCTCTGGCCGCCGAAAGAAGAGAAGGCATTGGTTTGCCCGCTGCCAGTGGTTTATATTTTGCGGCACGCTCGTTCTTTATTCTGTGGTTTATGCTCCAATGGCTTTCCGTTGGGTGTCTGATCATGACTTTTTCGGCATCGCTATGGCGTTTGTTTCGTCGGCGCTGCTTGCTTATTTGCCATTCTTTTGGTTTGTTTTGCATGACTGGATCCGAGAGATGTGCTTGTTGCGACGACTGATGGCAACAGATGTGCATGATTGGATGTAGATTTGCGCTTTGTATTCGCTTACTTACCTTCTCTTTTCTCCGAATTGGGATATAAGCAGTCACATAAAGGCCGATGGTCTTTTGGTTTTCCACATGAATTCTACCTTCTTTTTTCTATTTTAACAAATGCTTTAGTCTTGTATACTATCTAGCAAATTACTCTTACTCTCATCAAGTCTCACGATATACTGACATCTAGATAGTTGCACTTTTATCTTTTTCTTTACGACAGCTAGAGGTATAAAAACTTGGTGGGCTCGAGAACGGTTTATATCTGTCTGTTTTTTTTTTTTTGCCAAACAACAATAACCAGTTACAAAAGGCCGGTGGTAGTCGTCTGGTCTTTGATATCGATCTTGCCTTCTTATTTATCTTTTGTTCTATCAAATACTTCAATATTATCTTAGTTGTGTTGGTCTTACAATATGCTAACATTTTTATATGGTTGCACTGTGCCTTATTATAACTGCTAGAGCTAGAAAAGCTTGATGGGCACGAATATGATTCATGTCTGTTCAAGAGATCTAGCTTTGAGAGCAACCAAAGCATCATGACGAGGTGAGCAGCAAGATGATATGTACATCAGCCGCAATCGGGAAAGAGGTTTGACATCGTTTGAAGAAGTGAAGCAGACGAACGTATACAAGTATGCTATGAATACCTTGTACTTTACTATTACACTCGACCGCTCAGGTCATAGGTTCATAAAGATCTTCGAGGCGAGGTCGGATGAGCAGACAGTCCTCTGGCCAATTCCAACGTCCCTTCCGTCTCACAGGCTTTCAAAAATCATGAAACGGTCTCGTCTCCCTGAAATTTCCAGCGCCGATGGATTCATCTGTAGGTGCCTCATTGGCTGCGTTGATACCCCTGCCCTCGCGCCGGAGGTACTCGGCGTACAGCTTTCCAGTCTCGGCCTTGAACTTTGGACTTCTCGCTCCCTCCCCGCCTCTAACAGGAGTATCCAGCGAGGACCTGCCAATAACGTTCGGAGGTGGCGATGGGAAAGCACTTAGGGACTCAGAAGGTCGTGTGAGATTGCCAGTGATGCTTTCTTGCTCCACCATGACGATCATCCAGACGCCGACCTTCTCGTCACTACCGAGCAAAGGTGTGCAATGGATCCAGCGTGGTTTGCCTTCGATACTGGTCCGATGCGGACTATCGGGTATTGTCGAGAGCCAGGATATCTTTGCAGTTACGGGAGTGCCATGAGAAAGGCTGTCCAGCACGCCATCACGGACATCTTGAGGACCTCCAAGGCGTTCCATAAACTTTGTTTGGAGTAGACCTGGAATGCGGAGAGCAGGAGAAGTGAATGTGATACGCAAGGAGGGAAAGGGGCGGACGAGGAGGTACTGAGGAACTGTCAGTATGTGCTGATGATTGCAAGATCAATACAACTTACGTTTTGATAAACACCGGGTAAGCGGCCGGAGGGACCAAGAGAAGGATGTGGCCATAGTCCACGTTCGAGAGTGTCATGCATGCCAAGTACTTTGCGAGGATGTCTGGAAGCAGCAGCAGGATTGCGTGAGGAAGTGACTGGCGTCGAGCTTCGCGACTGGCTGCGCTGGCGGGTATTAACTGCATCCAACTCATCGTCATTCATCATCTGGCCCAGCTCTCCTAGCACCTGCGTTGGCTTGCGACCGCTCCGACCACGGTATCTTTCTTCAGCGCGATCGTTGGCCAGAAGTTTCTCAAACGACTCTATGCCTTTGCCGCCTTCAATCAGATGTGTGACGTCGATTTGACATCCGAGAAAGTACCGCACGTTGCCCTTGTTATCGTACAGCGGTGCGATCATGAGCAGATTCATGAAGGGTATGCCATCTCGTCGGCTGCGACCAAGTCAGCAACGCACTGGATAGTCGTTGGTAGGTTCACACTCACTAGTTGAGAATTGTTTCGGTAATCTCTTGACCAGATCTCAAAGCTTCTACCAACCGATGTATGCTGGCGGACGATGACTTGGGGCCTTGTAAGAAGCGGCAATTTCGGCCAATCACAAAATCTTTCTGATAACCACCTATGTCGTAGAAGGCTGTGGTCGGTCAGTATGTAGGACTGGAACAAGTGCGAGTCTGGGCAGAATTACCTTCAGAGGCATAGACAATGGGGTTGTCGGCTAGCGAGGGATCGCTGATGCAATATACTTCGGCGAGAGATGGAATCAGATCGCGCAGGACCGGTGCAATGTTGCCAGTGATCTCCTTGACGAGACTATCCGTCACGAGTTGTACAAGGCGGTGTGTGAGATACGCCGGCAGTGCATCGTCGACCAATTCTTGCACCACCATGCGCGATCGGTCTTGAAAGCTTGTTTCCATGACGGCTGCAGGCCGGGGAACGTCGCCGGTCAGCGAGGGTAAGCTGTCGGCAAGCGAGTTGGCATATTCTATGGCAGCAACGGCTTTCTGCGTGTCGACATAACTCTCGAGAGAGGGGAGGACATAGGGTCTGTACTGCGTGAGGAAACGATGGAACCGGGTGGATGTTTGATAGTCGCGAAGAATGACATTTAGGTGGTCGACGGAGAAGAAGCGCATACTGAGTTGTTCCGTGTTCGAGTGGATCATGGTGGGCGGAGGAGGTTTGAGATCATAATACTCGTGCTCGTCGCCGGATCCAGACTGAGGTGCTGTCGTAGGTTCTGTGTGATAGTCTTCTTGTACGTCTTCCTGACCCGGATCAAATACTGATGGTTGCATCGGTGATACCGACCCCGCCCGTGTTGACGGCATATCTGGAATCTCCGGTGGAGGTTCGAATGCGGCAGCGACGTTTGACTGCTGTGCTTTCCTAGGCAGAATGTTGGTCGCACTAAACGTGGATTCGACACCTGGAGACTTCCTTCCGCTTCTGAAAATTGAGGGTAGATGTCGTTTTGACGATAGTCGTCGTGCTGATCGGCCGGTGTCTTGCATCTTCTATAGCAAGGATATAACACACTTGGTGAAGGCCAACAGACTAGGACCAATCAGAAAGATCCTGGACGACCGGTCGATAAGATCTAACGGCACGATAAACTCCAGACTTCACCCTAGGAGGTGGAGAGACAAAGGAGAGTCGATAGACACACAGCGGGTAACCAGTTAGAAATTGGGCAACGAATTCATGGCGATTTTACATCCTTTATGCTCCGCACCTCGCGGAGCGGAAAGCGTTCTGCCACGAGATGAGGGCTGCAGTGGGTACGACATGATGCAAGATACAAGCATGGCCCTGTCAGCGTGTACAAGTGGCTGCAGAAGACGCACCGAGACGCATGTCGTGAGTAAATCCTATGGGGAGTCCGGGTAAACACGTCATGATTCTGCAGGTCGACTTTTGGCCATGCGACAATTGTTTCAGCCTTTTTCCGACCAGTCCAGGGAAGTATCTGGAGAATCAAGTCATATAGCTACTATCGCTCCGTCCTGAAATGACAAGAGTCGGGTCGTGTTGCGACGTCGAAGAGAGCTCTTGAGCGAGTGCGAATCGAAGGATCGACTTTGTGGAGAAGCTGGTCGGCCAAAGCTTGACCTGCCACCAAATCCAACGTGCATGTTTGATTCTGCACCTCGACCAACGGAGCGTTGATGTAGGCAATGGTGTCTCCCAAGGCGATACAAGCCATGGGAAGTAAATACGGAGCTCTATCAAGGTGTTTTGGTGTCATTGGTTCTTTACTCTTGGAAGTGGTCTTCGAGTCAACACTGCTTGCCAACGCGGCTAAAAGCGGTCTCCAGCTGCCTATCAGCCGAGAGATATGGAAGATGGCGCTAGATACGATCCTCCTACTAGCTGTTTTCGCACACCGCACTATAGAGAAACGAGTCACGCGTGACAGGACTTGAATATATACAGCAGTGGTATCGAAGAGCAGAATTAGACTTTCATCTCTCACTATCAGATCACGATGCCTCTGGAAATCCGACAAGTGGAAAAGGGCGACATCGCCGACATTGCCAGAATGGACCGCATCGTCATGAAGGATGTCGGCATCTCTAATGCCATCTGGAGAATCCAAGAGTCTTTGAACATGGACATCACGTACTCCTTCGAACGATTCATCTCGAACGGCATGGAGCATCATGCCGAAACATTCTGGAAGGTTGTCGACACGGACACTGATGAGATGATCTCGGTTGCCAAATTCTCGTTTCAATATCATGAAGGCGAGGCATACCAAGACACTCCCATAGAGGGCGAGGAGCCACCACCTAAGAAGCTGCTGGACTTTTTCACGGCGCTCAATGAGAAATCGAACGAATTTGCTAAAGACAACTTTGCGGGCAGACCACATGCGCGTACGTGATGATTCATGTCAAGAAGCTAGAGTCAGGCAACTAATATACAGGACGAGCAGACTTGTCGTACCTCGCAACACACCCATCACAGCGAAGGCGTGGAGCAGCACACATGCTGCTCGAAAAAGGCACAAAGAAAGCCGACGAAGCAGGACTGGACATGTATCTTCAGGCATCTCTGATGGGAGCAGAACTGTACAAGAAGTTTGGATTTGAAGTGGTCTCGGTGGAAGAAATAGACCTGAGTCAGTGGGGGGTAGACAAGGTCGACACGCGCACGTACATGGAAAGGGTGACTCGAGGAGTTCGTCAATAAAGTGTATGCGAACTGGCCGTTTGAGGATTACTGTGTATATGCAACGGTGGTGTATAGGAACAGGTATCCGGACTCAGGATAAAACGTGTGCTACGAAGATTGATTGCATATGACGATGAGAGGAGAGTGGTATAGAGGAGCTGAATGGTTAGTCAGAGGACTATCGAAGATTAACAGGGGTCGAGATATGATTTCGGCAAGGGCGACTTTGATTGGACACGGCGGCGCATGTCTCGAAGCTTTCTCCAGAAACTTTCTTGGGTGGGTCTGGGCGGGCGGTCTCTTTTGCAACGGGAATGGTTCAGCGGTTCTTCGGCGGGCGGCCCCCATGATGCGACGACGGAACGGCTTGTCCTCTCGATGGTGCAGGTCAAACGTTCAGGATCAGACAAAAGCCGTGGGTGCTGCACTGCTGGATCGGCTTTTGTGCATGGTCGACATCCGACACCAGCGACAAGCTGCATATGCACGAGAACCATGTATCTCCACACAAACAAAACAACAATGAGCGTGCAGGCCGCACACGACAAGCCTCTACCGGCACCGCCGTCGCCGACTCTTACGAACCCGGACATGGTGCTGCCAAACATGTTTGTGCTGGACGTGGCAGACGAAGTGCACCACGAGACGGAAGGACCACCGTCGCCGTCGTACCTGCAGGCACAAACGACGCGGACGCTGGGAAACAAGAGGAAGTCGCGACCCAACCTCCGAGCACCTTCCCAATCGCCTCTGCAAAGTTTTGGCTCGTCGCCGACGCTCAATGTCGACAATTCATCATGGGAGGAGCGGCGACTGAGTTATGCGGCCAGCAGCATCCTCACCGACGACCTCGAGCACATGCAAATCCCCCGCTTCGAGTCGAGCCTGGACTCGGACACGGAAACGCTCGACGAGGACGACTTCGACATTGACACGCCCAGCGAAGTGTCGTACGGCGACGTGCTCAAGACAGAGCAGTCCAACGTGACGCTCATGCGCGCCGAGCTGATTCTCGCCAATGCAAAGAAGCGCCTCAATGTATGTCTACCCTCAACCGCATCGCACCGCTACAAGGCAAGCTGACGAGCCACAGGTCATGGACCAGAACCTACGAGGAGCCCGCGAAATCGTCACGCCTTTGACAGCAGCCAACCTCAAGCGAGCCACGTCGCTGACCACGGGTCCCGTCCGCAACACGTCCTTCTCCCGCCCTCGCTACCTGCCACACAATGCCCAATCGTCCAATACGCAGCACATGCGTGTGCTCAGCGACTCGGACGTCCAGCAGCCCGACCAGCGCCGCTACATGTCCTTGAACATCAACTCGACGCCCTCGTGGACCACAAACCCCGTCCGCAACACGCGCAGCTCCGAATTGCTCCGCTATCCTCGCAGCCCGCTGAGCCCCGATCCACAACTCGATACTGTCTCCGAGGAGCAGAGCGTGCGAAGCCAGACGTCGGCACACAACTTGCGCGAACAGATGATGCAATTGAGAGGCAGGATCTCCACGCTGAAAGAGAGGGCACAAGAAGAGAACCTAAGGAGAAGGAGCACAAACAACCTGCGGGACAATTGTCCTTTGAACAATGCCGACACGTCTCCCGGCGCCACAGGCTCGCCCAGGCCGAGACTCGCCCGTATCACAAAGACGAGCAATGTTCCGGGCGCCTGGGTGTCTGCTCAGACCATCGATAACCACGACAATGACGACTTTGTCGCGGAAGAAGAGATGGACGATGAAGAAGACGACGACGACGACAACTACACGCTGCCGCACTCGGGCTCGGGCAGCACAGATCGCACCTCTACGCCCACGACGACGACGACTGACAACTCCAACCCCATGAGTCTCTACGAGGACGCCCCTGAATCCTCAGTCGTGTCGGGTCCACGCCACGAAGACCGCGACGACGCCTTTGACTACTCCAAATTCTTCCTGCACTCTGCGACGGGCAGCTTCGAGCCCAACACTCCGACTCGCCACACCCGCAGCACATCTCTGAGCTCCTCCGACTCGTGCCTGACCGCCCGCGCATACCCTGTCAACCAGCATCTCCCTACCGCCGGTGCCGAAGACGAGGATGAATCACAACCTCCGCCGACTCCCGAAACGCCAGAAGCACTCCGCCACATCGAAGAGGTCAAACTCCCGTCTCGTGCCCAACACCGACGAGGTCTGTCCGCCGAATCCTTAGCTACAATCGCTACCTTCGAGACTGCCGACGAAGGCCACCAAGCATCCATCGCACAATGGCTATCCCGCTCCACTTCTGCCTCGTCCATCCACAACGTCAACGACCTGCCCAAACAGCACAGTCGCAACCATCCATCTGCCCAAGCAGCTCTCCCAAGCCCTGTGTTACCCTCCACATATACTCCTGCTTCTAACCAGCAAGCTCAACAATACATTTCCATCTCCCCTTCCGCCACCACCATGGCTGTTTCCGCGCTACTGGATCCTGCAAAGGGACAAGCCCTGGGCAGCAAAGACGAAGCTCTAGTCTACACTCTGGTCGAAAGCTTGCGAGAAGTCGTCGGCGAACTGCAACTCGGCGCCGGAGGGGAAGAGAGAAGGAGATGGTTGAGAAGACGTCTCGACGAGGCGAGAAGGGTTTTGGAAGGAGAAGACCTCGAGAGGTGATGTGCGAGTTTCTGTTCTTTGTCTGCCTGACATTTTGATGGCGTTGCAGAATTTCGCTCTGCATCTTGTCCACTTTCACTTCTTTTTGTCATTTCTTGCTGCTCTTTATATCTTTTTCTTGATACCCTTTCTTATTTTGGTAACTTCTATATAATTGTACATGTTCTCATTCTTGTCTGCTTCTACGCCTTGTACCTTTCTGTGCTTCCCGCGTGTACTCGTGTGCCCTTTGCGTTTGATCGACTCCTCGAAATCTGCTGAAGTGCAATCGGCAAGTGATTGGTTTTCTTTTTTCCATTCTTGTTGTATCTGCGCAACAATCGCCTAGCTCATATGTAGCTCGGACATCTCTTCCTCCATGATCGTCTGTCCCTCTGAGATCTTTTCTTGCTGGTTCACCCTCTTCTTGTCCTGCCACCCGTGGAACGAACTCGTTTGTGACGTCGAGTCGCTCGAGTCGACTCTGCTCGTCACTTCCTAGTTCGAACCCCTGAGCCTCGAGATGAGTCCGTCAAGACCGATTTGAATTTCTTCTCGGCTCTGCCAATTGAAGTCTCCAGGAATGTAGTTGCCATCGTTGTCTTGCAGACGCCTGAGAATCAACCTCACGAGCCTGGGCATACTTTTGAGCGCCTCGAAGAACTCGATCGGCGTGGTTGTGTCAGATATGAATTCAGTGTGGAACATTACATCGTGCATCTCGAGATCTGTGGTGGTATCGTGATTGAGGACGTTGAGGAGAATCTCATGGGTGGTATCGATGTGATGCAAGATGACTCTCTGGTGCTGGCGGGTTGTCAGGAAGCGGTATAAGTCTTTGTTGGCAGCTAGAAAGCAACAAGGCTTTGCCAAGTCATAATCGCGGGGCAGCATGTGAACATAGGTCAACGTGAGTCTATGTCTGACCGATGAGATCTCCGCATTCATCAAATAAGTTCTGGGCCTCTTGATGGTGAAGTCGGGAGTTGTGTTCAAGTCTGTCCAGAAGATGTCCTCAGGGGTAGGGGCGAGGTTGCCGTGGATGTCGAGTTCGATCTCTCTGAGAGGAAATTTGGTGCGTCTGACGGCAAGGTTGAAAGCGGAGATCGTGTTGCCAATGTCCCTCTGTGATCTGCGAATGGGTCGCTGAATGCCGAATGCCTGTGCCTGCGACGATGTTTCGTCATCGATAATGAACTTGACGTCGGCCTTTCCATTTGCTTGAAGATTGTCCAAAGCTCTGGAGATCGCCTCAATATGATGGCATCGCAGCAGATAATCCATCTGTTGGTTTGCACGTTCATTGTGTGCAAGGTCTGACTCGTGCTCAGCATTGTCAACGGTCTTGAGTCTAGTGGTGACAAAGGCGATGGTCTCGCATTGTGTCACAAAGTCTTTGTCCGCCGCAAGGTTGACAAGATCTCTCAAGCTTGGCTCAGTGAACTCAAACGAGCACTTCGAAGGAAGCATCTGAGCAAGTGGTAGCTTCACAGCAGCACAGAGCGACTTGTTGGTTAGTCTGAAGCTGAGTTTGTCTCCATGAGACAGGAGGCTGAACAATCTCCACAAGAGTTCCGTGGGCAATTGAAAGATGGGCCCAGGTCCAAGAGCGTCCCGGAGTTGAAGTACCTGTTGTAGTTGGTATGGGTCCATGGTGGCTGTGGACGTGGTGAACAAAAGACGCTCGAGATCTGGAGGATGCGGTAAAGGAGGCACGGTAGAGAACAAGTGAGCCAGAGTTCTGGCAAGCAGCGACATCTTGGGCGGCGCGAAGCTGTGTTGCTCAGAATTCTGCTTGTTGTCGTGAATTGGAAGCGGGAGGTGTGTGCCGTGGAATGTCATTGCTGAGATTGGAAGCGATGTCGCTGCGGTAGTGGTTGGAGGATGCTTTGTTTGATGCACTGGTGGTAAGAGATGTCTCGAAAAGAACGTGTCACTGCGAAGGCGATGGATTTGAAGTGAATCGACTGATGCTTGGTGAGGAAAGCGAGGATGAGCGACGGAAGCAATAGGAGAGGGCCCAAGTAAAAGGCACAGATAGAGGTCAGACGGTGACAAGCGCTGTGAGTGTAAGTGATCGTGGAATTGCTCCGATCTTCATGCGAGCGCTCGACGATTCGGCGATGTCACATTGACTGTGTTAATACTTGGTCCGGTTGCGCGGAACAGGCTTGGTGATAGAAAGAGAGGACGAGTGAATGTCAGAAGCAGTCAGAGAGGCAGCCAACGATTCCAAGTCAACAAATCGTCCGTTCTCGATTTTGGGAAGGAGCCAGGCAAGCTCGTCGTTCAACTCTCCAACGTAAAAACAGCCAGCGACCGCCATAGCTCTTGCCATGCCCGCCATCGCATCTTTACTTACTCGTTTCGAAACTTACTCAGAGTTCAAAACAATGTCTGATGCATTTCCTCCACTGTCTGCTCCATCTCTCACCTGGGCTGCTGTTTTCCATCCAGTTCTGCCCATGTTGTCTTTTCTTCACTGCTCGAATATTTGCCTGCACTGCTTGATATCCGCTTGACTGCGTGGTTTAATCTTATGCTTCCGGACTCCAGGCGATCCTCCACCGTGATCTCTGTAAACACCAGAGATTTGAGGTTCAGCAAGTTCTTGATGTAGAGAGGTACGAGCCAGCTTTCCTGCTGTGCACTCTTGCGTTGCCAACGACGTACTCAACAAACGCTGTCTAGAGGCTGACCCTGGTTGATCGATATTTTGCACGATGACCCAATTTTTTGCCAGCCAAAGCTGCCTTCAGATCATTCTACAGAAGTTTGGAATTCTAAATTGTCAAATCAACGATTTTTCTGTGGTCCGTGGTGTATTTGTCGCTGGTAGAGCCAGCAGGCTACTAAAGGTAATCCTTAGAGACGTCTACGTGGACGATAGGCTTCAAATTTGTGGAGTCGGAAACATAGACTACTAGAATTGTGTTTGTCTCTCCCGAGTTCTAGCTATGTGCCATAAGCTGGGTCGTTGTGCCACGAAGAGGCATAACTGTGTAAACAAGAGAGACATGAGATATCCTCAAGTCCGTCGAGAACAGACAAGGACAAACGAGAAGGTTGCCAAGATGTCAGCATCCGAGCGGCAGGTCTTGCCGACGTGTTGCGATCTCTTTGACGCGCGACACAAAGTGTCAAGTCTGCGCTCGTGAGACGACGTATCCATTTCGGTGGAAGCTTGGTATCATCTCCTGTCCGCAGAGCAAAGGCATCAGATTGTGCGGTAGTCGATCGACAGGAATGCTCAGTATACAGTGTGTAGGGATCTTCTCCCCAACTACTGCCACTACCTCCCACAGCCGTAACCTCTTGTCGCCCGCAGGCTTGCGTGGAAACAACTCTCCAAACAACTGGAGGGACACGTGCTGCAGCTCAAATAAGCCAAGCTTCGTCAAGGACAGAGTCGTATTGATGCAGCTCTAGACCGGTCAAGACCGTGGTTCAGGCCACGACGTGAGTACCCAAGCCCAGTCTTCATGAGCGAGTCATCGACAATGGGTGTACTCAATCGAGGGCGGCTAGACACGTCAGGAACCTGGTCAACTGCAATCCTTTGGCTGATCATTACCATCCGACATGAATGCTGTATTGGAGGACAGAGCGCCGGCCAGTCGATGGGACAAACTCAGCAAGCAGTCGGTCATCACGCGAGACGGCGCAGCAATTTCACTCATATATCATGCGAGATGAACGCAGCCTTGTCGCATGAATCGTTCTCGAAGCTGACCTATAGACAGAGCACAATGCTTCACCATCAAGCGATATCACGCACATCCGACTGGGCGCATCGCCAATACAACGGTCGGAAAGTGGCCTACCAAAGGAGGGACGTCTAGATTTCTTCTCTGCTTCACACATGCTCTGCTGCACCCACGTGCGAAACCAAAAACGATCCTTCTGACCTTATATCAGCCGTCTCTTGGTTGCCCTCGGCTTGACAAAATCAGGATGGCAGAGCAGCGCGAGATTGGTAACAGGGGGCGGAGTAGAGGCGCTCTGGGCAATCTTGGCGAGCAGCTGAAGAGGGTGAGCCAAGGCCTGGAGAAGCCTATGGTCAAGACAGTCGGGTCCTTGGCCAACATACACCTCGTTCCTCCAGACCAACACGTGTTTCCATACTCGAACCTCATTGTTCTGACTGTCCTACCTTGCCAAGGATTTCCGATGACATTCGCGAAGCGTTGCAGTATGAGGTAGGTTATGCTTCCGCTGAGGTTCGAGTTGTTTTTTGCAGTGGCAGTGTAGGCAAAAGGTGAGCCTTGGGACTCTTGGACATTGTTCATAAGCACTGGAAAGGCAAGCTCGTTTTTCTCTTGTCTTTGTTCTGATCATCCTGCACCTTCACTTCCCATCGAGTATCGAATTCCTAGGCTTGGCAGCATTTTTGTCCTGCAGCTTTGATAGAATTCAGTCAAGATGCCGGTTCTTCACGAATATACTTATATCTTTGCCATTGGCACATTCTTTGCTCTTCTTGAAGCATACAACAATGGTGCCAACGACGTTGCCAACGCTTGGGCAACCAGTGTTTCCTCTCGCTCGGTCTCATACCGCCAGGCCATGGTAAGCTGAACTGACAAGGATCATACTCGCACGATCATGCTGATAGTGGTGTCTAGCTTCTCTGTCTAGTATTCGAGCTGACAGGTGCTCTTGCTGTCGGTGCCAGAACCGCTTCGACCATCAAGGTGAGTGTGACCCCGTCCTCTCCTTTCTACCCTCACAACAAGAGCTGAATACTGACATGGAAAAGAACGGAATTATTCCTTTGAATGCTTTCCAAGGCAATGCTCCTGTTCAACTCCTCGCCTTCACGTGTGCCGCTGCCGGTGCTTCGATTTGGGTCATGTGGTGCACGCGACACAACGCCCACGTCTCCTCGACCTACTCCCTCGTCTCGTCCATCGCTGGTGTCGGTGTAGCCACCGTGGGCGTCAGCAAGGTGCAGTGGGGGTGGAATGGCAAGAAGAAATCCGTCTCTTAATTGGCCTGATTGCAAGCTAACGATACGTACAGAGGGCTCTGGTCTTGGTGCGATTTTTGCCGGCCTCATTATGGCTCCCGCCATCTCCGCAGTCTTTGGTGCCACTATTTTCATGCTCGTCAAGACTACTGTGCATATGAGAAGCAACCCCGTCCCTTGGGCGGTCTACACCTCGCCCTTCTTTTTCCTCATCGCCGGAACTGTCTGCACCCTCTCTATTGTCTACAAGGGCTCTCCCAAGCTTGGCTTGAACAAGAAGCCTGGATATTGGATCGCCGGAGTTTCAGTCGGCAGCGGTCTCGCCCTCGCTCTTCTGGCCGCTCTGTTCTTCGTTCCCTATGTCAACCAGCGCGTTCTTCGCAAGGACTACACTCTTAAGTGGTACCACGTCTTCATGGGACCCCTTCTCTTCTCTCGCAAGGCTCCCGCTGATGCCGAATTTGCCATGGTTCCCAACTACAACGTTATCCACGAAGAAGACATCCCCAAGGCCAAGACTTCGGCCCCTCCATCCATCGAGATGACCGGCAAGGGAGGCGACTCCGAGATCACCACTGGTGAGCTTCGTCGCAGATCTATCCACGTGTCTGAGGAAGGTGGAAGTGCCACCTCGTCGCCCGAGATTGCCCCTATGCGTAGAAACAGCATCAACAACGAAAACCCCAGAGAGGCTTACGCTCGCCTCCTCAAGGAAGCTCGTGAGCAGCACCACGCCGATCTTCGTCAAGAACGTGGCCCTCTGGGTTGGGCCATGCGTACCGTGCACGAGAACCAGCTTGGCGCCGGATCCATCTACGAACTCCACAACATCAAGGCTGTCCTGAAGTGTATCCCTGCAGGCATAATCATTGCCCTCATGTACGGTATCTACTACGACATTCACAAGGCTCAAGTTGGTGTCCTCGGTACTCCTGAGGGCAAGCGTATGGCCCGTGTCTACGCCTATGCTGCCCGCTACCCCAACGAGGTCGAATATCTGTATTCCTTCGTCCAGGTAATTACTGCTTGCACTGCATCATTCGCTCACGGTGCCAATGACGTTGGTAACGCTGTCGGTGTCTGGGCTGCTATGTACGCCGCCTGGTCGACTGGATCCTCCGTCAAAGCCAAGGAGGTAAGTTTTTCACTATAACCCCATTGAAAGACACACACACTAATTCCAAAAAGGCCGTACCTACGTGGCAAATTGCGGTAATGGCGCTCACAATCTGTATTGGATTTATCACTTATGGTTACAACATCATGAAGGGTAAGTCTTTGAATTTGCCACCTCTCCCCTCACCTTCCGCTATACTAATTAATTACAGTCATGGGTAACAAGATTACCTACCATAGTCCTAGCAGAGGATCCTCCATGGAGCTGGGTGCCTCCATCACTATCCTCATCTTCTCTCAGTACAAGCTTCCAGTGTCTACCAGCATGTGTAAGTCTGACTGTTTCCATGCTTTTTCGACACAACTGACCCTCTCGTAGGTATCACAGGTGCTACTGTAGGCGTAGGTCTGTGTAACGGTAGCTTCAAAGCAGTGAACTGGTCGCGTGTTGGCCTCTTGGTGTTTTCATGGATCATGACGATCCCCATTGCTGGTCTGATCGGTGGTCTCATCATGGCCATTACCCTGAACGCCCCAAGTTTCTAGAGCAGTGGGAGCGTGTTGAAGCTTCGAAGGGGGATTGCAACTTGTATTTTGAAACTTGCACGCTTTCACCGCCCTCTGAGGCACGATTTATGGGTATTATAGAGCTCCTTCCAGCAGATGTTCGCCATTGATATTAGTTTTAATGTTGCAAAGAAAAGTTGCCATATTCTTGCCTTGCAGTCCAGATGAAATTCATGTACCGAGCTATGACGCCTTTGTCCTCAGTAGCGTTTCGTCTGCATCGAATTCCTCTTCACACATTGTCCGATACTGCCCTGTTACGTCGCATTTTTGCCATTCGCGTCTTGCGGACTGTTCGGGCATGGCTGGAGGTTCGCCGGCTTTGCCGAGCAACAACCGGGCGAAGCTTCCGCTTTCGTATCGCGATTGTCCATTTCTTTGTTCGACAACTGCACAATTGTCCATTGTTTCTGGCCAGCACGACTTGGACATTGACAATCAACTGGCACCGGCTCTCTGTATGACAGAATACCTCCTCTCCTCTTGTCCGCGACAAGCGTGCACCACGACGTGAGCGTTCACGGTCATCCCGAAACCATTTCTTCGCGCGTCTTTTGCCTTTCTTGCCTCGACCTCCTCTTTCGTGACTTCTCACTCGCAGCTTGTGCAGCGCTGCTGGCTTGCTTGATGATCTTGCTGTGCTCGATGTTTGGAGTGACCTCGACGTCGGGAGCCACACAGCCCAACTTGACTGTCTTGTTGCGCGTCGCCACGTGTAAAAGGATGCTTTCAGTTCAACAGGTTGCCAGTGAGTATCGCGAAGCTATCACTTCCCCCGATAATCTTCGCGGCATGTAACGAGATGGCTTCATGGTGAGTCTTTACCTGCTTGTGTGGGTGTATCCGGTCGAGGAAGTACTCGCACAGTGTCCGCGAGAGGCGATGATGACTGATCAGCTCTCAGATTGTCATCTGAGCCACGCCGCAGCAAGGAATGAATGGAGTGGTGCCGAAGATGTTTCGCTGCTCTGACCGGCGAAGATAGTGGCATCTAAAGTGGAGATAAAGTCTTGGGCATCGGGTGTCGCTCTCTCTTGATGGATCCATGGCCTGGTCGAATGGAGTTGCGCTCGGAAGAATTGCTCTCGAGGGCGTCAGCTAGGCCAACATGTTATGACTTGCAAGGTGAGCCCTGAAGTAGGTACGCCCGTTCCTTGTGCTTCGAAGCAGTTGAAGGGATTGGAAAGGCAAAAAAGCAAGAGGAGAGTCTGCAAGCTTGACGTATGTTTTGATGGACTTCTATCTCTGGAGCGACTCCTTGAGGCCATCGTCTTTCTTAACTACTTCCTTGGCCATCCACTGCACAACAAGCGTGTTCTATCATCTCCAACACGAAACGTTGATTCTATGTTTCCATATTCAACTCCTCCTCCTCGACCTCGACATCGTCCTCTTCCCCAATCAGCTCGTCCTCAATGTTCTCGGCCTCTTCGGCATCGGCGGTTTCGCTGGAGTCGAAATAGGCTCTAACGTCCTCGAGCGATTGTTGGGCGCCCGAAAGCAGCTGTCTGCTGAACTCATGGTCGCCGTATCCCTCCAGACCCCACTGAGCCTCCTCGACCGCCTTCTCAGCGTACCAGAGATTGTCTCCGGGGCCCCAGGACAGCACCTACCGATCTCAGTCACTGTGTCGGAAGACAGCAATATTGGGACTCACCATATGGGCGTAGATGCGGTACGGACAGGGAAGGTTGGCCCACTGCAACAGCTCTTGTGCAATTTCTTCTGCCGCTTCGGGCTTCTCTTGCTCGAACAACTTCATCATGTCGTCGAAATTCAGCTTGAACATTCTTTCGAGGTTTTCGTTTGGATTCATGTCGATGCCCGGGCGCATTGGAAGATGATCGTTGTCGCCCGGTCTAGGAAAGCCCTCGTAGTCGAAGCCGCGCGAACGGGAAGAAGTATCGTTGAGGGAGGTCTCGGCGGAAGTGCCTTGAGCAGCGCTGGCATCCTGGACGGGAGTGTCGTTGTTGTTCTGGTCGGCGGCCATTGCGGAGTTCTGCGTTGTTGATTTGTCGTGAGATTTCGGAGTGATGGTAAGTGTGATTGTGTTTTCTGCGCGCTAGTCAGTATGATGATCCTCGAGAAATAAGTTTCGTGCAGAGTGGACGCGTCGACACAAGCTTGGATCTCGCTCACGCATTCGTCTTCCTCGGTGGATCGTGGCTGAGTTCACTCTCGAGTTGTGTTTACTCGTTCTCGACATCAACCATTCGTACAGGTCCTCGATCATGCGCTCTTCAACTTGGGTCACTGACCATACCTCTTACAATCCTCAGGGTTAGTAAACCCTTACAATCCTCAAGTCTCACCCTCGTACTCTTCAATGTCTTCGCAGTCTCAACGTGAGCATCCACCAAGGTCGTCTTTATTGACATGTACTGAGCTAATCGTCTTCTAGCGCGTCGCAACCCACACAGGGCTGCGAGAGCGCCTGCTTCTCGCTCTATCCCTTCTCGCGTGACTCGCACAGCTCGTTCGAAGCGTCCAACCCGTAGCAGTACCACAAAATCTGCTGCTCAAAATCATGGTAAGTCGTCTTCTCATGCTCCTGTGGCTTTCCTTCGTTGACTTGTATAATGGACTCTGATTCTTCCGAGGCCGAGGAACATATTCTAGTTCTTCCTAGACACGTCCCTCTCCCCAAATGCAAGGCTCCTGACGCACTCAATACCCACGACCCCGATGATCCCGCCGACGTCACCGCCCACGAATCCAAAAGATTGCAACAGGTCTTACCCCATTCTCCAAAGTCAGCGGCTCAGAATACGAAGAATGGTAATGAGACCCTCACTGTCGGAGATTCTGCCGGCAATGCCGATATCAGACGCTCTGTATCTTCTGGCGTCGTCGCTCCCTCGATCGACCCGAAGGAAATCTCGATTGTGGAACGTCAGTGAAGAGACTCTCAAGACTGTTCTTGCCGATTGGACCAAGCATCATATCGCACATCATGTGAACAGAAAAGATTGGAGCTATGTCATGTCATTGGATGGGACTGTTGGTGCCACTGTCTGATCCATGATAGCCTCATGAATGCAACCATTTTCCTCCGAAGCTGCAATTTGCCCCTTCCGCCTGGCCTTATACTCATAAAACCCAGTCATAGTCGCTTCGAGAACGACATCAACGCACCAAGCTAGGCGTCGGATCACTTGAAATGTGCACACCCAGTTGCAAAATCGATCGCTGCGACTAGCATGAGCGCTGCCGCCGAACTGACACCATGCATCCAGATCAAGTCCATATCTCTCGTTGCCGCGGACACAGGCCCACTCATTGCAACCACTTCTCTAGGTCTGGGCGGAGGAGCCTTCCACATAGAATGCCTCGCAGGCAGTCTTCACACTGATACTTCCAGTATCTCTGGCTTCGAGCGATCCAGGCATATCAAGAGTGATGATCATATTGGTGTATCACGTAAGGCAGCTTTGATCTGAGGCAATGAAGTTGTGATACGCACAAGATATATCTACTGGACCTCAACAGGCGAAAGGTTTCGAAAATGAAAGGGATATCAAAAAGTATTACTTGGAAAAGAAGAGAAAGAGACAAAGGAAAACCCAAACGGGGCAACTATCTACTCGGAGCCTCCAGCAAAGAAGTACTCGAGGTTAGCGCGACGCTGCACTGTAGAGTTGGAGAAGGGTGCTGCCGCGCCAGATGTGGGTTGCATGCTGGCGGTGGTGCTCGTCGAGTTTGTCATGGGGAAGGGTGCGCTGCTTGAGCTCGAAATTGTTGGCATCGAGCTTGTCTCGTGAGCAGTTGTTGTGCTGTTGCTCATGGTAGACATGGTGCTGCTCGACGAAGAAGTCGAGGAGCTGGATGATGACATTGAGGTGATAGGAGCAGTTGGTCCAGCGGTGCTGCTAGATGTGCTGTTTCCCATGGTAAAGACAGCCGAGCTCGAGGAGCTCAAGAGGGATGAGGTGGTCATGGCCCCGGTCGAGAGAGCAGACGAGGTTCCGTTGCCGCTAGGGAACGGAGCGCTGCTGCTGGATTCCATTGGCGCAGATGTTGATGAGGAGGTGGATGATGACATCGAGGTGATACGAGCAGTTGGTCCAGCGGTGCTGCTAGATGTGCTGTTACCCATGGTGAAGAGAGCAGAGCTTGCGGAGCTTGAGGTGGAAGATGTAGTCATGGCTCCCGTAGAAAGAGCAGAGGACGTTCCGTTACCACTAGGGAATGGAGCACTGCTGCTGGTCTCCATGGAGGCAGACGTGGATGAGACGGTCATGGAAGATGAAGAGATTCTGGATGAACTGGAAGAACCAGTGCCAGTGGGGCCGGAATTAGTCACAGTGCTGTTGCCCATGGTAAAGGCAGCTGAGCTAGAGGAGCTCAACGCAGATGACGTAGTCATGGAAGAAGAAGAAGAAGAAGAGGAAGAGAGTTTGGATGAAGTAGACGAACCAGTGCCAGCGGGGCCAGCACTAGTTAAAGTGCCATTGCCCATGGTAAAGACGGCTGAGCTGGAGGAGCTTGGGACAGAGGATGTAGCAGCACTAGTCATCGTGCTGTCACCCGAGGAAGAAGCTGAGCTTGAGGAAGCCATCGTAGAAGAGGAAGACACATCAGCCGAGGCAGTGGGGCCGGCAGTCGAAGTCGCGTTGCCAATAGGGAAGACGGCTGATGTGCTCGACATGGTACTCATAAGAGAGCTGCTTGTAGTGAGACTTCCTGAACTGGATGACATCGAGCTAGAGGGGCTGATGACGCTAGAGGAGGCAGAGACCGAAGCTGTGGAAGCAGAAGAGACTGTCACGCTGGTTGGCTGAGTGGCACTCGAGGAAGACATCATGGCGCTCGAAGAAGAGACAAGCACGCTCGTCGAAGAGATAGAGGCTGCTGAAGACGTCGAAGACGGGATGGAAGAACCAGAGACTGAGGCGGGCTGAGACGAAGCGCTGATAGAGGCGATGGTCGATGAACCGTTGTCGGATTGGGATGCGGAAGAAGCGGTAGAGCTTGCCTGCGATGCGCCTTGAGACGTGGATGAACCGGACTGCGATGCACTCGTGGGGGCAGTAGAACCCGAAAGAGATGCAATCATGCTCGAAGCGAACCCAGATGACATGCTTGCAGCACTCGAGGTTGAAGAGGCAATGCTGGCCGAGCCAGAAGGTACACCGCTACCTGACGCCGAGGTTGCGACTGAGGATGACTGAACAGCAAGACGAGAGTTTGCAATGGCGAAAGTGATTTCGCTCTGAGCATGACGGCTGCTCTGGTCGATAGCGCTGAAGTACAGACAGACGGAGGTGTCTGTATTGAACGAAGTCGCAACACAGAGTGAGAAATCGGCACAGGTATTGAGACAGGTCGACAATGTGTTGGCAGCTTGTCTTTTGGCCATGATGTTCAAAGGAGTACCGTTGTAGTTGACACCCTTCTGAACGAAGAACTTGACGCTGTCGACAGTAGTCTGATAGGAGCCTGCAGGGGCAATGCCCGAAGGGTTACTTCCTGAAGTCGCGCTTCCGCTGACGACGGTAGAGGAAGAGCCGGATACGACTGCACTGGATGCTGCACTGGATGCTGCACTGGATGCTGCACTGGATGCTGCACTGGACATTGCGCTGGATCCTGAAGCACCAGAGTTCGAAGCGCTCAAGCTTTTGGCAGAAGTGCCCGAGGATGCAGCTGCACCTCCAGTGATCGTGGTTCCAGGAAGTGTAGTGGTGGGACCGGGAACAAGCAGAGTCGTGGCTTTGGTGCAGGGACAATCCGTGATGACTGTGGGCCCAGCGATCACGGTTTCTGTCCCGTAGATGGTGATGGTCTCGCCGCCATGACACGTCATCGAGGACGGGTAGACTACCTGAGTAGTGTAAGCAGCACCGACCGTCAAGGTTTTTGCCTTAGTGCAAGGACAGTCGTAGATAGTTGTTGCTTGGCTGATGATGATGGTTTCGTCCTCAATAATGACAGTCTCTCCGGCCGAACAAGCGACGGAGGAAGGATAGACAACATTTGTGGTATAAACAGCACCAGCTGTGATGGTCGAGGCAGAGCCCTCATAGATGGTGATAGTCTTGCCGTCAATCACAGTGACGGTCTTGCCTGAGTTGTTGTTGGGACCAGATCCATTGGAAAAATCTTGGTTGTTTCCAGCTCCATTGCTGGGGCCTTGGCTGTTGCCAGATCCATTGCCAGCTTCAGAACCAGAGCCATTGCCTGAGACCTGGCTGGGAGTGGGGATCACAGATCGAGTAACAGTCGCCGTGGTGACAGCGGTGTCGTCGGTAGCATAGCCAACGTTGATTCCAAGAGTGTAGGGGTTTGCGTTGCAAGAGGCAGCGCAAAGAGAGACGGTCGCGACGGGGCAGGAAGTGACAGTCTGCCACTCGGTGCGTGTCAAAGTGATAGTCGTAGGTGCTGAAGCTGCGACAAGAGCCGCAGGGCCGAGCAGACCCAGAGCAAGCAACGAAAGAGCCATGATAAGCTGGCAAACAGATAAACAGATAAACGAGTGTGGAGAGAACTCGAGGCTCTCAGTGTGCCGAAGAAGAATTCCTTGTTCTGTCAATCAAAGCAGAAAAGAGTGCATGTTATATGCGTACATGGAAGGGCCGTTCTCCTATCGAGGAGTTCCCCCCCCAAACAGTATACGCGATACTTCGAGAACGGTATAATTGCATTGGTTTCCAGATGAAGCCGTGGAGATGAATCCGAGAACTCAGTTCAGAGAGGGCTAGTTGTGGTCGAAAGGTGACAGCACAAGAGCAGGTGCGATACGGCATGTTGAGGACGTTCCATAACGGCGCCTGTCAACTGGCACGACGCATGGTAACCATCTTCACTTTCTCAATCGATGTGCTTCATCTCATCTTGGAAGTTTCGACCCGGAAGACTGTCGGATTGGACCATGCGCAGTACCAAGCAAGTGAAAGCGCTGACAGGTTCAGCTGATTGATATTCATGCGAGTTGCAGTGGCAGAGATGCTGTGTTTTAAGGCAAATGCGAACTGTCGTCGTCGAGCATGAAAAAATAGCCTGGAGTCCGGCACCTTGCAACACGACGCCGTTAAAACCTTATCGTTCGGCAAATACGAGCCCCTTGTGTCTCGGGGTTTTCGATGAAGCTGTGTTTTGTGAAACAAAGCAGAATCACAACATTTCACCGACTGTGTCGCTGTCTCCATCCATTTCTGCCAATCCATGTGCCTCAGCTGAAGAACGCTGGCCACGACGAGCTTCGTCTTGGCCAGATTGGACGAGCGCTCAGTCGAACGTTCAAACTCTCCTGTCGGTACATGCATGTCACCATACGAACGAGCCACCCGTTAGCAACAGTCGTTATCCCCGGCCACCATGTGGGAGACGCGCAATCATGGAGTGGTCGACCGTCAGGGGCCAGTATTTGAGATCAAAGTCAGTTTCCTTTTGTTTAGCTACGTAGCCCTATTATACTGCCCACCATCCGCACCCTTTCCAAAGTCTCTATCAACAAGAGACTGAGACTCCTCCAAAAATACCACATACACCAAGACGCCATATGACACACTCATACTTGGCATCATCGCCTGAAATCGTCTGCCCTCATTTGAGACTCTCGGAGTGGTAAATAGCGATCTAGTCGACAGCATGAGCTATTGCGTTGATACCGCTTGTCGCGCTTACATTCAGAGGCCTGGATACGATCTGGAAGAGAATTGAGTACAGGATAGTATCATACTACATACAATCTGAAATCGTGCTGCAAGCTCATAATGCTCTTGTGAAGGTGCTCGAGCATCTCTTTGTTAGACTCTGCGGCAAAAGCAAGGACGTTATGATGCAGTCATGTTCTCAGGATCTCAGACTGGCACAGCTGAAAACCATATACGTCCTTTTGCCAGAAAGCTCACTCTCCGCTTCAACATCAGGACTCTCGTGGCAGATCTTGGGATGGTCGACCATGCTCAATCTCATGCACCACCGCTGACTACCACTCTCTTGCAGAAATACCATCTTGACCGTGCTGTATGCAGGATGTAGCGTCACAAATGCCCAGCTGCTTGCTTCTGCCTGCAGCCAGTCCCGTGGTCGAAGTCGTGGTCAACCGAGTGGCTCGAGAACGGTGGCATCTTCACTACCTATGCCAAAAGTCTGCTTGGCCTCAGTGACGTCGCTGTCTGAGACTTCGACTCAGTCCCATACAGTCCGAGCTCAGGTCTGCCTATTATACCTCACGCATTAGTTGCCGGCACTGTGAACAACGAATACTAGCCTGGAAGCCCGGGACTCTCCTCCTGTGCCTTTAACTTCACAAGATTTGCTGACCCCAACGAAGTCTATCAAACACATGCTTAACACAAGTAAGATTCACATGTGAAAGCCTCATATCGCGACTCCGCGTATGCTTCTGGGAATGGGACACCTGGAGGGTACGAAAGTACATGCCCTGAGTATAATGGCGTCAGTTTTGCGCTCGGGCTGGCTCAGTCAAGTGACTTGCCCATCACTTTGAGCTTGATCACATATGACTTGCTTGAAAGCACGCCGTTATTGTTTCATGCCACTTACCTGTCCATCAACCTGATGTCTTCTCGAATCTGGCTGCCAATGAGAACATGTGTTTGCTATCATGGAAGTGTTGAACCTCACTTGAACAAGGCAAACAAGCTCTACCTGCTCGGCGCTCATATTCAAGACTGTCTGCTCGCGCAGAACCCAGCCTTTACTCTCGCTCTTACAAACCATAAGACAGACCCTGGATGTAAGGTCGGGAAGTCGTCCAAGACACAGCCTTCGAGTCGAGTATCCAAGCATTCTGGGCCAAATCAGAATGGGAGCACAAAGCTTCAGTCAATACGCTCTAAGATATGAGTCTCCACGAGGCATAGATGTGGCTGATCATGGTCGATGCATCTTTTCTGTCTCGTAAGTTTCCGAGTAAATTAGCTTCTAGTGGGTCTGCCGAATGGACGCTAAGTCGCAGGGGTTGAAAACTATCTCAGATGCCAGCGGTGTCTGGCCACTTTACGATCACTAAACAGACAAGTGATCACACCGACCACGGGATAATGTGGGATGAACAAGCATAACAACAACGATAGCTGCATGGCCTTGATTAGCAAGTACCTTTGATCCGGATATACCGGTCCTAAGTAATCTAAGCTTGGCGGGCAAGGGTGCACAAGATTGATGGATGCTCTGTTGCCGAGCTTAATGCACCCTTGAATTGAGCCTCCGTCCAAAAACTATGAACAACGACCTGATGGTCAGATCGAAGGGATGTGATATGCGTGGGCTTGCCTGTAGGGCCATCCTAATCGGACGTAGCCCTTCCAAATCTCTTGGCGAGGAAACCCGAACAACCAATGAACATGGTGATCAGCTAGCAAACGATTTAATCTCCCTCAATGCCTCGATGAAAGAGTCACAAAAGTTGAAAGATGTGTCTCCTAACAATCAATAATCTGCCTGACTGGATGTTACCTCTAGCGTCTCCATTTCGAAATGCGGCTTGTATGCAGACTTGTTGTTCCTTAACGCGTTTGATGTGCCAAAAGGTAGGCTATACGGTCAAACACCAGTCTTTTCCAAAAGCCCTTTGCCGCAGTAGATGTATAGCAGGTTACGCTGTATCTTACCTTGTGAAGAGATCTAATGTTGTCCAAGCTGCTCACGGCTAAGCAGTCTTCAGAGGTACTTGATGTGGTGGTATCATCCGACAGATTTGCGGCGTTTCCAAGCATAGTACAATGTATGCAATGATTCTCGTCCCAACAATCATTGCAGGTCACCACCCAACCCCAACCCGAATGAGCGTCCCATGTCTTTGTCATCTTGTATGGAAGGTCTAGCTCCAGTACGAATGACGCTCCAAACTTCCTGCAGAACAGGACTTAATGTCTGAGTCTCTGATCACATGGACAGAGAATCCATGGCATCGCCTGGTCAATCGCCCTTCAACCCTTAAGGTAATCTACAATGCTAGAGGCGTGGCTTGTGTGAAGCTCTTATGGAACTCAGATAGTCATTCGGGGGTATGAGCAGCAGGTTGAAATTTGAGGATGGAACACATAAAATGCTATCTTTGTTCACAGGGCAATGTGTCCCTGTCATAACTAATACAAGCTTCAACAGCATCCACTTTCTACTAGTGAGTGAGTTGCTATCGATTTCTACCAAGCACATAGATATCCAGCCAGAGAATCCTTTCGCCTGAATACAGCCGTCATTCAAGCATATCAAGAGTCTGTGTTCATCGTTTTTGATCGTTCTGGCGCGCTTCCATGTAAAAATTCTCAGCCCTTAAGACTGCTATCAATGAGGACCATGACGTTAGACGCTTTCTCAGACCACGCGGTGATGCCCAATTCAATGATTGAGATGTCGCATTGCTAGTGTGAATCTCACCCAACCGATGGACAAATTTTGGTTTGCCCGATATTAAAAAATGGCAGGATAAGTGATACTGCTTGGAAATGGGCGATTTTGAGCTAGGCTGTGAGCACTCTGTATGATTTAGAAGTCACAAGGCCAACTGTCTGCTGCGTTAGGCCTGACTCCAAATTCCTGGGAAACGAGAAACACTCACATTGAGAAATGTAAGCCAATCATGCCGCTTTCGTCTTGACACAATATTTCAGCGCGGAGAACCGGACTCAAGTACTGACCTGGCGTTCATGGGAGCATCCTTGGCGGCCATATGGCAACACGCTCCATACCATTCTGCAGGAATCTATCTAAGCTTTGTTATTTATCGTATCTATAATGACAGAACCTCACATACAACTTTCGTTCGACCAAGACACAGTAATGAACGCAGAATAACTCTTCCCCGGTTCATCTCAAATCCCAAGCTGTAGCAACGGCCAGGGCTCTCCGTTCGTTGTACTGCTGGATGTCTCCGTGACCACAGTTCCCATGTTGGAGAGCTTCCATCTGCAAGCAAAACAATTCCTCGCGCAGAGCTGTCGCTGTCTGCTTCAGACTGCAACTTCGTTTCTCCTGCTCAATAACAGCCTTTTCCAGTGCAGCAGCTTGACTTCGCTCCTTCTCACGGCACCGAGCCGATGCTCTTCGATTCTTAGCCCGATATTTATCCAGGCTGTCACTTGGTGGTGGCGGCGTTGCTTGTTTCTTGCTTAGATCTTTCCTTGGTCGGCCTCGTGGTCGAGTCTTGATGGCTTGTTGGACCCTAGTCGAAGTATCATTCTCAGTGAAGTCGAATCTGCTATTGTGCGTTGTTGAGTTTGTTTGATCGATCCATGTACGATTCGAGGTCGAGATCGAAGAATTAGATGGGATGGAATCGGACGACAACGATGGCAACAGGTCGAGCGTGGGTGCAGCCTCGCTTGAGATAGGCCACAGAGGATACGTGGGTGGTGACACAGTATGATCCTGATGGGACACACCGGCAGTCCCATACTCCAGCACTGACATAGAGTCCACAGAGTCTGGCATACAAGCTGCCAGGAATCCATCATTATGTCTCAACGTGGTCGTTAAGATAGATTCCATAGTCAATATGGTCTCCGGAGCTTGGTAGGTCGTCTGGAACGGCATCTTGCTAGGAGAAGATAGTACTTTCCGGCTTCATGAGCAAGTAAAGCTTATATCGACCATGCCATTGACCTTGACTCTGGGAAAGTGTCACGGCATTTTCGGACGACGTCCGATCATTTTCCATATCTACAAAAGCCTTCAAACGCCATGCGGCAAAGCTTTGGTCATCATGGTCACTCATCAGAATTTTTCGTCCATCCGCACCACCACATATCATGATTGGTGAACCCGGATTGTCGCTTGGTCGAGCAGCGGGCACGCGTAGAGCTTTGGGGTTTTAACTCGCGAGTCCCTGTCGCTAAGACCAGAGGGGTCGGATCTGGTCCAGGATAACCGAGGATTTTGACCAACGAAGTGAGCCTGAGTCGCGGGTGGAGCATGGCTGAGTGTGCAGGGAGATGTCAATAGGGATCTGTTTTGGGCCTAGGTCGCAGTGGTGCAGAGTCTGAATCCGAGTCGACAGACTAAGCCCGATCGAGCACGACCCGACAGTCAGAGATTTGCCCAACGACATCAGCAAGCATCGCGGAATTTATCACCCCAGACATGTGTGACGCACGGACAAACGTTCCTTGTAACTTCAAACCAATGAGCTTGGACTCACCTTTGGATGTGGCGTTGCTTATATAGTCGTGCTTTCTATGCCAGGGCAGAAGATCCGTAGTATCAAGTCAAAGAGGTCCAGAAATCACCCATATCACGTCAGTCATGAATCGACAGAAGATCCAGGACCAAGGTGACATATCGAAGCAACGAGCTAGCAAAGCCTGTAACCGTTGTCGAGTCAAAAAGGCAAGGTGTTCTGGGGGGTATCCTTGCACAAAGTGCAAGTCCTCAGATGCTGTGTGCATCTTTGGCTATCCCAAAAAGTCCAAACGAAAAACGTTTCCCGAGCAGTAAGTCACTACACAACCCGTATAGTCTCATGGTCCATTGACTTACCTGCTCAGCTACGTGCGGACTTTGGAAATGCAACAGTTTAAGCTTGTGAGCGGGCTGCAGACCATGTATTTCATGCTCCGGGCGTCGAACTCATGGCCAGGCTCTCAACTTTCCGAATATAAAGGAAATCCTCGCGTCCATGATATCCTGGACCGTCTTGGTCTTCTTGGACCTGTAGGAGACGACGATCCTGATTTGGAAATGACTGCCGACGGCACCGAAGTAGACGGATGCAATACCGACGAAGCCTCGCATTCCGGAAGCCCAGCACGTTCACAGCGTGAGTCTGAAATATCATCAAGATCCCCTTCCGAACAGTCGTCTGCCTCGCCGCATCGTGTTCCATCCATGCAGCAAGGCACCTCGAGCAAGAGCGACATGCAGCACGACATCCACACCTGGCAGCCTTCGCCAATGCAATCTCAGCTTCATCCATTCAGGCCGATTGCACAACCACTATCGGCAGATTTTGTGTTGAGAACACCGCCCAAGATGAGATCATCGCTTGGGAGAACTTTATCCACCGCTCAGGCGGTTGAAGCAGCAAGTTGGGGTACCATTGACTATCTCGCGCCTTGGTGGCAAGAGGCTTCCCAGACATTTCAGCCCCAGCCACCCTTGAACATCACCATTGCAACAACAGCGCCAGGACTCAACCCGACTACTGTAACAAGCGAGTCGGCGATGAGCGCAGTCGACGATCCAAGTTCTTACCTCGTGGATCCTGGAGTGTATGCTTGCGATTTTGACATGGAATAATGATCGCGATTCTGCCACAAGCACACATCTTACTTTGCTACAAGGATATAAGTGAGAATCCCGAGTACATAGCAATACAAAACTCGATTCCACATGCTTACAAGCCACTAATGTCACCGTTAGCTAACAAAAAGGCTCCATGAACTATGATTCTTGACCTTTTGAAAATGGGATCCTGGAACTACTTGTTCAATACATGTCAGCCCTTTGTAAATGGGCAGGGCTCCAGTCAAGACATACACGATTACTTAGACTAGTTTTGTCTCTGATGTGTTAGCGTGTAATGAGAGATGAGGGCGCGAGGGGGTTTTGCGAATCAAAGGGTCGCCGATCTGCAAGTTTATGGGGTAAGGCGATGATATGCATATTTACCGCCCTGCCAAAGTCTGGATCCCCATGATGTCTTCTCCCTAGCCAAGATTGTTCCACGTTTAACGATGGATACTTCCAGCTCTTTGTCTTGATACACCTTTGTGTTTTTCTGCGTATTGCTTTGTTGCGCCATATTCCTCCATATTGATATGTTCTGGTAGGTCAGGAGGACCTCCAAGACTTGCAAGTACGCATGGGTTGTTTGCCGTCAGATCGTCAAGAACCTCAAGTTCCTGCTTGTCAAAACATCTAGGAATGATGTGGGTACGTAATGGGATCAATGCGATGATTATGACGGGGAAACCTTTCGAGTCAGGTCAGTAAAGGCCCTGCAAACGAGCTTTTGGTCGTGGGAGGAGACTTACCGATGGCAGCGATGGTCTGGGATATGGCTACAGTGGCAGCCACACCAAGAGCTTGTAGTGCAAGCCAGAGCAAGATCTTCTTCCTGCTGACCCTACGAAGTGGCTCGTCCTTTGTAATAAAGCGATCTTCAGACATGAGGTATATCAGCTTTTGGACGATTGTGTTGGACTCAATGGATCCCCACTGATACGATGCGTCAGCCACCGCTCAAGCTTATGGAAAACGTCATTTACTTACGCCGACGATGAAGAAAACACCCGCAAAGATGGCTGAAGGCATGGTGTGTAGAACAACAAGCAGCGGTCGAGTCATGGTTCCGACAAGCAAGAGTCCCATGAGCAAGTGCGATATGCGTTGCTCAACCACAGACTCTGCCCGCACAACCGGTCGTCTGATCTCAGCGCCTTCGCCTTCCTCGGTTGGAATGACATGTAGATCAGTCACGTGAACAGTCAAGGAATCAGTATGTACGGGTGCCTGTGGTACCAGTCCGTTGGGCAAAGGAAGCCCAATGATGCCAGCGACGAACGTGGTGCATCCAAGCAAGAAAAAATCCCAGTGGAAGCCACCGGGTTTCTTCAATGGGAACTGGCGTGCCTGTGCACTGATACTGCTGATGTTCTGATTGATTGGGTCAGTCTACGTTCATACTGCCAAGACACTTTATGACACCCAACTTACATGATCATAGTAGAAGAGGAGCATTAGGAGGAAACCAAAAGGAAGTGCAACAAACACCCACTTTGCATCCAGATGCCAGAAGTGAATCAACCAAGACCGATCTGCCGTTGGATAGAAAGACTTCGAGATCGGCAGATAGCTGACATCTGTGCGCTTGAGGTTGCCAGGAAAATGAGAAAAGCCAACCCAGGACACTGTGCCAAGCTGCAAAAGTGTAAGTACTAAGCGGCGTGACTGGTCAACGTAACGTACAGGATAAGCATAATCGGCCAACAATCCTCGAATGGTAGGTGTCCATAGCGTGCTGTTACCCAGCTTCTCGAGCGCGTAAATAGTGCCAAAGTAGAGAATTGCAATGATGGTGCTCAAATATCCAGCATTGAGACCGTACGAGCTGAATTCCGCGACGAGTTCTTCGACTCCTTTGACTACGGTCTGTGTCAGCAACGACAAGTGAGGTTGGCTGTGGGAGACATACCTATATAGATTATACCAACGTACATGCCAAATGACTCGCTGGAAAAATCAGTGACGTATCGCATATAATCGCAGAGATTGCAAATGGCCACGATCCAGTGGAAGATTGCCGCCCATATCGCAGTCCAGCACATGAACTGTGGATAGATGGAAGCATCGTACTGGATGATGATATCGTAGATTGTGTAGTTGAACAACGCAATCAGTCCAGTAATACCAACAATGGTAAGAGGCTGGGCGCCTAGGAGGCTGAATACCAACGCCGCTAGAGCGGATGTGAAGAGGGCTTCGTTTACGCCATAAAATTGGCCGGTTTGACGATACATGTCTAGCGTGTATGCTAGAGCAGGAAGTAAACTTCCAAAGTATCAGTTAATTATTCTCCAACTTGGTTAATCACAGCTTACTTGACAAAATACATCCGTACAGTGCTGGCGATAGTGCGATATGTAAATGCGTCTGTAATGTCGCTGTAATAGTATGGGAGCCTTCGTTTGACATCGTGATACATTCCCCAGCCTGGACGAAGTGGTCGCCAACGTCTCCAGCCTCGAGCATTCTTGAATCCATACTCCTGAGAAACGCTTCTCTGTGCCAACTCTCCAGATGATTCAGACCTGGATGACTTTGTTGACATGATGGTACGTGGTTGGAATGACAGAGAGAGCAATAGCAAAGGCCGATCGAAGGGAGGTGGAAGGTGGTTGATCAGCTTGTTTCCGAACGCAAAAGCCAACTCAAGGGCGTGGTCTGCCTTTTATCTGAGCATTGGTGACCCGTTCTAGAGACGACACACTGGCGCCAGATTGACGCAGTTCGACCGCAACGCGACGTTATAGATCGACTTGGCGTGGACAAGCTCGGGCTTCGCCAGTGAACGCCTTGCCTGAACAGGGCAACCCGCCAATGCTCTCAAGGAAGTGGTTGAGCGATTTTCTGCTCGAGCAGAAGTTCGCGCGATTCAAGCACAAGCACGTCACAGGCCAAGTCTGTCTCTACCTCATGCCGTGATAGAGACCCAGTCACGCTGAAAACGTTCGAGTTTAGTGTGTCTCATCAAGCTTTCTACATATCGATGTTCTCGTGCATATTTGCAAACCCTGCTTGATTCACTCTCCATAGGCCATTGCTGTTACAGTGCCTGCGAACAGGTTACAGGCGCCACTTGATCACTTGACAGATCTTCGAATGTTTATGGGTTGAAGGCCTGTGTCTTCTGCCAGAGCAAATTTCTCACTCATGAAAAAGTGCAAGAATTGCCGTCATGACTTCTCACATCGAACATTCTTTTCCTGCGATTGCCATTTGTTGCCGGTCAGTAACCAAGCAATACATACCCCTCACTTGTCCATGTACAGCTCCTTGCACATAGATATAACAGCAACACATTGCACAGTCTTATTCCTCCGTATGACATCGCCACCAGACATAGCTAGAAAGACGATGTCAAAACCTGCGCCTCCATTCTCGACCATTTCATTCAATTTTCCAGATTCCCCAAATGACTTGCTGCTTGATGAACCTTGTACACCAAGATTTTTCCAACAGCACGGTGTGACTGGTGTCCTCCGAGTTGACGTTCTGCCTGTCCGAATGTGCGATATTGTAAAGATCACGTTGCAAGGTACGGAATACACAAGATGGTTTCTAGGTAACATTGCTGACCGCTACAGGACGAGCGGTAAGCAAGCTAGGCTGTCGTCCATCTGGGTACGGTATCACGACCATGACTTCAGCAAGCTACCAATGTCGACAGGACACAGTAAGTCATTCGCCACAACCTTGTGCTCCTATCAATCAAATAACAAATGCAAAAGTTTCTTCAGTTAACAGACGTACATCGCTTGACCCACGTTGCAAGCTTTGCCAAACGCTTGTCTTATCAAACGCCATTCTGCTTTCAGATCCCGAGTGTATCTGATCACCGATTCGACATTTATCGGGCCAACCGGTACGGACTTCCACCTTCGATAAGAGCCGCAAGCTCGCCCTACGTTCGTTCAGAAGACGGAACGTGGTGTTCTGTCGAGATTTCTTATCAACTCCGGGCTCAGGTGTATCAGAACGATATACTAGTCTCTGAGAGAACCCAGCCGATACAGTTGCTTCCACTTGTCTCATCGATACCTCCACCGATTGCCATAGACGATTTTGGCGTTGACTATGCCATGACACGTTCTCGAAAATTGAAGAACCATCTTACCAGAAGAGATGCACTTGAGATCAGCTTGACCGAACCCAAGCCAATATCACTACGGACTCAGGATCAAGTGCCTCTTGTCAGACTTCCCATCACCCTTCGCTTGCATCAGCTTATCAAAGACGTCCCAATGATATACCTTAAGATGTCTTGGTGGCTCAAGTCAACTACTACTGTGTCAACGATTCCGCTACCAGGCTTGCCAACTTCTCAACAGACTTTGCTGTGCCCGTATACAGACGAGGTGGTCAGTAGATCACCATTGAAGTCGACAGACATCAGACTGGCAGACTGGATCGCCAACGCAGATGGTTCGAATGGATGCCTCTGGGAGAAAGTGGACAATTTCTGGCTAAGCATACCTCAACCTAGAGATACTGTGCCTTCTTTCTTTAACCCTCTTGTCTCCCGCCGATACAGTCTAGAGTTGTTGATCAAGGTAAGTGGGGACGGTAAAGCCGGATTCAATTTTGAGGTCCCGATCCAACTCGTTTGGCTGGATTCACTGCAGGAGACCACGCGACCGACGCCTGATTTACGCTTAGAGATGGCTTTGGCAAATCATGAGTGTCCTATTTATGCTAGGTGAACCTGATATCTATTCTTTGTTACTCCTGTTGACCTTTTGCACATGATATCTGCCAAGAGTCTTGCCTCATGAGCATTAGCAGTCTCACGATCGTGCTCGAGATACTCAAGCTCCTCAATCTGCTTAACGAGATTGCAGCGCCTGAAAGCTTTCTTAATCAGGTCTTTGCTGAACGCAGTGACTGCTAGCACGGTTATCGGAGGTCGCTTGATCGTCGATATCTGACCACGAGATTCGAAGCAATCGTGGCACACGATCGAGCTCGCGCTTTGCTTACCACACAGCTCAGCCCTCGATCATACTAAGTACGCCTCAGATTTCTTACTGGTCCGGCTCGACAAGACATGGCTAGCATAGACAAGAATAATAGAACCAGACAACGCGCTCAATCTGAATGCAGGAGTCACGGAACAGACAACGAATGGACATGAAAGAGGTAAGAACGATCAAGCAGGGTGATTAATGACATATGTGAAACGGAGCGTTGGAAGATCATTTTGATATACAACAGGATAGATAGAAGACCTATAGGAAGCTTTAATCCGTAGACTTCCGCTTGGAATGCGCAGCATCCTAACTAGACCTCCTTTTCAAAAGTCTGTTAGTCGGAAGTAGCAGCAAAGTCTCATCTTGACAAGTCGAAAAACAACTAAGCCAACGTTTGGAGCAAAGCCAGCAGAAGTCGTACTTACAGATTGCACAAGTCATGTGGTTGCAGCCTTCAGTCAACTCGATCATCTCATTCCAGTGAGGACCACGATTGAGAGTACCGTAGCTGAGCGCACTCAAGACAAGTTCAGTCGTCTCATCAATCTTACAAGAGCCTTCATGAGCAGGTCCGGTGCATGTTTTACAAGTTTGAGTAGAGCAGATGGAGCAAGCAATGTTCTGATCCGAGTCCGAATCAACAACCAGAGGCTGCGAACAAGAGGATCGGGCACAGTATAGGGTTGGACGAAGACTGGCGATCTAGTCACGCTCACGTCCCAGTGCGAGGCTGTAATTTCCAGTTGTGAGGATATCCTCCACATGCTCAACAGATATGGGCTCGGTGCCACAGCATCTGGCTGGTCAGAACGAACGATCGTGGTTGGCCGTGTTGAACGACTCGTTGACACAGCTGATGCACCAACGGCAATTCTCGCACGGAAGAAGGACAGTGAGTCTGAGTCGAAGGCAGAGTTGACAATCAGGAAGACCATATCTTTGCGGAAGGTGCATCCACCAGAAGAGTTTGGAGAGTGTGGCAATAATAAGATAATCTCGAAATGCAACCAGCGTCCTGCCTGTTTGCTCCAGAAGATTCATTGTATCTCGCGATTAGCCGTACTTTGTATGCTGGATATGATGGTGATTCAAGTTCTGTCAAGCCAAACTTGCTAGTGACCCGACCCGGAGTCGATTGTGAGCGGCTACTTATATGCTTGTAGAAGTGCCAGATCCACAAAGCCCTGAGGACATGTTTGCCACATTTTCTTTGTTCACTTGTAGCAGAACACAAAGTCTAGGTTGATAATGAAAGAAATCTCATCAAGCTTTGAAGATTACTCAATGAATTGTTCCTGATGGCTTTGTGTTCTATAACAAAATTAAGCTTATGTGCCATCATTCAGCCTAATCCGTAATACGGCATTGAGTACTGACTGCGTGAACACTGCTATCTTTCTGTTATCTCTCCCTAGATTCCATGCCCTAAGAGCTTTTACTAGCAAATAGTACCAGGATGCCAAGATTGTAGATAGTCTTCAAAGCACCAGCAATAATGAAAGCAAGGCCGAAGTTGCCATTAGCGGCAAGGAATCCAGTGACAATAGGACCCATACTCTGACTCATGGTCTTGACGATGTTTACGAGACCCATGACTGCGGTTCGTTCGTGTGCGGGGATGATGGTGGCTGTAAAGGCAGCGCGCGGAGCGGTGTCCATGGATTGGAAGCAGGCACGACCAGCGAGGGCGGCAACGGCTGGTCCGAGGGTGGATGGTACTGAGATTAGTGAGAGCATGATTGCAGAGGGAAGATGGCCAAAAGCCATAGCCTAGGAGAAGGTTAGAAAGTCCAATAGACAGTAAGGCCGGTTCTTGACGTACCTTAACATTGCCAATTCTTTTGGCGACGGAAGAGGAGATCAGTATGGAAGCGGTAATGACAATGGCCAGGCTGCTAAACAACGAACCCAGTCTACCTTCCTCGAGATCAAACTTTGTGCGGAAGAAGTAGATCATTCACGCATTGGACGCCAGACCACTGGCAAATGAGTCCAGGGAGAACAACAAGAAGAGAGGAACATACCTTCTCCTATTTTCAGCAGAGAATTGGAAGAGGCTGAGGATGCGACGTTTGGGATGTCTTTTCGTTCGTCCTGTATTGTTCCCAAGCAGTGGATCCTGTTCCGAATCTTGAGGCGATACATCGGTTGGCATAGAAGGCTGTTCAAACTCAGCCTCGACATTCTTGCTCGAGCAGAGAGTGAGCAGAAACTTGACGCCTCCGATGGTAGCATAGACGTAGAAGATGGCCCGATATGCGTAGACTTTGCCTTGACCAGATGTGTGGAGAGCATGTATCAGCCATCCGCAAGACATGTTGCCGATGGCATTACCGGCCGACCCGATGAGAGCGTACCATGCAAAGATGTCGCTACGGAGGGACTGATGGGTGAGATGGGCAAGTGTGGATTATTCCACTGCACGGAAGGGCCCATCCCAGTTTCCGCTTGGACTGATGACCCCTAGAATTGCTGCCGCAAGCAAGACGAAGTAGTTCTCGCTTAAAGCAAAAATGAGTCCGCTCATTGTCATCAGCAAGGAGCCTAAAGCTAGCACCAGCTTTCGGCCGATACGATCCGCGAACAAAGTCAGCAGGAAGCTGATGACAACGTCACCGAACAGAGTAAGAGTCATGAACAGCCCGATCCGACTGTCTGAATGACCTAACGCCGAGAAATAAGCAACTAGGATGAGTGTCGATGCGCCATATGCGATGGATTGGATAAAACGCTGCAAGCATAGCAACTTGGTATCGAGCGGCGACTGACAGAGGGTGACAAGGCCGACTTCATGGAGCAAGCGTAGGACAAGTGCTTTCGCCCTGTTTTGGCGCGGCTGCTCGATGGGCGCTGGCAAGTCCATGGGCAAGACGATGAAGGGCGATGGAGGGTGGAGGTGAACCAAAGAATATAGAGACTCGAAGATCTGCTTTGACTACCAATGCAAGGGTCGAGGCAGAAAAGGTAGAATCGCCGCCGTCTATCGTCTTTCTTCTGGTGCCGCAGGATCGGTTGACGTCAATCGTCCACGGTGAATTTGGTCAATGATAGAGGGTTGTGTATTAAACCAGCTCCACGTAAGCTTTTAGAATGATGACAAAACACCAGAGGTATATGTTGAGCCTGATAAGAAGCTTGAAAGGAGAGTGAGGTGCGAATCCCCCGGCGAGTCGAGGGCCGAATACTCGCTGAATTGCAAGCAAAGATGTCATCGATAGATGGAAGTGCAAGATCAGATAAGCACGGAATCAGAACAAGTAGCTCGGGCTTATTCTCGCATGATGAGATTGCGAGGCGCGAGAACCTGATGCAGCGGCAAGGTGGATACCCGTGAATAGGCAGCCACTCACGAGATAGCCTGCGCCGCACGTTCGAAACACGCAGTCCATATGCGCGGTTGAGGCCATCACGTATATCCGAACAATCGCTGTTGAGGCTATCATTGTCACACTCTGGTAGGTAGAGATTCCTGAGCCCTAACGGGATGTCACCTGCACCCGGCGATGTCTCCTATTGAACAGCTCCTAGCGCGATCTTACGCGTCCACGCACAGCGCTTGCTGATATGTCACTACGGAGCATTCAGAGCGACTGGCTGATCAGAACGATTGTATGTACTTCTGCCGTCGTGCGGCCAGACAGAAGGGCAGAGCGTGCTGAAACAGTTTTAGACGGCTGAAAGGCGACCCAGAACCGAAGCTTCGAAAATGTCCACGTGCTGGGTGTGTGTTGACCCTGTCGAAATTTTATTTATATTCAGTATCTAAGCCGTTGAACACTCTTGGCAAATCTGGAGAGAAGGTACGTCCTGATAAGCCTAGGAGCGCAGTCACAAGGATGGGCCTCGCTCACTGGATCGTCCGTTGCACGCCCTTCGTCAGTGTCAGTATCCTGCTTCTGTTGATTTGTGTTTCTCTTCTTTGGCAGCCATTTATTGCACGTACTCACGGACGACATGAAGGGCATGCAACTCACGCGCAGAGCTTTCTCGCTTTCTACATTGTAATTCTGCATCTCGCCGCTTGGTGGTTTCCAATACGCTTGTGCTGGGCGCTTTCCGACCTGCTGAAGAAGCTGAAGTGTACAGCCACTGAGTACGATTCGTATCAAGGGAAGGATCGTTACCACAATGCCGCAGATGCGGATAAGGTCCACGAAACGACGATACGTGCGATATTGCTCCCCAACTACAAAGAGGACATTGAGACGCTGTCTGACACACTTCGAGTACTGAGTGCGCACCCTATGGCTAGAAAAGTATACGACGTAAGTGTGAGTATTTTTTACGCTTTTACTATTGGACTAAGAAGTGTAGGTAATCCTTGCAATGAAGGAGAACGAGGCCGGCGCCGAAGCCAAAGCCCAGAAGCTTCAACAAGACTTTGCTGGACGGTTCAGACATCTGACGCATAGCATGCATCCTAGCGAGCTTGACGGCGAGACCAAAGGGAAAAGCAGCAACGTGAGCTGGGCTGCCAAAAAAGCAGCAGCGTACTACACCCAAGAACCGGACTCGGAAGTCATCCTGACTGTGATGGACGGTAAGATACCAGTCAAAGTGTTCCAAGGGTACGACTGACGAGCGTCTCGTGACTAGCCGACACACATTTGCTGCCCTATCATTTCGAGTCTGTCTCCCGCCTGCATTTCGAAAATCCGTCAACGTGCGAATCGACCATGTATGTGCCTCCCTTGGTCTTCGATCGCAACATACATACTATACCGTTGCTCGTACGACTGGCAGACATGCTTTGGTGTGGTGCCGGTCTGTCGTGCTTACACTCGAGCTCTACCGTGCGTATCCCAACCTCGGTCTACTCACTCCCGCTAAGTCTGGCCGAGGCCGTAGGGGGCTGGGACACAGGGCCGGAGAGCATCGGTGAGGATATGCACATGTACTTGAAGTGCGCTTTGTCGCTTCGGGGAAATCTCCAGACTCGAGTCCTCTACAGTCCCGCAAGCCAGTGCAACGTAGCTTCGGACGAGACGGCATGGCGTGGTTATAGAGCGTCCTTGATAGCTCGCTACCAGCAAGCTATTCGACATACATGGGGGGCGCTAGACGTGGGCTACACTCTGAGAAGGCTGTGGCATCTTTCTCGTATCTCTCGCAGAGTGACTATTGACATGGATGGTGTACCGTCCGCCTTGCATGGGGTCAGGTGAGGTTTCCGCTTGTCGTCGTCGGAGAGTGAACATCACTGACGTTTTTGCTCAGCTACACAGGCCTCACGAAAAGTGTCTTGGCAAAGGAGCCCGTTCTGTATTCTCCAGATGGTCATGGCACAGCGTCAGTCTCGGATCTACCCGTCGATTTGATCACACTTACAACTATAACGCATCGCCTCTTTGAAGCGCATTTCCTACCGGTCCACCTCTTTATCCTGCTTACTGCGTCAGCAGTATACTATCTTGTCTATCCGCCCGGTCTAGCTCCAGTCGTCTTGCAAGATGCCCTGGCCATATCTGGATGGATCCGCTTTGCCAGCTATCTGACCATGTTACTATTCTTCCTGGTATATCGAAAATACCATGCACACTGTGTCGAGATTCGCAAGGGATTTCTTCGTGAAGCTGGACTGCTGAACAAATTCGAGCAGCAGGGATCTTTGAGCGAAACATGCGCTTCTAATAGAGCTTGGATTGAGATGCTTTTGTTCCCCGTTGCTGGCATCATCTTCGGGTCAATCCCAGCTCTGGTCGTGATGGCGTGTCATCTATGGACGGACCGTCTAGTCTACATCGTCAGTCTCAAGCCGCGTGCCGCGGCATGTCCCCTGAACAGTGTATAAATATCTTATGAACAAGAGAAAAATACTGAGTTGGTCGCCACACTGCTATATTGCTATATCCGAACATGTCCTATGGGACAGTTACTGTTTTGTTCTAATTATAAATGTCCAGTTCTTGGAGAGGCATCTCAGCCGAGCGATCGGCTAGAGATAAGCTTTTGCCCCTGATCCAAGAGACATGCGATAATCTGATAACAGCGCGAGGCTGGGGCGGGTCGTGCAGCGCCATCGAAGCTCGAAGCTTACCCTCTCCGTAACCTCAGTGACATTCTCCCAGTGACATCCATCAAATGCATGACGCGGCCTCACGAATGCGACTAAGCTTGGCAGGCTGCAGGCCAATCAGATGATCTAACAGAACCATGCTTGCTTTGCGGACACGGAGGACATTTAGAACTCGACTTGGCGCTGTGGTACGCAGGTAGTAACAGAGAGTTCGGCATGATCGCTTAGTCACGAAGTATTTGTGCAGCAGATGATCACCCGCAACGCGGCCACTGCTAACGTTCGGGCAAGGTTCACCTTGTTTATCATCAGTATATATGGCCAGCGACCGCTTAACATTGTCTTAAGTTGACTTGCACCCAACGGCTGGAAGCAAACTTTTGATATCCCACAGATACTTCGACCTCGACATGGGCGCCAAACCACTTGATCCCATTATGGAGGATCTGATTCGTCTCGAGACTTTTGCTGATGAGGAGGACAACTCCAGCGAGTATGAAATCGAACGCAGCGTCCGCAAGTCGAGGCAGCGCCCTTCTTTGAGGAAGTTCAGCCGTGGCCATAGGAGAGATGTTGAGAGACATGCCATTGACTCTTCGCTGCGTCGGCGATTGAGCGTTCGTGGCTGGGGCTGTCCAAGGCTGGCTCGCCTTATGTTCGCAAGTGTCGCCGGTTTCTTCGTTGCCATGTAGGAAGTTGCTTCCAGGATTGTTCACTACCACAAGTTAATTCGATGCCAGGGTTCTTTTCCACATTCTGGTGTCATCGGCATCGGGTTTTGGAGAGTTGCGTGATGAGTTCGACGAGGTCTTCTCAGGCCCGTCGCATGTGCTGTCGGAGCCGTTCAATCCGCAGCGGGAAGCCTTCCTACGCAATGTGCTGCCCGTACCCTGCCACTCACACGACGACTACTGGCGCCGGACGCCGTTGTATGCTGCTTTAGGATCGGAATGCATCAGCGTTGAGGCCGACGTGTGGCTCTTCGACGATGATCTCTTTGTCGGTCACGACATTGGAAGCCTGACCAGGGATGCGACGCTTCGTTCGACGTATCTCAGCCCGCTAGAGCGAGTGCTACGGATCATGAACGCCAATGCTCAGATCGGTAATGTAAGCACGGATGGCAAGCAGGGCGTCTTTAGCTTGGATCCAGATCAGACACTTGTGCTGCTCGTTGATCTTAAGACGTCCGGTCCTGAAACTTACGCGAAGCTGGACGAACAACTACAGAGCTTGCGCAACGATAAGTGGCTCACCCATTGGAATGGCACTCACCGCGTCGAGAGGCCTATCACCATCGTGGCCTCTGGCCAGGCCCCGTTCGAGCTGATAGCCGCTAATGACACTTACCGTGACATCTTCTTCGACGCTCCTTTAAACGCTCTGGCTTCGTTTGGCGACCCTGCTGCCCCGACTGCTGCGCCTGGAGTCCCTGCAATCCACGACAGCCCATCAAACCCTGGTCCCGGTCTTCCGCGCTACAAGTACAATTCCAGAAACTCGTGGTACGCATCCAGCAATTTCAGGGCTGCGGGCGGCATCCGATCAGTCTTTGAGATAACAGCTCCGCAAATCGAGAATCTCGCGGATCACATACGCATGGCTGAAGCCCGAGGCTTGGTGCCCAGATATTGGGGCACCCCTCGCTGGCCACGTGCTCTGCGTGATCAGATCTGGGAGGTACTGCTGCAGGAAGGAGTAGGCATACTGAACGTCGATGATCTGAGGGCGGCGAGGAAGGGGTCTTGGGGCCATTGGAATAAGCGTAGCGGAGAATCATAGATGCAGTCTCGCTTGAGAAATTTACAGCTTCAGCACTGCGTGTCGTCGTTCTCGTGATCTCCCCTGGTACGATCTGCCCGAGCAGGGAATGCTAGGGCACGCTAAGGCCATACAATGCCTGTAACGGCTGCCTGTTGATTTGCAGCAAAAAGGGAAGGAGCTAGACAAATGCACTGCCCGCTCGACACGAGCCCTAATCCGTTTGCTCCTTCGAACAGCATGGGCGCCTCGCCCATGTGCGAGGCCCGCATGCATAGCCACGAGCTAAGATTAGGGCGACCCGTATTCTCACCGCGCAACGACTCCCCGTGTCAAACCGAACATATATACAAGATGGAACTCAATCTGAGCCTGCTGCAACTTGACCTTCCGGCTCGCCTGCCCTAGCATCCTCATGGGTTTCCTCAGCGATATCATGGCAGTTTCTAAACGTGTCATTCTGTCGTGCATCTTGGACTGGATCATAGTCGTGTATGTATTCGCAATGGCCTTTGCCATGTACAGTCACAGCGATACTGAAACTTCTCGCCAGAGCAATGGCCGTCGTGGCATATATCTTCTCCACCATAACACCTCATTATCACGCCTTCAAGATGACTGACGAAGGCGGATCTGAGGGAGAGGTTCATGGCGATATAGAGATGGGAAGACTAAATTGAATGGTACTGGCAGCAATGGATACTGCTGAAGATATACATCAGGTCGACAAAGTGATATTGATTGGTTAGCATCAATCATTAGGTAGTTTGGACTCGAATTTAATATGTTGTTCACAGCATCTGCCTTCTCAGATTGAAAATCTTGTGATTTTCCACGGATCAAGGATCTGAATAGCTTTTCTTTCTCGCAAGGCACATAAGGCAAATGAGAGGGGAAAGAACATGGTGGCCTATAAATCACATAAAAGAGACAAGAACATTACACCTACTCAAGCGCGCATCTTTTGCTAGACCAATCACTGCTTGTTCTCTCATTGACGATGGTGATCTCCTCGGCGGGAGCCATACTGTCTTCGATCGCTGGCTTGACATACTTGGCATCCGACATACCATAGATCGTCAACCTGGCCATGCCCGATGTTGCCGAAAGGACCGAGAAAGGCACTGCAACATAGTCTTTGGTCGTAAAGACGCCGTAGTCGACAAGCGGTGCAGGTGAGTTTTGGCCTTCCAGGTCCAGGAGCCTTATAGTGTTACCTGCAGCGGTTCCGGTCGAAGCGACCCCGGCGGTTTTACATGTGGCGTGATGATCTGCACCGACACTCAGCTTGTCCGCAAGAGTCAGAGGGGCTTTGACAAAAATGGCTGCTAAGTCCTGGCTCATGTACCCTTTGAGTGGCAGTGGAAATCCCAAACCTCAGGATTGTCGGCGAGGAAGCGGATGACAACGTAATCCATGGGAGGGACCACGACTACATCACGCCTCATTGGAGTGGAGGGAAAACTTTGATCTTGGGGGTCGAAGAATGTGTTGTCAACATTGTCCGCCAAGGAGTAGAAATCGGGACCGGAAGGAGGATAACGACTGATGACTTGGAAGCTGCGATCGTTCGAGTGAAAGGGATGAGTACCGCTGTTAGCATTGTTAACAACGACCTCGACCACGTCCATATGGTACAACACGAATGATTTGGTATAGTCTCCATACACGGTAAAACTCACCGCCAGGTCTTCTGCGGACACGGCCGTAAACAAAAAGGAAAGCCTTGGTGCGGTCTATGTTTGATCGTTCTTGAAAGCATAAGGTATACCACTCTCAGGGTAGTTCATAGTCACCGTAAGGTCTATGTCTGTCCTGTCTTCTCAAGAAGCGTCTCTTTATCCCACGCGACTAAATCAAAATCGTCGAAAGCAGGATTCTTACTGCTGACGTCGATCGTGGGATCAGTGAAGAGATGAGCCTCTAGCACATTGTGTTTAAGCCGACTTGCCTGATTGAGTTGCAGAGTGGCAGGCATGGTGTCTAGGAGGACGTTGTCGGCTATAATTACCATATCATAGTTGTTCTTAGTTGTGTTTTTTGTTGTGACCAAGACCGCATAACGCTTAGCAACGGCAACGTAAAGCATAGTGGCCTGCTGAGGTTCGGTATAGACACCGTCTATCTCCACTGTTGCAAGGTTGTGATCTTCGATGTAAAAGTATTGTCCGACAAACGCGCCGATGTTGATAATTCTTAGCAAGTAAATAGTGTTTGACTGGACTGCGACGCTGAGGTTTTGTGTGTTGTTTACAAGGACTGCCTCGGGGATAGGCTCGGCGCCAGTAGGGATGTAAAGAGACATAAACGTAATGTCTTCCACCATGTCATGATATCAACCGGTCACAGTCAAGCTTATCTCTATATCATACTCAAAGTGTGTTTCATTACCGTGAAAGATGAAGGCTTGACGGTAGCCGTTGGGATAGCAGAAGTCGGAATGACAGGAATACCAGTACGTGCTGGCTTGCGTGGCGGTGAAATTGTACGTGAAATCCTGTACTGGCACAATTGGGCATTTGGTGATCATTCTGGCACCATATATTGTGGAAGTATCATGTTAATTGAGATTCTTGGTGATGATGATAAGGGATTGTCTGGTTGCTTTTACCTTACAAGAGCGATGATCACAAAATCTGGGCATGGAAAGCTGCTTGAACTAGCTCATGTCGCATTTGCAGATCGATCAGCTTTGCCAAACGACTTTCGGGAGCGCTTCATATACCTTTAGACGCTAGTGATTGAGATCGCGCCTGACCCGACCGTTGTACTGATGTAGATACCAGAGTCGGTGTCGAACTTTGTTAGCATGATGTGTTTGCGTACAAGTATTGTCACAGTCTGATCTCTGGCTAAGTTCCCTCGATGGTGGCTTGTCAAGCGGGAGTACGCGAAGTTGCAAAAATGCTGTTCATTATAAGACTATACGTAAGTCGTCCAATAAGTGTCGTACCAGATCGCATCCAATGCGGTCAATGTCACCCAAAATATGACACTCAATATTGTCAATCGGCTAGTAGCGCTTGCCGAAAGCCTCATCGAAACCGGTGAGAGTGTAGCGGTAGCGGACCTTGTTCTCCTTGACACCAGTGACAGCTTTGGCGCAACCCTCGGGCGAGATGGGGATGGTCTCAATCCAAGACTTGATGTTCTGCTTGGAAGCCAGCTCCAGCATGGCGACCATCTCAGGGTGGTTACCGATGTGACTGGCACCGATGTAGGATCCATTGGGTGCAAAGTCCTGGGCTTTCATGGCAGGGAGGTCGTAGTCGGGAAGGCCGACATTGTGGAAACGGCCCATGACCTTGAGGGTGCCCAGATAGGTGGACATGTCAAATTCTTGAGTCATGTCGGAGCCTGCGCAAAGTCAGTACAAGGAGTCGCTTGATTTCAGGATTCGAACGACTCACAGTTGAGAATGAAGTCAAACTTGAAGGCGTATGGCTTGGCCCAATCTTTGTCACCAGAGTAGATGAAGTGGTCGGCACCAAGTTTCTTTGCGTCCTCTTCCTTGTTCTTGGTGTGTGAGATGGCAAAGACCTCTGCACCAAGAGCGTGTGCCCACATCAACGCAAAGTGGCCCAGCCCGCCGATACCGACGATGCCGACCTTCTTGCCAGGGCCGCAGCCTAGACGGACAAGTGGAGAGTATGTTGTCAAGCCTGCACACAGCATAGGAGCTGCGATGGCGGTGTCGAGATTTTCAGGAATCTTGAACACAAAGTACTCCTGAACTCTGATGTGGGAAGAGAAGCCACCTTGTGAGACAGTACCGTCCTCGTATTTGGCGCCGTATGTGTCAATTCTGCGCTTATGTCAGATGTTTGTTATCTCCTCAAAAGATCACGAGACTGACTGGTTGGGGCAGTAGTTCTCCTGGTCAGCCTTGCAGTTGTCACACGATAAGTCGGCTCCAACTTGTGCGCCGACACCAACACGGTCGCCGACTTTGATATCCTTTACCTTGTTACCGACCTTGACTGCACGGCCTTTGGAGATGTTAGCAATGGTTCCTTGGAAAATTGTCTCATACATCTTCGGTTGCCAGACTACATTGTGTTGGAAAGCCGTCGCAAGTACGTTGGTCGAGGTGGTGGACTGATGAAATTCGTGTGCGACTCACCGATGATTTCGTGTCCGACACAGAGGGGAAGAGGAGTTTCGCCCCAGCCGCCAGTAATGGCTGCTTGCGTCAGCACTCAATTCTTCTTTCAGCACATGTCGGATGTCGTACAGTGAACGTCGGACCCGCAGACACCACACGCGTCGATGGCAATGTCGACGTCGTCCTCTTCGAAGGTCTTGAGCTTAAACTCTTCCTTGTGGAATGATTGCCATCTGCCAACCAAGTCAGCCATTGAGCTCTGTTGTAGCAAGCGGGATCGTACTGCTTGGGGTCTTTGACTACAAAGCCAGTAGCTGTCTCGGGATAGGGCATGGTGAGAAATAGAGATGGGTCGGTTCTGTGTGGAGTAAAGATTTGTTGGAAGCGCAGGTCTGGCGGCACAGGAGTGAGAATGTGATAGAGGAAGAACAGCAGCAGTAATGCGCATCACACCCACTCTTATAGCTGCAGATGTTTTGTTGTTTCCAAATTCTGACGATGACATGACGACGCTGTTGTCCGCGAGCCGGAGCCTCCGCAGATCGACCCTTCCGTCATCTTCCAGTTTTGCGCCATTGGACAACCTTATTTTTTCCCCAGATTTGTAATTGCAAAGGCATCTGTAAGCGAGAACAACGGATCGCGCTCCATTCAGGGCCAGGACGCGCGCAGCTTCACATCTGCGACAGTAAATTCACATCTGTTACCTCCACTTATCGACATATCCTGCTTTCTTACAACATCGCTGCATCATGCACCGCATTCAACGTGCGACGGCGTTGGTCTCTCAAGCCGGTGTATTTGCCGGACTGCGCAAGACTGAGCCTTTTGGTCTTGCGAAGCTGTCATACCTTGCGATCTCTGCGATTTCAATCTTGTCTTCCATATCTACACAGGACGAATCAAATTGGATCTCGGGCCCCAGCGGACTCTCCGCGGATGGATTGGTTTTCTTTACAAATCTCGCTTGTTTTCGCCTGGACCAAAGTGCGGCCCCATTGCTCAGCAAACCGCAACCATGCGCCGGGCAAGGAGAGGTTTAGGCGGCCCGTGCGGGGTCGGCCGACTTTAAAAAAATCGGGCGTCGGGGCGCGGCAAGGGGAGATCTCAACAACCTACGAATAAACCCCTCGATGTTTTTTGATAATATTGTAGAGTGCATTGCTACGACAAACATTGATTTACTAACTGTGTCTATATCTATACTGGTTGTCAAGTTATGTATCGTTAGGTCGCTATACTAGGGAGTAGTCGCTTCGTAGGGTAGCCATTAGGGTCCTTCTCCGCAAAACCAATTAGCTAATAAGCCATCGGCTTTACGAATTTCCTAGCAGTATAAGCAAAGTGCATTAGCCATACATTTTAAGAAGATGTTTATATAGAAGAAGTTATAGGGCTTAACTTAAAAAGGCAGCTTTACAAACACTATAGAAGACATATAACATAGAAGCGCTAAACATTCATTTTATCCTTTCCTATAAAACTAATTAGCTAATTAGGAGTTTCTAGGACATCTTTTTTACTTTAAAAGCCGAAACCCGGACATCTTTTTTGCTTTATTTATAGTTTGTCTACTAACAATACATTTTAAGAACATAATAGTATAGAAGAATATATAGTATAGATAAGCGCAAAAAGGTCTCTTATATAAGTGTTCTTTGTTAGTACGCTATATAGTAGAGTTCTAAAGTTCTAAGTTTCTAGGACATCTTTTTTGCTTTAATAGCTAAAAACTAGACATCTTTTTTGCTTTATTTGTAGTTTGTCTACTAATAACACATTTTAAGAACATAATAGTATAGAAGAATATATAGCATGTACTAAACTAAAGAAATTTCTTATATAAATGTTCTTTATTAATGTACTATCTACATAGTTATAAAGATCGGACATCTTTTTTGCTTTATAGGCTAAACCGTAGACGTCTTTTCTATATACTTACCATTATCTAATAATAGCTTCTACGCTTATAAAAAAGCAGAAAGGGAAAGCTATATATCTTACTATTATATTATAGGCATAAACAAACACATTTAGCATAATAATCCCGTATAAACTAGCTAGTATAGCAAGAAAAATCCTCCGTTAGGGTTACTTACATAATAGTTACTTACTTAGTAGAGTAGTAACCTTCCGACCTGCTAAGAGGTAGGATTCTTACTAGTTAAGCCGTATACTACTTCTTTATTCTAGAAGGAAAACTAATTAGACGTCGATTATAAACTCACGTATTATTAATTACTATATATAGCAATAGCAGCTAAAAAGAAGTATATAAACAAAGAAGAGAGGCGGCTTATAATTAACGCTTAAAAGAGGGCTCGACGCTATAAAGATAGAGGTCCTAAGCCTAAAGGTTGACTATAGCAATACTTTATAGTAAAAGAAGCTAAAGCTATAAAAGTTAAGGGTTAGCGCTAACGTTACGTAATAGTAAGAGCGTTTAAAAAAGCATAGTAAACAGTTAGATAAGATAGTGTAGACAGCACTTTAGACAATCCTTTAGTCGTTCTTAAACCGGATAAAGCTAAGATATCCGGCTAATAGCAAAGAGGACTAGGGCGGCCTCGGAAATATGCGAGCGATGTAGAACGTAAGGTAGCGAAATCCATATATAAAAAACAGTAGCGCGCTATATTTATAGTAGCTATATAAGCTAGTAAAGAAGAAGCCGCTACTACTATTCTAAAAAGAGAACCTAGACGACTACATAAATATAAAACCGAAGAAGAGGCCTAGCTAGCTTAGAGGGAGTAACGGCGTGTTTATATAGAGCGTCGTAAAGTAAAAGCACGAAGTATTACCTTTAGTAATGCTAATACTAATGCCGACGACTTACCTAAGGGCACTAATAAGCAAATCCTTATAAGTTCCCCGACTAATTTTGTAGAGTGCGACTTTCGCTTACTAAGAGTAACGCATAGACTATATAATTAGAGCTCTATAGTAGCTGCCCCTTAAATCCGACACGTATGTCTATATTAGTACCTATTAGAGAGCATTAGCGTCTACTACACTTATCCTTATACTATAACAAACTAAGCTAGTGCTTCTTAAGTAGCGATGCCTCGACCGCTAAAGTATATAGACGAAGAAGAGAGAAAGCAAGTAGAGAGACTTCTAAAGAGGCTATAACGTAAGTAAGTAAAGTAGGATACCGAGTCCGAATCCTTTAGGGTTTTTTTTGGGTTTTTTTAGGGTTTTTTAGGGTTAGGGTTAGGGTTAGGGTTAGGGTTAGGGTTAGGGTTAGGGTTAGGGTTAGGG